>JAQFJA010000024.1:18172304-18189551 GCA_029874485.1 Naso brachycentron | reverse complement strand
TCACACAAGGCAACAAATCATAAATGACAAAACAACAACAACAACAACAACAACAACAACAACAACAACAACAAAAAACAATACTTGCTGGGTCTCCAAGAGTGTTATCTCTTACACTGGACATAACTTTTATTTAATGTTGTGTTGTTTTCAATAACGCCCAAATCTCCATAAATGACATCAAATGTTTCATCTGACACATTTTTAACCAACTGCATTTTGCAACTAATCGCATTACTTATAAGAAAGCGTTTTTGTATCAGCAGCATTTCATAACAACATCAGTTTCGGATTTATGTGCACTTCTGTGTACACGCTAAGCATTAAGGTATTTCTGCTATGAACAATCTTGGTACAGCTAACTTTTAAAAGATGAAAAATAACATGCAGTGTTTCTGGGATCCAGAAATTTTAAAAAAAGAGGATGAAAATGTTGAAAGGGCGAGCCTCTTAAGAGTGCATACATAAATGTGGGGAATGTAGTAGAAAAAACCGACTCATTCTGGCAGCCTTTGTCTTCACTTTTTGCTATACTGGTCCTAATTTGTGTCATTTGGAAAATGTAAAGTCTTTTCTCCATTTTCTTCTTCCTTCATTTCTCAGCCGGTTACCACGGAGACAAGGTTCGGTCCTGTACTGTACAACAGGCATTATTCTTCAGTGGCTTCGCTCAGACCCGTGAGTGCTCCCCTCCCCAATCCCTGCTTTCTCATCCTTATCACATCTTCTTCCAGAATTTTTTGTCTCTGCTTTTTGTCTCTTTGTGTCTGTTCCAGCTGTCCTTCCTCCACTCTCTTATTCCCTCTGTGTCTTTCTGTTTTATCCCCATTGATTTGTGGTTGACTCTACTGTCTGTGGAAGAAGCATTAGTATGGGTCCCCATTCTCAAAGGCAGAGAAATGAAGAGACGCACACACAGCTTTTGTTGACTCATCCCTGTGTGCTCATTCTTGCATTCTGAGTGTCTTCAGAAAAACCACCGAGACTAAGTGAGGGGCCAAGCTTTTCTTGTTGTCATGCTTCATGCTCTTAAACAACTGGGAGAACTCTCGTTAAAGTCTTTTTAGGACTACAGCTGTCTTACAAAATTCTTTAGCTTTTTGGCATTTAAGTATATTATTTCACAGCAGCTAGCTCACAAGATGACAGTCTGTATAGACTTCAGCTATGAATATGCTTATCAGTGTGACTATTTCTCTCTGGCTAGCATAGTAAGATGCACTCACACTTGGTCCAGATGCCACGTACCATGCCGAAGCACGATTGTCCCCCCTCCCGTCTCCCCTGCTGGCCCGCCCTGCACTCACATTGCTCCTGCCTAAAGGCCAATTAATACTTGCCGCGTTTGCGTGTCCACAGGGGTCAGCTCTGGTATGCTTGAAGAAAAAAAATTGTCATCCCAGCAGCCCAAAATCTGTGACCGCGTGGACTGTCCTTTGAAAATGCACCAACTGCACATGCTCTTTCATGTGTGAAATAAAGCAATGTTTTGACTTAGTTTCACTGTAGATATACTAATTCATGTCAACATTTCAAGCTGAAAGATTTCTCATTTTGTTCAACAAAAACAATAACAACAAAGAACAATATAATACCTCCCACTCAGGTAAGAATGTGCTCTCCTTCAAGTCTGCAGAACCTTTATTTTTGTCTCTTGTTGTTTCTGCCTGGATGATGCGGGTTTAGTTGTAGCTGCAGCATTAGTAATGTCAGTCTGGCTAAAATTGATAAAAGAAAAGGAGTGCAGCCACTAAAACTTCCTCTGTTATCTTTTGTTTCCTCTGCTGCAATCTGCACACTGCATACAGCCAGATTGCCGTGGTCCTTTCGAGCTGCCTGATTAAGGGAGTGCGCCCTATATTTTTCATCAGTGCACCGTTATTTATTTTCGTCTTCTCCCGACACTGTTCAGTTCTTCTCTGGCATCTATGAGTAAGAAGACAGTTGCAGTTTTTTCAGATAAATTCTTTTTCTAGTTAACTTAATATGTTATCTTCAGCACGCATCAAGCAAACTCTCCTTGAACAGTTGGATCGATGTCGGCATTCTGCGCTCCTGCTCGTGCCTGTGCCACTGTACCGTGCTCAAGCCCACCTCTTCCAACCGTGCCAGGGCCGAGAAAACGTACTGTGCCTAGAGTGAATGTGTCCTCAGTGAAGTTTTAATATTTTCAGTACCAAAGACACGCTCTTTATTACAGACCACTGCTGAACAGATAAGCCCAGAGTATTTTTGATACATTTTAGTTTGCACCGCAAATAAATCAAATATGTCAGACTAAACTACAGGGAAATAAGTACGTAAATAAGCAGCAAGTTTTTTTTTTTCTGGGCATTCTAATTATCTCATAATTAGGTTGCTTCTTGAGAAAATACTGTTCTTGCCAAATATTTAAATGAGCAGCAAACTTGAACCACTTGTTCTTGTGTGTCAGGCTGTTGTCCAGTATCAGCCACCTGGTGTTGGATGAGATTCATGAGAGGAACCTACAATCTGATGTTTTGCTCATCATTGTGAAGGACTTACTCAAACTCCGAGATGACCTTAAGGTCATCCTCATGAGTGCCACACTCAACGCAGAAAAATTTTCAAGATACTTTGGTATGTAACCCAAACAACTGCGTGCAAAACCTTGTTTGGCCTAAATCTTGCAGTTTAATCAGTTGGCATTGTTACTTAATCTTGTTTAACAATTTCCTTGTGTCAAACCTCCTTTAGATAACTGTCCAATGATCCACATCCCTGGTTTGACGTTCCCAGTGGAAGAATTTCTTCTTGAAGACATTGTGGAGATGACCAGGTAGACAGAAATTGCTTCCAGTCAGTCAAGCTCCTAGCATACATAGATACAACGGCAAAAACACAAATGGTACCACTCCATCTCTTTCATTTGAATAGTCTCATAAAGCCTGGTTGGTGTGTTTTTTCCAGGTATCGTCCCCAGAATCAGGACCGTCGCCCCGCATGGAAGAGAGGCTTTTGGCAAGGACGCAACTCCAGACCTGAGAAGGAGGAGAAAGAGACTGAATACAGGGAGAGCTGGCCTTGTTATGCACGCACACTTCAGGGCAGGTGAGTTTGTGAGAACAGCGCAGTAAATTAATCGACAGAGCAGCTGCCAGGTTGATAGATGTGTTGTTTAGGAGGGAAATGGGAGAATTTGGCTTGGTGACATTCACACTTTGGAATGAATAAGTCTTTTTTCTCTGTGAAACAGAACTTCGAGTTGAGACTAGAGTGCATAAAGCTGAATACAGACCCGACTGAGTGCCTTGCAACACTTGACCATTTGATAGATTTGTCAAGTACACTGCTTATATATCTGTAATCAAGTGTGGTACCTAAGCTGTAGGTGACGGCAATATCTTCTAAGGTACAAAAAATTTTAAACATTTCTCTGCATTTATAGTTAACATGAGCTTGAAAACACTGCAGCTTCCACTTTGCTCTTACCGAGTGCAGTTTTCTCTCCTGCAGTGTTTTTGAGCTCCTCTAAAGATGTGATCCTCTTCACAATAATGCTCAGCAAACATTTGTCTTCCTTTAGTACATTTATTTGCAGTCTAGTGTTTTGTCTTTGCCACCATTATTACTGCTCCAGGTTACAAAGTGAATGTGAGAGAATGTAAACATGATTATTTTGTGGTTCTCTACTTGTTTTTTCTTACTTTTCTTTTGTTGTTAGTGCTACCAGCGATGCGTTTTTAAATATTGATGCTGCCGTGTTTTGCTATCTTTCCATTTATTTGAATAATTAATAAAGTACTCTTTTAAAAAGCAATATAAATTCTGTCTGAATTCTGTCAGTTTGATACATTCGGCTCAGCATCCAACCAAATGGAGTTTGTCTTGAACACTGACTGTTATTTTATCCGTAAAACCACCATCAGCTGTTGCTTCAAACTGCTTTCAAAGAACTTTGTTTTTCTATTGAATCCTGGATGAAATGTAGAAAATATCTATTTATAATTTTTTAATGAGTTGCCTATAATTTAAAAATAGAAAATATGATGAATATGACTGCCTCAGTGGGTAGAGTTGGTCGTCTACCAATCAAAAAGTTAGTGGTTCGACCCCCGGCTCCTTTGATCTATATGTCGAAGTGTTCTTGGGCAAGATACTGAACCCAAAATTGCTCCCGATGGCTGCACCATGATGTGTAAATGTGTGTGTATAAGTTCCTGATAAGTAGATTGGCTCTTTGTAGAGAAGTCACCTGCCCATAGTGTGTGAATATGTGTGTGAATGAAGGAATGCTGACTTTTGTCGTAAGAGTACTTTGAGTAGTTGGAATACTAGAAAAGTGCGACGTTCATACTGTCCATTTACCATGACAAGAACCACAATGGTCTTTGTGTTGCTGAAAACTACACAAACATGAACAAGTTGCCATTCCGTCAACTCTGATGATCTCATCAGTAACCTGTCAGTCTCCCATCAAAGAACAGAAGAAACAGAAGCTGAAGTCCCAGATTTGGAAACTTAAAAAGAATTTGCAATCTAGCTTTGAAGCCGGTATATACAGATATTATTTTTAAGGATAAAAAAAAAATACTCAGGAAACTGGTTAACAGTTATTGGTTTCATTTGTAGCAGCTGATGTCTGGATCACCAAGACAATCAAGAGAGTCCCGACATTTATCAAATATTCTTCAGAAACTGTTTTGTTGCCATGGTAAAGCATGGAAGATGGTGGAGTATTTATTCATTTATCTGTCCTATCTATTTAGTCAGTCATTGTCTGTGTCCATGTCTTACAGATACTCTGACAACACCATCGAGGCACTGGAGATGTTGGACAACGATGACAAGATTGACCTGGAGTTGATCTTGGCTCTAATTCGCCATATTGTGCTCAATGAGGAGGTGAGTTTAACCTTGTGTGTCAAGTGTCGGGGCAGCTTGACTTTGATTTAGAGATGAAAATGGGATCCTAGAGAAGCTGTCAAATGGCTCTGGAGTTGTCTTAAGGCTGGTTATGCTTGTGTTACTTAAACTTTTCTTGTATATGTTAAGATTTGCATCCTCAGACTTTAAAATCTCCTGATATTTTGATCATCGACAGGGTGACAGAGGATTGGTCCATGTGGAAGATGCTTTCAAATCAAATAAAAGTTGATATTGACACAGACATGGAAACTGATGAAGGGAGAAGAGTTCAGTACATTCTTAGGTACAGCAGATGGAAGGAACAGGAGGACGAGCTTCCAAACACAGTGACATTAGATCAGAGGAAATAACGCAGATCCTGGCAGCAGAACTGTGCTAATGAGTGATTGAACAGATGCTCTCCCAACGCACGTCGTCAACTCCCTTTTTCTCCTTCCAGCTCTTGTTAAAGTTTGTCGTCTTTATGTCAGCATCATTTTAGTGCTCAGAGCTTTGTAATGTGGAGTATAAAATCACCTTAGTTTGATCAAACTTCTTTTTTTTTTTGTTAACGTTTTACTTTCTCATCAGATTTAGTAACACAAAACCAAACTCTGTCTATACCAGGAGTTGTGTTGATGAAATGACAGCAGCGCAAATATTTTGAAACATAATTTTTATTGAAGCAGCTTCCCAGTAAAAACACAGCATGATCTTTGTATTTTTGCAGGCTTTCTAGTCAAGGGTGCTTCAGGCCCAAGCAGACAGGTGAAACAGAGGTGAAACAATGGAATATAGTTTCACAATGTACCCCATTCAGTGTGCTCCATTGTAACTATTGAGAGGATAATAATAAGGGTGAGCACTACTTGGGAAAGTCAGTGCTAGCAGTGACGGAAAGAATAAACTGGCTCACATTTTGCTCTGACTTTCCCTGTATATTTTTCTCATGAAGTGGAACTAGTTCAGCGAATCTGAGAGAGAGGAGCAGAAGAAGGAGACAGGCCCTGAATGAGGAGTGACTAACGCAGATAGACAGAATAATTATCCCTTCCCGTATGAAGCTGTACCTCTATCAGTCACGGCCACCCTGAGCCAGTCGTCCAACTTATTCGCTGTGGCATTGTCGAACGGCCGAGAGGGAACTGGCTGATTTGCCGTGACGGCATTCTGAACCGAGAATACGGGCCGTCTGCCAGGCTTTCGACTGTGATGATTGGTTAATTATGTCCCAGGGGTCTGTCATTAGACACCTAAGGGGCTGACATACAGGCATTAATGAACGCCTGCAGGGTGCAGCTTTGTGTGTGTGTGTGTGACTGTGTGGTTTGTATGCGTGTGTGCTAAATGGTAGCCTAACACTTCAGAGCTCACTGTACTGCTACTTGATTTTTAGAGGGAATTAATCAGAGCGTCATTCTGTACTGCATGTGTGTAAACATGTGTTTCTGTCAGATTGTAACTAGGCACACCGCCTGCATCTCTCTCCTCCTCCTCACTCTTTTACATACGCACGCACCAACATTAACACACACATCCAGTCCCATGTGGGTGCCAGTGGTTGAGCACTGGTAATAATAATTAGCTTTAATTAAAAGGCAGGGGGTGCTCAGAGCCAAGAAGGTACCTTTTATGTCTGTTTTTCATCTCTTGTACTCTCAGGAAATTAATAGCTAGCAGAGTTCTTTTTTAAAGAGTCTCTTATTTGATACCAGCTTAATATTATCCTGAGAGTATTTCTTATTTGTGTTTAAGTGTAGGCCTTTGATGTGGTGAAATGGCATTGTCAGAAACTTTTCCCCATTGATGGTAACACGTTGGATTTGCTCAGGTTTAATTATTGTTGGGCTTTAGTTGACATTTACGCCTTATTATCTTTCTCTCACCGCTTCAGCATTATAAAACAGCATCTTCAGGAGCTGCTCTGAACTGGTTTTCACAATCTGATCTGCATGTGTATCGCAGTCTTCATATTGGTGTCAAAGTTTAGTCACATATTTCTTACACCCTTCAAGAAGACACATTGGCTTCTGTTTACGACTTTGATTATGTGAGTAGTTAATCATCCCAGAGCTGAGTATCACACCTGACTATTTTCTGAGTCCTGACTGAAATGTGTTTTTGTCGCATTAGGTTGAAAACTGCCAACACAGGCATCAGAGTCTTGGTTAGGTTCTGTTTACTTACTCTCTGATCTGATGTTCTCTGCCATAAATTTTTAAATGTTGCTAATTTTAGTCGGTATTTTGTTTATGTGAAGTTACAGCTGCTGAATGGCTGCTTATGTTGGGACAGAGAAGCAAGGCTGCACAATTTAGAAAAAACATGAAATTGTGATTTTCTGGACTGATACCGAAATTGTGATATGATATGATGTGTGATATTAGAAGGACTGATCATTTTTACATCACCATTCTCGTTTTTATGAAAACCATAAAAATCATGCTGTGATTTTTGAAGCGATCTGTACCAAAAAGATATTTTCTTAAAGGGATAAGCCAACTTTTTTTTTTCCCTGACAGGAAGATAGATACCATTCTTTTGACTGTGCATGCAGTAACAGCAAATAGACTGGCAGAGCTCCCCCGTCGCTAATTAGCTTAGCTTAAACACCAGTATGCTAGCATACGTAAACCTAAAGTCATCAGATACACTTTCCAACACCTCTAAACGGTCCTGTGTGCTTGTCGTGACTTGTTTATTTACTATGTCATGGTATTTTTAGAATTTTGACATTCTGATTAGCATTTCATGTGTTTCTTCTTCTTCCTCTTTTGCGGTTTACCGGTGCGCATATGCCCTGCGGTTTACGTCGGTACGTATGTAATTCTAAAATTATATAAAGTTCTAATCTGAGTCTAAAAATGACATAATGCCGCAAATAAGCAAGTGACAACAAGCACATAAGACTGTTTAGAGATGTTGGAAAGTTTATCTGATGAATTTTGGCGGTGGCAGGCTAGCATTTCCCATTGACTACCAGTATGTGAGTTTAGCTAATTAGCGTTGGGTGAGCTCTGACCGTTTCTTCCTTGTTACTGCAGTTGAAAGAATGGTGTCTATCTCCCTGTCTAAACTCGGGAGGGAGGCAGGAAAAGAAAAAGGTTGGCATATCCCTTTTAAGTTTGTAGAATACAATTTGTAGGCCGGGGCAACCCTGCAGCACCACAATATTTAAATAAAAAAATGAGAAAAAAAAATGGTATTTTGAAACACACATTTCCTTTAACAAATTATTGCACCACCCAGCAATTTAAAAACCGTAGTAGGCTATGTTGCTATTTCATTTAAATTTCAATTAATTGTGCAGCTCCACTGAGAAGTTTAGCATTTAATCTAATGAAAAAATTTGTGTCAGTACAATGTAGAAACATAGGCTCGTTGTAAAAATGATTAAACAATATCCAGCCCTAAATCACTTACATTATAAATATGCTCTGTGTAGTTGACTGTAATTGGAAAAAAACCAAACAAAAAAAAACGCGCGAGCATCTGTTGTCGTGTGTGACAAATCTTTCTTAAGTGTTCTGCCTTGCATATTGATCTCATATCCTGTTCCTTCTGCTACAGTAACAGAGATGGTCCTCATTCATCAGGAAAGGTTTTTAGCTTGTTTTAGCATTATGTGATGATGTTTTTATGGTTATTTGGCTGACACCTATAGTACTATACTAATTAGGTCTGCCAGTGTCAGACAGCTGAAATGCTCACATTGGAGTTCGTCCAGCTCCATTAGCCGCCATCATCTTTTATCCTGCTTGTTTTCTCAGATGGCATCGGTGTGTCTGTATTTTTCATGTGACTTATTGGTTTTCTTATTGTGCTGATTTGGGAGAATCTAGTCTGTGTCTGAAGTAATGTAAAGCAGAGGCTGTCTCATGGCAATAGGATGTTGCTGTCATAGTGATGTTGGCAGGTATTGTCAGAGCCTATTGTGTGCTTAAATGAGGAGGTTGGAAGCTTAAGGCAAGTCGTCTCCATCTTCCTCGGCTCGGCTCTTTCGAGGACACGGGCACCCTGCTCTCTTGGCTCAGTGGTTGCTGATTCTCCTCCGGCCACTGGCTGTTTATTTCTGCTGTTTGTTTCCTGATTTTTTTATTTTTTTTTAAATCCTCTGAGGCTTTGCTGGGTTTTTTTTTTGTCTCTCAGCTGCTAAGCTTTGTGCCATGTCTTTGTCTGGCAGGATGGAGCAATCTTGGTCTTCCTGCCTGGCTGGGACAACATCAGCAGTCTCAATGACCTCCTTACGGCTCAGCAGATGTTCAGATCAGGTACACACACAACAAACACAACAACACGCGTATATATTCTGTACAATGTGACATAGAAGTGCACACCGGTGACTTGCAGGTTAATGTACTATACAAAAGATCATTATTTGCTCAAGGCTGTGCTGTTTTGTGAGTTCATGTCAAAAAAATACTCTAAAAATGAGCCAGTAATAAAAGTATTTGATATTTTGCATCTGTAGAAGTGTGATGTAAAAGCTTTTTGTGCACGTATACTGAGAATGGACTTTTCAGGGAAGTAGTAGACATCTTTTATTCAGAAGTGAAACTTTTGAAATGAACAATTTGCATATTCATAGACTGCATTTTTCCATGAGGGGGAAGAAGCAGATGTGATTTTAGTTAAAGGTTTTTGTGGAACAATCATATCAAACTCAACTTTTTATTCCAAGTGGAGTATTATTATATCTTCCGTCTATCACAGCCTTGAGCGCCAGCAGTAGGTTTTCTTGTTGGCAAATTGTGCTTTGTTTGAGTTTTCCTTTTGTCTCCTGTTGTGTTTCAGACCGATTCGTTATCATCCCTTTGCACTCCCTCATGCCTACCGTTAATCAGACACAGGTCAGCATTCTTCCGTTTCTCTCTTTGTCTCTCCAACTGTCTCTGTCTGTGTCTTTACTCCCTTTTCAATATCAGTAAAAAACCAATTGCATCTTTCTTTCTCCCCTCTCAGGTGTTCAAAAGGCCTCCTCCTGGAGTTAGAAAGATTGTGATTGCTACAAATATAGCTGAGACCAGGTATGCGGGTGCTTATTTGTTTGGTTCATAAATACTCCCTTTGAAAATGTAGTTTGGAGATTTCTTGGCAGTAAGTTTCTGAAACTTAAAAAACGAATGAATTGATGAAATATCAAGGCATGCGTATGTATTTGCAGTAAATTCAAGTCATTAACACAAACAGCGGATTTAGGGCTTATTAGCTTACGTTTCTTGGATTGATTATGAACACTGTCATGTCGGTTTGGAACGAGCAGACTGAGTCTCTGACAGGCAATTTGTATTCTCATTCATACTGCCTCACACACACACACACACCAACCGTGCAAATTAGGAAGCTGTCTGCACCCCCCTCACATCGCTGCACTAAATATAGACTCTAAACCTACCAAAGTGCTAAATTTTATTTTTGCTTCAGAATGATTGTGTGTGTGAGTGTGAGAGCGTCTTAGCTAAGCGTTCTTGACAGACTGCTTTGAAGTGTTTTTTTTCCCCCTGTGATGTGGTCTTTATTCCAGCCCCGTTTTTCTCTCTCTCCATCTTTTCTGTCTCTCCACTCTTCCTCACAGCATCACCATAGATGACGTTGTTTATGTGATAGATGGAGGCAAGATTAAGGAGACCAACTTTGACACAAACAACAACATCAGCACAATGACAGCGGAGTGGGTCAGCCTGGCCAACGCCAAGCAGAGGAAAGGACGTGCTGGCAGGTGTGTGTGTGTGTGTGTGTGTGTGTTTTTATTGCACCCAGGGGTATCTGTTGATATTTTTTATAATAAGGGCAACCATTGCCTTCGTTTATGTGATTCTAAACTGGGAGCATTATGTTTCCTCTGTCTGTCATCTCAGCTTTTTGCCCCTCTTCCCCATCAGTGCGCTCCTTCCTCCCCTACCATCTGTAAACACCAAGAAAAGCAAAGTGCAGTCAATCCCAGGTTGTTTCCATTCTGTGACTCAGGCTCTGACATCAAAGTGGAGCAAGGCCCAATTAGCAGGAGCTGCTTACTGTGTGCAGTTTCATCCCATTGATTTTAGAAAAAGCTCTTGTCACAGGACTGATATAACACATAAACTTTTTCTTCTCTCTCTGCTCCACTCTTTTCTTCTGTGCATATGTCCAGAGTGTGTCCAGGCAAGTGCTATCATCTGTACAATGGTCTCAGGGCCAGCCTGCTGGATGCCTATCAGCTACCTGAAATCATGAGGACCCCGCTGCAGGAACTCTGCCTGCAGATCAAGGTGTGTAAGTGCTGAGAAAAAGGGAGACAGGCTGACAGAGAGGAGCACCTTTCACACATGCACTGCTAATCTTAAATTTTGCACACAGTTACCAGCCGGGCTTTATGTGTGAACTCAAATGTCCAGATCATTTGGCACAGACATCACAGCCTGCCAGCTTCCAATTCCTTAGTCCAAGTAACGTGCGATTGAGTTCCACGTGTGAATAGAGCAGGTCACTGTGAGGGGAAGTCACGGCGAGTGAGTGGGCATGTTGGTGTTCTCACGCTGCTGCTTTACAAATATCAAAACGCTGCCGCTAACAGTCATCATCAACTTCAAAAACAGTCAGTGGTCTCATCCACTTTAAATGCTGTAAACACAACACTGTCATGTCTTCTGCATGCTCCCCACAGACACAACTCCCTCGCCTAAACTCAATGAGGTATTTCCATGTGAGAAAACATTTTAAAGCGCACTCCAACTGGGCAGTCCATACCATGCCTAAGCATGGTTGACCCCAACGTCCATTTTGTTTGACTAGTGTGAGCACTCCGCACCGTGCCTGAGCACTGAATGCTTTGTCAGCCCTGGCACAGTTGGAAGAGGTGGGCTTCAGCACGGTACAGATGCACATGCACGAGCACAGAGCACCGGCCTCGCTGTGACTGTTTGTGGAGGATTCACCATAAATTCAGGCAGACAGCCGCATGCAAAGTCCGGATAAAGAGCAGTGGAAAAATCCATGACTGCCTTTTAGATTGCGTATCCCAGAGAACAACTTAAAGATTTTATTACAAAATGAAAAAGAATCTGTTTAAAAATAAAGGTCGCACTCCATAAATCAGGAAGCTCAAGTGCGCTCAGGCCTGGTTAGACTGGAGAAATGTGAGTGCAGTCCAGCAGGGATGAGGGGAGGGGGGACAGTTGTGCTTCGGCACGGTACAGGGCAACTGGGCCAAGTGTGAGTGCACCCTCAGAATAGGACTGCACGATTAATCGAAATTTAATTGAAATTGTAATACGGCAATTCCTTCTTATATCACAAATCATATTAAAATTGCAATATCAGTCCAAATAATTGCAATTAGATATTTTTTCAAAATCGTGAAGCCCCATCTTAGGCCGACACTCCTTATTCATGTGCTACATGTATGAAAGGGCAACTCCACACAATGTCTGAACCTGATTCTGCTAGGGCTGGGAATCGAACCTCAATACTTTTATGGAACTGGCCGAACTGCCTCAATACTGTCTAGTATCAAAAATGTCAGGTATTGAAATTTGTTATTGAATGACCAAAGGAGTTAATCTCATCAGCACCAGTGAGCCAATACACATGCAGTATGCTTTTCGTGCCAAGATCTAACAGTGCTGTTGATTGGCTGTACTCTCGTGTTTTGCGGGAAAAACACCAGATTACACTCAGAGACAGGGCAATCCATAAGTATGTGTAATGTCATCTTTTGTTGAAACAGATTTGATAAAATTGGTACTGAAAAAAGTATCGTTCAGGAACCCATGTTGAAGTCAACGTATCGGCGCTGGTACCGGTATCAAATTTTTCTTAACGACACCCAGCCATAGATTCTGCAGAGACTTAACGTGATTCATATGTGAAAACAGGTAGGGATAAATAGGTTTTGGCTGGAGCTGAGATGAGGACAAGATTGCTGTGAATTAGTTTTGCGAGTGTGTGTGTGTGTGTGTGTGTGTTTGTTTGGGGGTTGCAGCCTCTTGCCTAATGAGAACTAGGGATGAACATTGTTGACTGACTCATGCTCCGTGCTCTAGCCCTGGCTTCGGCTCTTTCTTTCTCTCTATGCCGACACTTCTGTTCTGAGCCTCATTCTCTTTCAACATGAACAGTTGCTGTTATCCTTGGTTACCTTCAATTTTTTTTTCCCTCCTCTGTTTTGTGCTCTCTTTTCAAATCCTCTTACTCCACTCAGACATATTTCAACCCATGCTAATGGAACATTAAGTCAAAGTTCACTCTGATCTAATGTTTGCAATGATTGTTCTCACCAGTGGCCTTATTGGATATGTGTTGAGTGTGTGTCTTGCACTAGTTCAGTTGGTTGTATGCGAGTATGTGTGTAATGTGGGCTTTTTGAAGCTAGTGGGTGAGAGGCGGACTAATGCATCAGTGTGCCCTTAAAGAGAGAGAAACACTGTCAACATACTAACCTGAGCACACTCTCTAATGCACAAACACTCCACCGCCACCATATTAGTCAGGCATAAAAAATGTGTTTGCTTCCCCTCTCTTTGTCACAGGTAGATGTTGGTGCATTTAGAAATCTCTTTCTGATGTGAAAGTGAAAACAGATTTAGAGAATGTGGACATTCATAGTTTAATTTTCTACCATCACATTAGTTCTCTGCTAAGCAAAGCACTCAGATGGATGTTAGCGTTGTCAACTCTGCATACTGTTTGTTGTTTTGTCACAGGTAGCTTGTAAACAGCAACATGAGATAAACACGAGAAAACACGTGAAGCTAATTGCAGTAGACCTCATTATATCTGTTTCCCATAATTCAGTGTTTGCTTCAAATGACAACCAATTAGACAAATGGAGGAGAAGTTAATGTAAAAACAATTGCCTGCTTTTTGCTAATGTAAAATGTAATGTGATTTGTGCTTTGTAGATATTGAAGCTGGGATCTATAGCCCGATTTCTGCAGAAAGCGCTGGACCCACCCACTGAAAAGGCCGTCAGCTTAGCCATCAAGAACCTCACAGACCTGGTAAGAAAGAGAAAAGATCATCGAAAGTAAGTTACAGACAAACAAGGAGCAATTAACATTAGAGCTCTCAAATCTGCCAGCTGTTTTATTAATTAATCATTTGTTCTGTCAGTAAGTGGTCAGAAACGCCCTGTGCAATCTTTTTAAAATCAAAATGAATGTCTCTGAGTAGCTTGTTTTATCCAATTAACATTCTCATCCCTCAATTTATCAGTTTACTGCCAGATAAGTCTGAGAAAAACAGCAAATCCTCACAGCTAAGAAGCTTGTTCCGATTTCCGGATTTTTACCCCCCTTTATTCCTTTGGGCGTGAAAGATATATGGAGCGATTAATTGATTATCAAAATATTTGAAAATTCATATGTGGCTAGCAGCCAACTAAGTAATTGACTAACTGGTTCAGCTTCTGTTGTGCCAGCAACAGAGAACAATCCGTTTGGGAATCAGTTTTATTGTAGAAAAGAGACTCTTAAATCTCTCCATGTGGTTTCACGTTCCCTGTACTGGAAACCTTATTTACTCATTTGATCCTATTTTTTGGCTTCTCTTCAAGTGGAGGAGGAAGAGGCAGAGAAATAAGTAGCAAGAGCAATTCTTAATGCGAAAAGAAGTAAAAACAATGAAAACCGTAGGAGGCCCTGTAACAGTAATTCAACTCAATTGAAATTAAAATAAAGTTAAAGCTTGCGCTTTAGTTCTATGTGTATATTTTCATTAAAAACATTCTATCTGAAGCTTAAAATGACCGAAGATATGTGCACGTTGTGTGTCAGAATGCCCTGGACCACGCAGAGAATCTGACAGCGCTGGGTTTCCACCTCGCTCGTCTGCCCGTGGAGCCTCACATTGGCAAGCTCATCCTGTTTGGGGCTCTGCTGGGCTGCCTCGACCCTGTACTCACCATCGCTGCTTCACTCAGCTTCAAAGACCCTTTCTTCATACCCCTGGTAGGGCTCTGAGTTCACAGAGATGAAGGCTTATGTCAGCAGCGACACACATGCACAGCTCTTCTGACTTTTGTTCTTTGCAAAGTCGGTCTTAAAGAAAGAGTTTTAAATCGTGTTTCTCTTAGGGTAAAGAGAAAATGGCAGACCAGAGGAGAAAGACCTTATCCAGAAACTCCAAGAGTGACCACCTCACTATTGTACATGCCTTCCAGGTACATCAGCCCACATCTGTCCATTCTGTTGATCTCAGTCTGCTGTATGAATTTATCCCATCTCAATATATCATGCATTGATTGGCCAGGGCTGGGAGAGCGCCAAACAGTGCAGTGCCAGGTATGAGCGGGATTACTGCTGGGACAACTTCCTGTCTGCCAATACACTCCAGGTGAGCATCGCTGATTGTGGGAGCTGTACACTAAAGTGACTTGAAGTAAAATTAGGGTTAGTCCATGATTACATTTTTTAGTTAAATTCTGTCTGGACTGGTAAGGACATGCAGCCTTTTTAGATGTAATTTGTCTTTTTATCATTCAGATGCTGCACAATATGAAGGGTCAGTTTGCTGAGCATCTGCTGCATACAGGTTTCGTCAGCAGCAAGGACCCCAAAGACCCCAAATCTAACGTCAACTCAGGTAACTTAAAGGAATTTTTTTGGTTGCGGTTAAGTCATTGGAAATGATTCATTCTTCTAAAATTTTAAGACAAGGCTGTGGAGCAGTGCAAAAAGGCTGCATGTAACATGTTAATGCACCAGTGCTCATTTCTTTGTTCTTTCTCTTATGCTCACGTACTTCCTCAGACAATGAAAAATTAATCAAGGCTGTGATTGTTGCCGGTCTGTACCCAAAGGTGGCCATGATCAGACCATCTCACAGCAAAAAGAGGGTGGGGTGAGTATGCAACTTCAGAGAGGGACATGAATGAGGGCGGGCAGGCAAGAGAGAGAAGCATATAATCATTCTTATTGATCTTAAGACAGAAAAATGGCCTTCACACTGCAGTGTGTCATCAGTCCTTTCAGGTAAGAGTTCTGCCAGGGTCCTGTAACAATTACCTGAGGCTGTGCAGAGGCAATGCCAGGAAAATTGTCAAAAAACAGAGGTGCTTTTGCAACTGAAGATCAATGCAGTCATCATAAAGCTGCCCTCAGGCAGCTGTCATAGGCTGTGGCTGTGACCTGTGTGCAAAAAAGACGGATGCGAACTCTGACAGTAGGGCTGTCACTTTTGTTTGTCTGTCTCAGTGACAGCTTTAGACCCAGATGAACGCGGAAACTGCCAGGGTCATTTCCTCTGCATAAGTAAGTCTTAACCGTTATGATGCAAAGCCGGTTTTTAAGTTTTCACATCACTGCAGAATTTAATGGAGTCACTGCTCAATGAAGGACTTTTTGTTCGTTTTTCTGCTAGATCAGTTTGTTTCTGGTACAAGCAGCTTGTTTTCTGCAGTCAAGCAGGCGGGTTTTTTTTTTTGTATGTGTGTGTTTTTTTTGTCAGGCTGACACGCAGGAGTTTGGAACGCGGTGTTACTTTCATGTTAGAAATGATTTGCAGACTGCATCATAATTTCTCCTTGGCACCCTCTGTGCCAAAATGACAGAAGGCATTCTTGGTGCAAGGATTAACGAGCCAAAAGCACCTGATGGGTTATTTCTAGAACTTTCCTCTAATTCATTTTAACGAAATGTAATATGCTGATAATGAATGTTTAAATAATTTGGGCAATAACTGGCGCATACAGGCAAACCCATGTTGTGGGCATGTGTAGATGTGAACATTCTAATATTCTTCTTGACTAAAATTATGGAACACAATAATATCTGTCATTACTGAAAGAAGGGGAAAATCTCCTTACAGCATTAAGGAATACAAGAGTATTCTCATGATGGACAGGGTAAAAAAATCAAAAACAAGTCAAAATCGATGCAGCAGAACCAGAGGTCTTCTTTATTCCACACATTCTTCTACGCCTCGAGCAGGAGGACGAGTGGGTAACAGAGGTCTGCTCAGGTCTTCTCTCAAACTCCACACTCCAAGATTTTTTCAGTATCTAACTTGTGGTCTTCAGACCCAAATGACGTGAACTGAAGTGACACTGAGAAAACTGATCAGACTCGGAGTAGCTCCATCCGGAGCCATTCAAACCTTTGTACAGCGTCTTTCACAATACAGCTGTGCTCCACGAGACCACGATGCTCCTATTTAGTAGCTAGAAATCTTTATGATGCACTGTAATGCAAGTAGCATGCGTAAATTTATTGAGATTCTTTTTTTTCTACCAATGTTTTCAACTAGCACTTGCCAGCACCAGTTATTTTTTATATGGATTAAATCATTGTGTTTATTATTTTATTTAGAGCTGCTCTATTAATCAGAATGTGGCCAAAATGATACTGTGTCCTGCCGCAGTTTCTAAATCACAGACAGGATCAATTATGTGAAAGGAGAAAT
>JAQFJA010000024.1:18144293-18158252 GCA_029874485.1 Naso brachycentron | reverse complement strand
TACGTCAGATATGTGAGTAATCAGTCATACTGCACATGCAACAAATTTCAGCTACAACAAACACACTATAAAAGAGTCACTTCCTTAGAATCAGCGGTTGGGTTGGAAGACGCTCAGTCAACAAAACAATTATCTGGTACAGCTGGTCTGTGTGTGCGACTGCAGACAGTATGACTGTAAAACTGACCAATTTCTTTTTCTAGGTCACATAAACAACAAGCACTACGGCTCAGGCTTTGTCTTGGGAATAGATGTAAGAAAATATCCCTGTGACCAGAAAGGAAATAAGAGCGAAGGAGAGAGGGGTGATGGGATTTTCTTACCTCCAGTAAAAAGCATATCAGAGCACATAATGGGAAGATAAGGGAGGGGGAGTCTGTTTTAGGACCTGAGCTATTTTTTATAGAGACGAGCATTCATTCATAGAAAATACAATAATAAATTGAGACCCACTCTGCTTTTTTTTTTTCACTGTAAACCACAACATCAAACTTTAAGACTACCCTAGCCTAATAACAAGTATGTAAAAAAGGTTAACAAGAAGTCAGCAGAAAACATGATTCATCAGGTGCTTTATGGCATGATCTTGTAACTCTGTAACTGAAACACATGTGAAACAAAAACAGAACAATTAACAGGGACAAAGGTTACAAAGAAAAGGCACTCACAGCAACTCCGTCCCGAGGATCATGGGCACCTTTTCGCCTGAGTGGTTGCTACGGAAACGCAGACGGAAAAGATGATTGGCGCCGGCTTGTCGGGAGCTCAGCATGCCGGCGGAGTTTCTGACCGGTGACAGGTTGAGATCCTCCGGCTGGCATGGGCCCACCCAGATCTGGTCCCTGAGAGCGTAGTCTATCACGGTGTAACTCTCCTCGCTGAAAGAGAGAAAAGACGATGAAGAATTAGGTGCGAGGGCTCTTAATTAACCCATCCTGCAACAACCATCATAATTCAGATGTTTGCCACAATGACGACACACAAATATACAGAGCCTCACAGTTTCTTCTATGTACCGTATGCATAGGGCTGGGCGATAAACCGATTTTTATTGATTAATTCAAATTTGTGGTTTAGGAGGATTTTTTAAGATGTTAATTATCTCTTCTTGTGTTTGGTTCCAGGCGTTTTAAAAATTATATTTTTTTGATTTATGTAATTTCTTTGTCATTTGAAGTTTGTTTTTAAGAAGGAAAAAATGATCAAAATGGCAAATCAAGTTTGGTGTGAAAAAATCTGAGATTTTATTGTTAGGCCACATCGCTCAGCCCTACATATGCATGACGAAAAAAAACACTATGTGTTTTTACCTAAACAAACACAAACAGTATTGTTGCTTCAGCACTGAATTTGACACTAGAGTGAACCTAAAACCACTTCTTTCCTGGAACTGTATCCAACCGCTCTCAAAAACAACAAAAACAAACAAACAAACAAAAAATTTAAGATCAAACTGCAACTGAGTTACATATAAATATCTTGAAGGTCAAGTTAAAATACTCAGATATTCAGACAGACATTCGGCAGGTTGGGAAATGTTGTGAACAAATATTTAGTCATCATTGCATTAATTATCATTTCATAGACACTTATTCCTTATTTTAAATTTTTGGAAAGAAATATTTGTCCTTTCTTTGTTCCCAAATGGTTCCCGCGGTCGTCTGATAGAAACCCCAATCCACAACTGGTGTAATGCGCCCTTCAACCCCAAATTTTACAGTCTGCATTCCTGTTCAACCCCAAAATGGACACAGAACACCAGACACCAACTGGGGCTTTATTAAAACATACCATGTTGTTGTTACTTTGTTTTTTCAGCATTATATTCAATCAAAATATTTCCAAGCAGATTAAAATTTTTACAGAATGAGTCATTGGTATGACAGTTTTTAAAGGCAAAATACTTAAATATAATATAAATATATCCAAAGCTTGATAAAAATAACAAAATCTCCTCGTTGCAATAATAAGAACTGAGTGGAGTATTACATAATATCGTCTGATTAGTGTGCACCCAATACACCTTCCACTCACTCCCTCTGACACATCCAAATGAAGGTCACTGTTTTTAGCAGGGATAAAGTTTCACTATGCTTCAGCTATTCAACCCCAGGGAGGCTCAATACTGTGTATTTAATCAAATTCACCTGGATTAATAAATCATCCGTCACATTGCGTCTCAGATTCTGTGCCAGTCAAAAGTCCAAACACTCAGCTGCATACAATTCCTGGCACTAAATCAGCTGCCTCCTGGTTTCTTTAGTGTACGCCAACATTTCCTATGAGTCCCCTTTACCTGAGCGTGACCCCCGTGTCTAGCAGCACACACAGTTAGTTAAAAACATCTGGAGTTGATTGTGAGACATAGTATTTCTACTGCAGCACTGAACCAGGAGGAAAAGTGTGCGTGTTTTCATTGTGGATTGAAGAACAGGAGCTTAAGTCCAGCCCGCATGTGTTTTATCAACCTGAGAGTGAGACGGCAGCCAGGCTGAGAAGCTGAGAACTGGCTTCTTGCAAGGCAGCGTGTCCGTTACTGTTCACATTCATGCTGAACACACAAACACACAAGCAGGGACAAAAGGCAGTGACTGAACAAACTGTGGTGACAGCATATCTCTTCTTATCTTTCAGTACAACACACACACACGCATACACACACACACGCATACACACAGGGAACTGTGGGGTCATGTCTGTTTGGATTGGAGAATCCCCGGTCACGGCTGGGAGGCTCTCAGCAAGGTTTAGCTATTGTCCACTAATCAATCAGGTTGAAGCATGTTGCCCACAACCACTTAGATCTCTTGGAAGAGGAGAAAGTCCAGGGAGAAACGAGTTAGATAACAGCAGAGGGGTTGGGCAGGGAAGCAACACAGAATAAAAGACAGAAAATGGAAGAAAAGATCATTTGTAGCTGCACTGAATGAATGCAAAAGCTGCTTTTATCTGATTCCACATGCCGATCTCTTGATCAGGCTAACCAGCGAGAGCTGCAAACGTAACAGAGAGAGAAAACACACTTTATTTTTTTTTCTTGCTCTGAGTTTCCTAACATTGATCTTTTTCTGCTAATATGAAGGCGTGCTGCTGGGACTTGGTTAGGTTAGCCAAGCAAAGAGAGGGGAACAAGATGAGCTAGCCAGGCTTTGATGTCGCCAAACCACAAAAAGATGTTTTTAAGGGGACACTAAATGGATAAATTAACAGATTGTAATATAAGATATTTTGACATTGATGGATCACATAAAAAGCTTATGGGGTTTTTAATGTGAAAATTCGTGACAGTTTTTATTAATTTGTAAGGAGGGATCAATAAAGTAAATCTAAGTTTAAGTCGTTTATCCTTAAAAACTACTTATTCCACTTAAAAACATCTTAAACTATTAGTGATCAATTTCTTATCATATTTTGGGGAAGTTTTTTAATTTGCACCTGTTTGAAATAGATAAGGTTCAAAGTAAGGGTGCATTTGATGCTATTTTGTACATTGAACCCTCTTAAAAATCCCTTAAACCAAGCATATCCAGTCCTTCTAAACAATTAAATACTGTTTGGCCTTCAAGTCTTTTAAAATACCATTAATTTTTTCTGAAATCATTTCAGAATTTCATTTAAACCAAAATCCTAAAGATCCAAATGATCTCTTAACACAAAATATCACATACCCAAATACTGCTAGTAGGTAAAATACCTGGATTTCAGGGTCATAGGCATTTTAAATCCTGACAGCCCTTCAGGTAAAATTCCTGGAATGCCATTTGCATGACACTGAGGAATGGGATGGGTAAGGAATCTGCATGTTTGTAGGGTGAGTTTTCCCATGTATGCAGGAGGGTGGGGTGGGGTGTGGTGTGGGGGGTTTACAGTGTTGGAATATTACTAAAGAGAGGAAAGAGGATGGATACTGTATGCCAGATGGGTGAGAAAGACGGTGAAAACTTGAACAATAAGAGAAGGAAATCCAATCTACTTTTGGCCGTCTCACAAGTTACGTACACAGAACAAACACACATCCTCATTGGAATGAAAATCACTCTGCCGGTAGAGATAGCAGAAGCATCTTTCTCATGTCATCACCGCTGCGCCAGCTGCCATCTTAACAACCAGTTCTTCAACACACAATCAGATGTAACACAAATCCTCAGAGAGATACTGAGATAAGACCCCAAGTCTCGCATGAAGACAGACACGCACACACACACATGATAAGAGCATAATGTTCTGGTGCAAAGTTGGAATGTTGAGACTGTGAGGCGAAGTAAAACAAACAGAGGGAGAGAAAAAAAATAGAGCAAAAAGTGTTGGAATTATAGACTTGCATGAACACACATAAAGCGAGGACAGACAACAAAAAAAAAACCACAAGGCCAAAACTACCAAAAAGAGAGGAAAAGGACAGAGAGAAAAAAAATGAAAGAAGAAAGACAGATGGAAGTTTAACAATACCGAATGTTTAGATGATGCCCAGCATCACACAGGAAAAGGGGGGGGAGTGAAGATGAGAGGGGAGCCAGCTGGTGTGGACTCAGTGTTATGTAAGTGTTCCTGCGAGCCAGAGCGCAGCAGATCAACACTTTCCCGCTGCGTGACAATCGCCCAGTCTGACATGGGGCTGGTTTCCAATATCCAGCTCCAGTTTGGATCCAGTTCAAAGCTGACGACATTTGTTAAAGAATCTCCCACTGACTTCTTTCTATTGTAGCAGGCAATGTACAAAAATTAACAAACAAATAAACTAATCTTTGCGGATCAAACTTTAATTGTCGGTTCATAAATATTCCTTGTAGGGCAACAGAGAACAGAGACAAAGAGCAAATCCTCACACTGGAGCTGCTGAACTATAGAATATGTTGCATATGTTCTTAAGAAGAACACTGTACTTAAAAAACTATACACTTACTGACTTGCTTAGTGATTTGAAAGACTTTAGATTTCATAACCAGACACAGTACTAGATTTATTGTCTGTTAAATGCTGTTAAATCACAGCCACAGACATTCTAACGTTTCAGAAATCCCAGGCAGCTAACACAGGTTGACACACACTTTTGCACTCTCTTTTCCTTGAATGTGAACACAAACAGGCCTATAAACCAGCAAACTCTCTGAGGTCATAGGTGTGTTTTCTTTCTACTGTGCATTGCTGCAGCTCTGACCTTTTCAACCCCTTCTGGTGCTCATTGTGTTCCTAGAAATGAGACAAGATCAAGTCAAAAGGATCCGAGCACACACTGTAATTGCATCTGGCTTCAAAGTGCGGTTAGCTGCCTGTACGCTAACCCCACACACGCTCCATAATGTCATAATGGCAAGGGAAGGAGGTATTACACCATTATGTCTAGGAAGGTTTGTGACCTGGCCATGCCTGGCTGGCCTCGTCTCCCCTTGGTGTGTTTTTGTTTTGATTGCTGCAGATGGAGTGCAGTGGAGTAGCGTGCCACAGCAGGGCTCCAGCGCTCCCGCAGCACAAACCAATATTATAACAACTTCTCCCATTCAAACGCACGCGCACACAAATACACAATCCGATTCCGGAGCACTCCCTTTTCCAAATCCCTCTTCCAAACACAGCCCTGACACCAGGCACTGCCCGAGTCTGCTGTCCCGGATCAGATTCCCGGAAAAATATCATATGGTATGTTTCTGTTCTCTTTTTTTTATGATTCTAAGGAATCCTTCGTCTGCGATTGGCGGGAAAATCAGTTCCAGACACAGCGGCAGATGGACGGGAAGGGATTTTTTTTTTTTTTTGGCAAAAATACACACACTTGTGAGCACACACTCATGCTACACACACGCAAATGAAAACCACATCATTTCGAGGAAGTCCTCTTTATGGCTTTCTTCAGTGTTTTTGCCTAAAAGTAGAGGAAACAGAGGAGGGGATGCAGACTCCCTGACAGAGCAGGTTTACTCTTTCCAGATGACTCACAGCCCCAGGACATGTTGAAACCAAGACAACTTGAAGATAAACAGGCTCGGATTAATAATGCCAAGTCACAGCAGGTTCAGGTAACTGCACCTGTTCAGCTTTTTAAACACACCCATGGGGGGGGGGCATGGAGGATACTGAATATGATCAAGTCCTTGACTCAAAGAGTGATATCATTAAAAACTGGGAGTTGTTTAAGTTGTTTTTCCTGTATTTTCAATTTTAGTTTCATTTCAGCAAGGACTTCAGTGGTTAATCTACATGTAAACAGGCTTCATTTCCAGGGAAAGGTATAACAAGAGGATAGAGAAGATAACATAACTCTGCACTCAGGGTCAGTTCATACACACATACACGTTGTTTACACTGCGAGGTCTTCAGGTTTCACTTTCACCCTCGACATGTCAGAACAGGTGAGTTATGAGCTAAGTGTCCACACCGAGGCCGCACTCACACCCGCTAAATCAACTGCCCGTCAGTCCTCGCCATCTCGGACAAACTCACCTCTTTTTCCTCGTGACGATGAAGACGTCATTGAAGAGGAAGAAATAGACCTGCTGGCGTGACGTCCGCTTAAGAAAGATGCCGCTGTCCTCCACAAATGCAGTCAGCTCTCCTCTCTTCACCATCCACCTGGAGGATGAGACCAGCGGGAAAGGCTGGAGGAAGAGAATAAAGGCATTTACACAGCTGGTTATGTAACATGACAACAAGTTTGCTAAACATCTGGATTCCCCATATATGCCAATTTTGGATTTAATTCTGAAAATCAATATTAATTTTTAAATATGAGGCTACAGCGATCAGCCGCTAAGCTTAACTCAACATTACATTGGCCTTGGAAGCAGGAGGGGAAAGCTAGCATGTTTTTTTCTAAAAGTAACAAAATCCACCTGCTGTTATTAACTCTTGATAGATTTTTGGACACTGATTATGGGTCTCAAAACAGACACATCAACCCTTGTAAAAGAAAAACTCTATGCTTCAGATTAAATAAATTTCAAAAACGCTGTCCAAAAAATTTTTTTGAACATTTTAAAGCCTGTTTTCAAGCTGTCTTCTTTCCTGTGTTAGCTGGCACACTTCTGTGCATCTTGGCACTGATCAACTTGGCTTGTTGATCAACTGAATAACATGTAACCATTGGCAGGAACATGTTTCTCATCATTCACATGGTGTGCACGAAACTGGGATTCACTCCCTCTTTCAGTCTTTAAACTACTTTAAGCGAACCAGCTGATGATCGCTGTACTGATCTTCCCATCAAAATCTGCAAATAAGCTCACTACTTAAACGTTGTTTATTTGTTAATGTCAGCTTTTAATCAGAATTATGTTGTTTTTTTTAAAAAAAGACAGACCTAAAATGCCAGTGTGCAACAATTTCACATATTTTTACACCACAACTATACCTTGATCTTAAACTCCAACTGAGAGTTAATGGTGTACATCATCTCTGTCCTCTCCATTGTGCGAGCTCCTTCATTGCACTTTCTTACCACCTGCTCACACACACAAACACACACACACACACACACACACACACACACATTGTCCATCGATCATTATGTGCTAATACCTTTTGCTTTTCGTCTTGCAACTATTCATTCTAAAATATCTGCATGCAGTGATGATAGTACTCAAGTCTGTCATGCATAAGAAGTAACATGAAATCTGTACAATCTCTTTACAGCATTTGTATGGCAACATACAGAGGAATTATAAAGATGGATGTACATGAAAACATATAAAAACTTGTGAAAAATTCATAACAGAGATTCTAACATTTCTGGTTGACTCCTTAAACCCACACACCTTGCTGACTTCTTGTAAAGCCTTTTTACACTCTTCATATCGTGCCGAGTCTTTAGGAGTCTTCTGACAAATTGTCTGCAACAAAAAGGACAAAAAGTTGCAAATGAGTTACACTAATTTTTATTGTAAAACATCCCAGATAATACACATTGAAGGATAAGAAAACACAAAAATTAATGCCAAACATGCACAACAGAACTGTGATAAAATACTAATGCCTTGAGAAGGAAGTGTGGGAAGAAGAGAACTGCAACCAAACTTTCTCAGGAACTCAAAGTCTCTGAGTGTACAAGCTTAAACCCCAGAATCCCCAGAGAGACACCAACACAAGACGGAAGAGAGGAGGTAGAAAGTAGGCCAAGAGAGAGGAAGAGAGGGAGGCACAGTGGGAAGAGAATAATGTGGTGCCAAAGGAAGCATGAAACTGAGGAAGAATATTAAAAGGAAGAAGAAGGAGAAGTTTAATCAGTTAAAATTATTAAGGAGTGACGTAAGGTCACACGAACATCGCAGAGGTCAGAGGACATCCCATGTAAAGTAAGTCAGGGCGGTATGAACAAACAAACTGTTGCATAACACTGAAAGTCTCATGCTACTGTACGATTTAAATGCACTCACATCCATGAGCAGCGGCAGGCGGGTGATCCTCTGCATGGGCAGGATGAGGAAGGAGATCATAGGGAGATTCCTGCAGTCTGGGTGGCTCTCTATCCTGGTCAGCACCTCCTTAAAAACTGGATTCTTGGCCCTACAGGCGAAACGGAGTTAGATTAGATGTTCAGAAAGTGAGAGAGAGGGAAAAAATGAGCGGGAGCAAGAATGAAACTCCCTGGTTCAACGTGTCAGAGCAGTCATGTTGGATCAAATCCATGCGAGATATGATAAGAAGATCTGTTTGTGTGCGTTCGCTCGGTCACTCACACCAGCCTCTGCAGGGTTCTCTGCTGGTAGACCTCATTGGAGCAGTATTTGATGTACGGGTCAAAGTTAGACAGCGCGTGCTTGCAAACAATGTCGCTGATGTCATCGATCACTATGTTCTGCTGGTGTCTTTCCTCCAGTTCCTTGAAGAATCTGAACACAGGATGAATGAAGGGTTAGTGTGTCAAGATTCATTCCGAACGTGGCAACAGCTTGAGTCAGACGCATCAAATCATGAGTCACACACACACTGGGGAAAATATAGGATACAGTGACAGATACAAAGTCAGGAAGGCAGGAAGCAGCTTAGAAACATCTTTCGTCTAAACCCGCTGGAAGATCACATAAGAGGAACTCCCCACCTCTTAAAATAGACATAGCCTACCATTAACCATAACACAGAGGCTTTTCCTCTTCCTGAACACCAACAGATGGCCAAGTTAACGGCACGCCACGGGAATAAGTGTTTTAGCATACACGCACCAAGGTGACAAACAGGACGCTGTCGCACAGACACAGGACGCTGACCTTGACCAGTGGTACCGAGTTTGAGTTCTTCTGCAAAAGCACCTCTGGTGCCCCCAACCACCCCCATGCCTACCAACTCTACACACACACACACACACGCTTTGCGATGACTATCTATGGGAAACAATGTGTCTTGCTTAGCCTTGTGTTCAAGCCTAACCCTGCTCTCTTTGAACTATATCCTCTGCCCTGTCCTCTGGCCTATATCCTAAAGGTATTCAGGGCTTTAACAGGTCAAGGCTGCTCAAGTTCAGGCTGCGCTCCCCCCTGCAGCGAAACTTGCTGACCCCAATATCAGCATGTTGTTGTGTGGGGAAAGGTCACGGCAGAGAAGATACATCAGGATGATTTTAAAAAAGCATATGACCAAAGTTAGACTGCTAACCAAGAATAAAAGAAAATAAGAGAGATCTGCCAAAAGATCTGGCAAAGTTTGCCTCAATTTATGTTAATGCAGTTACACACTATGAGCTATGCCATATCCCCAGGCTGCAAGTGAAATACAATCAGTAACACACCTGCATTTAAAATACTTAACAGCCCTTCCAATAACTATCACACACAGACCACACAGGAGTCTGAAGATGGAGTGATATGTCTACTGTTTTCTCTGAGAGGTTAAATTCAAGGCCTGACTCTCTGTTCCAAGTGAAACATCTTGTTTAACCCATGTTACAGGCTACGGGCCAATCTTAATCTGAGAGCTGCTGTCCCTGCATCTCCCTGCTCTCAGCTCTCCTCCCTGCAGCTGTGAAGGTCGAAGTATTTAGGTGGGGAGCGTAAAATATGGCATTAATGTGTGTGGCCTGTGTACAGGAACGAGAAAGAGGAGACAGATGGACTGCAGCATGTCTAAACACAGTAGGAATTGTTGTGGAATTTACAAAAACTGTAGCACCTATTTGAAAAGTGGGAATGAGGTGGAAATGTACAAATACACACGTTATTCCATGCATGCCTAAAATGTTCAGAAAATTAATAGCCAAATGAATAGAAGTAGTTTTTTCTACCTGACACTGGAAACACGACAAGTTTACATGTAGAAGATATTAGGGCCCGACCAATATATCGGTTTGCCAATGTTATCGATTGATATCAGCCCACTGCAGATATATATGTTCTACAATATCTGCTGATACTAAAAGTGTTTTTCAAGATCAGGAAAAGTGTTTGGACTACAGATTTAAAATGGTGTAATTATGTAGTTTGTCCAGTAGAGGGTGGTCTGTTATTTAATAACTAAAAAGTGAAGCGTTTACCGCTAGGGGCAACGTTTGTAATTAAGTTTGTTAAATGTGACATATCCATTGCATATCTTCGTCACAGGTTTATGATTAGGGCTCAACCAATATGAGATTTTTGGGGCCGATAACCATATTATGGAGTAAGAAACTTCATTCCAAACATCATTGCACCAAACAATCAACACTTCACTTATTACCAGTTAAATAAGGGACCACCCTCTGCTGGACAAATTACGTGATTACGCCCCTTTAAATCACTAGTCCAAGTATTTTTTCAGCCTTAAAAAACAGTTTTAATATCGGCACTTATTGGGGAGCAATTAGCCAATAATGATGTTTATTGATATATCTGCAATTGGCCGATATTGGCCAATAATATCGGTAAACGATATATTGGTTGGGCCCTAGTTGTGATAACCACAATTAGCAAATATTATATGGGCCGATATATCGGATGATGGTATTTTCTTGGTCCTTAAGATGTGTGTCGGTATCAGCCACAAAAATGCCTTATCGGTCAGACCCTTCAAGATATACTAGGTGCCATCTTTGTCTTTGCGAACTGGGGTTGTACTTCAGACATGGAATCCTTGAGCAAATGTCCTCAACAGTTGCACAAGAGAGGCTGTGAATGCTCTGCATGCATGTCCACACATCGTCACTACAGCCACGATACTAAAACTCAGGAGATGTTCTCAGAGAGACTTTCACACATACATTTTTTAGCTCCTGCTGCAGTCAAAGCAGCAGAACAACTAAGACTTGCTTAGCCTCATTTCAAGCTCAGATTTATTTACACAGAGCTTCTGGCTGATTAGAGCTCAGGGTTACCATATTCACAGCACTCATTGCTTTGGCTTGGCTATGCTGTTCAACATCACACTAATCGGACTGGACATTGAAATGTAACACTGCTTCGGCTCTCAGAGGGGTAGCATGTGATATTGACACTGGGGATTTTAGATTTACCCTGAAAACATGGTAACTACTTATTGACAAAGCGAACCTGGAGCTAAGTGAGATAAAGTATGAAACAACAGTGAACCTTGGACCAATTTCGTCATCTTTATTGTCCACAACAGGCTTGTAGACCAACATCACTGTATTAACAACTTTCCTGAACAACTGCCATGGTGAATAATGTCTGATCAGTATCTAAGGCTGCTATCATAACAAACGCTGATCTGAAAACATTCACACACTGAACAGTTATATCACACTTGAACTTGAAGCCACTATCATACTGAATAGTAATCCCATAAAAACATGAGAAATGATACCGTGGCTAAACGCAAAGACACACAAGAACCTAACAGAGAACATATGGGGGCAGAAATTCTCCTGTCAATCATTTGTAGAAATAATGGAGCCCGGTGAAACACAGTAAATGCTGAGGCTGCAGAGTGTGCATCAGTATCAACTTTCATGGTCTTTCATGCATGAGTGTTTCCATCAGTTTATGGGAATCTTGGAAGTTCATGGCTACCTGGCCATGAATTCGATTGAACAGTCCACGCACATACACTATAAATCAAGATGAACAGGTAAACTCAGAGGGCTCATAGCAGAAAACTTTGGCCAATGCTTTCTTTTTACACTCCCCTATGAAAACAACCCAACAACAGACACATCCGTTCTGACTTTGAGCTCTCTTAAGCAGCAAGGAATGTTCACGTTGGTCATGCAACTGCAATTAAGCTTAATTGTTCTTTTGTTCTTTGCTGTTTTAACCAGCTTGCCCTGCGCTTCTTCATGTTCTGTTTTCTGTCTATCAGCATGTGATCTCACATACACACAAAAAAACAGCTCGGTGCTGTCTAACCACAATCCCTCACACACACTGAAAACAACACCGACTAAAGTTACGACGTCAGGCAGAAAGAATGGTATCACAATCCAGTAAATAGTGTTTAGAGACACACCTCACAGAGAGTAAGTGTGGCCTAACAATAGTTAAGTGCTGTTAAATGAGGAATTACTTGGCTCATTAACGAAAACCAGAAACCATGAAAACTTAAGACTTTAAGGGAACAGGCAAAAAACCCAGCCACCCTGCAAAGATCAACACTTGTCGCAAGTCCATGACACCAAAAAGTTCAAATCATGGCAACACAACCACACACTTACTTTTTGCTGGCCTCACAGACGTCAGCGATGTTGGAGAAAAGGTGGTGGTGTTCAGTCTTGGTCATGGCCTCGCTGAGCTCTGCAGAGTTCTTGAACATGCGGATCAGGATTTCCAGACTGTGCAGGTAAGAGTGCTCTGACGAGATCACCTCAAAAATGGCCTAAGGAGGGACAAGAGAGAGCAACATTGAAACAGTGGGAAAAATGAGTGGGAAGCGGAATTAAGACGAGGGGACTCTTTTTGTGTTTCTGTCTTTACACTTTATTCAGGTAATTAAGGTTTGCATGCTTAAGTTGCTCCACTTGGTCCTGAATCATGATATGGGCTCGGTCATGACTCAGGAATGTGCTTGACATACCAGTAATCACGTTTGGAATGCTATTAAAAAACAATACCAGGAATATCCAAGCACTTGCATCAATCTGCCAATCAATTTAAGTTCCACCTTTAAGGCTTGTCGTTCTTTATGGGTCATAAATTCAGGTGAATCTTACTCTAGAACATCTGTTCTTCTCCTCCCTCTTATAATGCATCTGCTTTAAAGATATAATAGTCCATGATGTGAGTTTCCTGCTGCGCTCTGTTACTGGTTTTATTGGTCTAGACCAACAATGGACAGAAATACTCCCCCACGGCTTAGTGACTCTTAACTCGGTGTGCATGTAGGACAAAATTGGACAATTTGCACTATGAGCGTAAAAAAACGTGTACTATGAGCGTAAAAAAAGTGTAAAACATGATTCTCACCTCTTGTCTTTTGCGTTCCTCTTGACTTATCTGGTCAGAAAGGCGACTTTTCCTCACCTAGAAAGCACAATTGGAGGAAAAAAAAAACATAGTCAGGAAGAGAATTTAAATACAATTTCACACTTGTTTCACTACAATAACATCTTTTTTATGATGAGGCCTTTGCATTTACAGCCTAGGAGTGTGTCTGTGTGCGTGTTTGACTGTTGTTGACACACATAAAGAAAGGGGAACTTTGCATACCACACTGAATAGAGAGCCCACAGTGTTGTTGTAGAAAATGGGAAAAGAAAGAACTTCGCTGGATTAAGAAGCCCAGGCGAGTTTAGAAAAAAGAAAATTGTTGAATCCAAAAAACCCTTCAGGTTAAATAGGCAGCTCTGCAAAGTTTCATTTGGCCCGAAGTCCATATGATTAAAAGGAAGGTGTATGCGCATGTTGGTATGTGGCTGGCCAGATCTGTCCCAGAGATATTTGAATAAAACTGAAACCAAAAAATCTTTTCGGAATGGACTGGGTGTGGAGAACTAGTGAATTAATCAGCCTGCGGCTCAGTCAAACTGAAGGTAAGACTGAATTTTTAAAAAAACAAACAAAAAAAAAAAAAACACGCCACCAACTCATGTTTCACCAATCATCACCA
>JAQFJA010000024.1:18048840-18060201 GCA_029874485.1 Naso brachycentron | reverse complement strand
GACTACGACTGCACACCAAGGTTATAATAGTTTGGGATTTTTACTAGTTTTTATTTTCACTTTGTTTTGACTTTTAGTTTGCAATTTTAGTTTAGTTTTTAATTAGTTTGTAAAGTAAGTTTTGTGGTTTAGTTTTTAGTTTTAGTCGATTTTTTATTAGTTTTAGTTTTAGTCTTTGCCACTTCCTCTGGGATGCAAGCCCTCACTGCCATGATGACGAGAGGGGTTTGGACCGACTGGCAGTCTGGCTTGGGGGTGGGGGGGTGGGGTGACACAGATCTTGAAAGAAAAATTTGATATCCACCCAAAATACCATGACAAAAAACAAAACTAGTTCAGTCATCATTTTTTGGAAAGCCTAGGATTTAGTTTTTCATTTCAGTTAACAAAAATGTTTTCCTATTCTAGTTTTCATTATTTCATTAGTTCTCTGTAAACAATAACCTTGCTGCACACATTCTGAAAAAGACAGGAATAACTATGGTTTGTTATGACTATGGGATGTATTTCTCCAAGTCGGTATTTTAACAAGTATCCAGAGGACTGCCTTTGAAAGAAATATAATGTAAATGGCCCCTTATGTAATAGGCCAATGCAATAACAGCTACTAATAATACTAAATTTAGTTAGACACATACTTAATGATGGAGACACATGTAATTGAAAATCTTTTCTATATGGATTAAAAAGTATAATTTATGTTAGCCTTTATTTAATGGCTTACTGGCTTAGTTTTCTATGATATCACTGTATTTTCAACATACTTTACTGCTAACTGCTGATTGGTTTTGGTTATCGACTATATTTTTGCTTTGCTTATTATGATTTGCTTTAAAGTTAAATGTGTAGATATGTGGGTGTATATCCACACATCTCATCTATACGCACTGATATCTTGGAGTTACCACCAGTTACTGGCATTTTTTGTTGTGTTGGGCAGAGCCAGGAGAGCTAAGCTAAGCTAACTGACTGCAGCTTTAACATTAGTGTGGTATCAATCCTCATCAAACTCTCTGCAGGAGAGCAGATACATGTATTTTCCCAAATGTGGTGTTATTGTTTTAAGAGCAACCTTTAGCTATAATCCCACACACAATATACAAGAAATAACACACCTCAAGCAATTTGTCTTAACTTCAGTTCGTTTTTTAAATTTTTATTATATTTTTCTAATTCTTAACAGCAAGAATCAAATATAGCAATGCAGGCCCCATGAAAAAATGTGCCATGAGCTGTTTTCTCTTCACCACACACATCCATCGAAGCACAGTACAGGTTATATTAGCTACACTCATGATTTCAGTTATTATATGACGGTGTAGTTAATAAAACCCAGTCCTAGCAGCTTCAGAAGGAACCATTTCCCACCTCTGTTTCTTTTCTGGTTTCTTCTCACACATTTTATTTTGATGAGATTATATTTATGGCTTTAGACTGTGACCATCCGAGGTTTTCCCTACAGGTGCTTTCGGAGGAGGTGGCCAGCACGCAAACATGACACATCCTTTCGTGGGGCCCCGAGCGGTAAAACAAGCAGAAACAAACTGCAGCAGGAGACAGAATACATCATATTAGCACTACAAGCAGAGAAAACAAACAACAAATGAAAAAAAAAGTTCAGTTTACATCATATCATAAATGTAAGCATGCGTGCTTGTAGGAGATGAGAGATGACGACGATGATCAGGATGATATTTCAAACTAACAACTGAATGACCAAAACCACAAAACTGCATTTCAATCTGGAGTTATTCTTAAATTCTGCCTGATGTTGAACTACATTCCTGTTTGGTCAGTTTCATCTACTAGAAGCACAGCTTACATAAACATAAAGAACATACTTATAGCTATGGTGTTTGTGTTGCATGTATTTTAACTCTCCAAGTGGTAAAACTTTAGTGAGTATATTTTCAGGAATCTTTTTTTTTTTTTTTTAAATAAACCACTATTCTATTTTTGTATTTTTATATATATTTTATTCCATTACATTGATAGAATATTGTATACTGTAAATACATCTTTCTTGTGTAACATGTTTTCTTATTCAATATTACTGTCGTGATTTTTTTAAACGGTATATGTATTTCCTTTAACATGCATTCCTCTCTGAGTAAAGTAAAGAGACAGGACGTGTTGTGATTGGTTGGGCCTGGGAGGGCGTGGCCATGACACACAGACCTGTCAGTACAGGCAGGTTAGGGGACCAGACAAACCCAGTCACAGGCCCTTGCTGGAGGGTAGTGGACGCCTCCTCCGGAAGGTTACCTGGCAAACTACAAGCTGCTGACAAAAAAGAAGAGCAACACTTGGCCTTTTCTGAAAGGGGTCGGAGAGCGAGAACTCAGTGCCCTTTTGGATGCAAGCAATTTTGTTCAGCCTTTCATAAGATTTTTTTTGTTATCCTAGCAAAATTCCTTGTCGTTTATAGACATTATTTTTTATTCAAAATAAGATCNNNAATATACATGATTCTCTCTTTTTTGACTATGTACAGAAGTGCAAAAAAGTCAACCTTTATCACCTTTGTCGCCTCGAGATTCCCCACCCCACCCTTGTTGTTTGCAGTTGGCTGAGTAAGAGACGAGTGCGCAGACTTGCCGCCTAACTCGCCACGTTCACCTGACCCCGCCAGCAACGCCCCCCGAAAAGTGATCAAATATGCAGCTTGTTTTCCAACATGGCCCAATTTCCAGGGAGAGTAAAAATATTAAAACAATAGTTACTATTTGAAATGGATACAGTAGAAAATAACATCTTTACTCTAAACATCTAAGAACTAGATTTTTATAATAGTCTTTTTTTTCTTATATGACTAGTTACAAACCTTACAATCATTAAAATATTACTCGGTTTTTGGCGACGGTTGCCACAGTGACAACTTAGCCTCTCTGTTCTATTATTTCATCACTGTTAGATACTCATATAAAACATCTTTGTTCAAAGAACACAAAAAGACTAGAGAAATGAACAATATGCATACAGTTCAACAATATGCATAACGTAGAAAATGTCGAGTTTACAATCATAATCATACTAAAATTAACATTACATGGAATTTCAGGAAACTGTGCATGAGGAACACACAAACACACACTTTTTTTTTTTACCTTAGATTCATTATAAGAAAGATAAATATAATGAGCAAAACTAAAAAATCCAAAACCAAATATCAAAATATCATCCAAACAACGTAACGTTAAAACACTCCTCATCTAAAGGAAAACTACGAGAAAGTTCAGAAAACACTGACGAAAAAAGTGACAATTACATAGTGCTCTGTGTGTGTGTGTTAATATGGCGTGGATTAGGCAACTGGATGGTTCAAAATGGCATGTTGCATTGTGCTGACCCGATGGTACATTCTAAGGCTTTGGATGAGTAATACAATCGTTTATATTCTTGCCACTTTCCCTGTACTATCCACCTATTAAATATGCCTGAAGAACACCCAGAACACAATAAAAACAAAGACTTCTAGAGATCTACTTTTTACACCCGATCTTTCTTTGGGCACGCGAATGCGGCCGACGCGTTTTAAAAATTTCATCCCACTAATCTACCTACGATATCTAGTAACAGTGACACAAAAAAGACTTTGGCTGACTATCTGGAAACAGTTCTTAGGTAGACGTATGAAACAAATGTTCTTAAATATGTCAGACTATATATACACACACACACACTACACTGGATCTACTTCGACAGTCTGCCTTAAAATATGCATAACCATACAAACATGAATACCACTCATGTCACACACATCACATATCCGTCGCCAGTTGATTGTGACTTCTGTCTCACAGCAGTTTGGACACCAACTGATCGCCCTGTTGGTTCAAAGCTATTCATCACATCGTCTTCGTACTTATTAGGAGAGTCTTTGGTCTCTCGCGCTGGCCAAGACCCCCAACGTATAGCTCACCATCTGACTTTTAGAGTCAAGAGACTTACTAATCATGGAGAGATCTGAACTGACACAAATAAAAAAAAATCTAAAAAAAAATGACAGCTATTCAGTCAGTAGAAGGTTGAGTAAAGCACACAATATGGAGAAGGTAATCTAATCAGCAATGGTGATAATGGAAATCACAGGTAATGAGAGATCACAACGTCGGACACAACATGCTGTCCAAGAAAGAAAACAGACATATTAAAGGGAGTTTGTGAGTTTTACACTTTGTAACACTGCTTAAATACCGTTCATGTGTTTTGAGATGTATGGCACTTTACAGGGACGCCTGCAAGGTTCAAGACATGTGCTTAAGAGATAGAAAGATAGGCTACAAAGGTTTGAAAGACACCTCACAGACATTCAGTTGCTATTTTGCCTCTGAGTGCACTCGTGTGATTTCCCACTGGTTTAACAAAAACAAAAACAAAAAATCAACAAAACCATTGTGCATGCATATGTGTTTCAGTCCTATTTTCCCGTTTCTTTGACCTCAACTGAAATACAAGGTGCACCTTTGTGTAAACAAATGAACACATTTAATCAGAGACCAACAACCGATAAACAAACGTAAGTCGTGATTCTTGGTCAATGGACGTACCAATCCAGCCGATTTTTTGATGACTGCTCTGCACATGTACCTCACGTTAACATTCAAAGTGTGTCCGGTGAATAAAGGTAAGGTGCCTCTGCAGAGCCAAAGGCAGTCTGTAATGCAAATGATGTTCTTTTTCTGTTGTTTGTGTAATAGTGTGCATGAAGTACACATGAAAACAATCCTAGAAAACTGTGCCTCCTAAGTTAACATGCAGATTTAATTCCAAACCAACTGAGATTCCGTTTTGTCGTTTTGCTCTCGATGTTACAGGCATGAAGGGTGACCGCTAATCTTGGACTCGACACCAGCACACTCCAGTTCCATCTGGAAAGAAGTCAGCAGAACACAAAGTTTAGTTTAAATGTTTGTTATGGTCTGGAGATCCCTGATCCCTGACCCTGATTTTACAGCAGGGCAAGACTGCAAATCTATTGCAAGAGTAGAACGACCAGAATGTCAATGTTGATTCTAAAGCAACTCTGAATAAAGTTTAATATCATTTTTTGTTGTTGTTTTTCTACATCCTGTGCCAACATATGTAAATTCAAACTATGGTCTGGTTAAGTTCAGAGAAAGACCGTAATTTTAACAATTAAACTACTTTTTATTTAATGGATGGTTAATGTTAGACAACTAACACTTTTTCAGATTGTCTTTTGGCATTTTAAAACTTATGAACAGCAGAGAAATGACTGGAAACTGAGGAGGGGAAGATATAACAAGTATCTTGGCGGACTTTGCAGTTTGTTTCTAGTATGTTAGAGGTCCAGTGTGTGGGATTTAGTAGCATCTAGTGGTGAAGTTGCAAACTGCACCTTACTGAAATACTCATTGCTCACCCTCTTCCCTTCCAAGCTTGTAAGAGAACCCACAGTGGCTGTAAACCTTGCAAAAAACATGTGATGCCCTCTTCGTTTGGTTTGTGCATTCTGAGCTACTGCAGAAACATGGCGGTACAAGGTGGTGGACTCAATTGTTATTTTTAGGCATTTTTTACAGATGATAATATACCAATGAATATTGCATTCACTTTCTGCCATATTCTACAAATAGATCTCCCTAAATCCTACATATTGGTCCTAAACCTTAAGCTTTGATGTCCTCCTTTGTTGCATTTAATAAAAGGTGAGTAACGGCACATCTGTGGCCCTCTGAGCGCCCCTGCATTAAACTCATTAAAACGCCAGTGCCTGCGGTGACACTAAACGTTGGAATTTGGACATAATTCCAATATAGATGTGATTCCTTTGGGTAATGAGAAACCCAAATAAGATAGCTGGGTTATGCTTGTATTAACCAGAAAAATCAGACATGTGTAGAAATGGACAGAGCTCACCCACCGCTAATTAGCTTGGCTCAAATACATAAGTCAATGGGAAATGCTAGCCTGCCTCAAGTCATCAGATAAACTTTCCAATAACTCTAAACGGTCCTGTGTGCTTGTGGTGACTTGTTTATTTACTACATTAGTTATTTTTAGACTCAAATTAACAGTTAATGTAATTTTAGAATCAAATATGTTTACTGTTGTTACAAGTTGCTGTTTACTAGCGCACATGCGCCCTGCGGTTTACATCTAGAGTCTTCATTCTGTCTCTCTTGTCTTCTAGCACGTAAGATGTCAAGTTTGCCATAGCCATCGGTGTTGTAAAATCACTAAAAGTAGGACACACACATAGGATGAAATTAGCTGCATCTTCAGCAAAAGCTAGCAAGGCAAAGCGGACATGCATACTTTGGCTGGGTAGCGGACGCTGACAGAGTGTCATGTACAAAGGAATATGAACGGGGTACAGCTGGTCGTTATCCATGTAAACAGGTCTGTCCCTGGTCTGACCATAACCAGGGTAAACTCAGTAACCAAAACATTTTCTACATGTAAATGTGGTCAGTGGTTAAATACACAAGATATTATGAGCTAATTAGTGACTTTTAAAGGTGCTGGACAGTGGATTTTGTTACCTGAACACAGAGCCAAGATAGGTGTGCCCCACTATTTCTTTTCTTTGTACTAAGCTAAGCTAGGGTGATCAACCTGTAGCTTCATGAGAGTTCTATCAATCTCCTACCCAACTCTTGAGAGCGTATTTCCACAAAACGTCCAAGTATTCCTATGACAAATGATGGTACTGCCTGACCAACCAACTCTGTCACTCACACGTGGCAAATGCTTTGCACATCCGATGAAAAGTGAAGGACAGTACTGGAAGTGTGTAATATGTTCAAAGGAATGCAGTACATACTGTTCTGATTGAGACTCCTACATCTGGGTCACATACTTGTGACTAGTCAGATGGTCTGCAGATATTATTGGAATCTGATTGAGAGAGGTAGAGAGAGAAAAAGATGGGAGGAGAGTGGAAGTTAAAGACAGAAAGAAAGACAGAGAGGGACAAAAAAGGAGGGAGACAGACATCAGTTGAAATAAGGGCGACTTCAGCCTACATTGACAGTAAAGATCAGCATTGCAAAAATCTATAATCATAGTATCAGATGCTCTGGGAAGCTAGCACAGATCAGAGATAAGCCTTGTGCATCATTCACACATTTTTCATTAAGAGGCACATGGGAATCATGAGATTTAAAAAAAAATAAATACACTAACAGACACTGAAAGGTCAAAGCTGGTACCAGAAATGAAGAGAGAAAGAGAGAGAGGAGGCAGGAGAGGAGCAAACCTGATTGGCTGTTGCGGTTGCAAAGGGAACACTTGTGGCAGATGTGGTGGCTGCAGACACAGTGGCGGGAGTAGCACCGTGCATCATGGGTACTTGGAGGGAAAGATCACACAGGCAGTTGACACCAGAGCAGATTTCAAGCTGTTTTTGTGTTAACACTTCATTTGTACGTCTGTCTATGGAATGCTAATAAACATGAGAGAAATCTGACGATGGGTTTAAATAGATAAATATTAAATCTATTTTCTAGTGACCTCTTCTGTTCTCTCTAGCAATTATTCCATCACTTTCGGGAAAGCCATTGCAACAGAGGTGCCGTGGAGGAAGAAAAGGAAACATCTGGGGAATTCTTTGGAGTGTAAGTTACTTAATTGGCAAATCTGAAGAGCAAAATGTAAATTTGGATCTTTTTTTTACAGCCTTTTCTGCGGCATCCTGAATAGGCTAGTTAATTAGCTTTTGTTTCACCTTCTTCGAAAAAGGGCACATTTACTTCTACAAAAAAAGCAAATATTAGAACCATAAAACTTCCTCTACCTCTAACAACTCCTCATGTTTATGTGGCATGTATAACCAGACAGTATAATGAGGTGCTCTGGAGGTTAGAGAGCTTGGGATGGAAGTATAATGAAGCAGGGGTCAGGGGGATGTTGAACTGCAACAAGCATTAGGTGACAGACAGAACTGTGGCAGAGCAATAAAGAAGTTCATTCCATACCACAAAGATGTACATCAACGTCCAATTGAAATTACACACTATTAACGTTTTATTAGCCCCACTGTCAACTGCTTTGAGAAGAGATCACATGTGCCGCTTTGGGCCTAAATTCACAAAATGGAGAATGTGCTCACATCATGTGGTGAGTTGAATGACATATGAGTGACTAAAATGGACTAAGAGATAATCAGTAATGAAAGCTGGCACCTACCAACACTTGTTGCAGGTGTCATGCACAATATCGAGCCTGCCCATCATGCATTGCAACAGGGAGTGGAGTGAATAGGGAGGAAAAGAAATCAAGAAAACTCATTACAAGTGTTATAAAGTCAGACTTTAACCAGGGTATGAACAAACTGTGCTCTGAGTAGTATGTTATCACATCTGCTACGCTGATGATAATATGGTAACATAAGCATTCCTTTGCACACATCACAGTTGGTGCGACTCAGCATAGGAAGCATAAGCGTGACATAAAAAGCTCCATAAACTTCATACTGCGCCTGTTCAGACCCAGTTTACTGTTCAACTCTCTCTGCTCCATTAAATGGAAGGGCAGATAAATACTACCAGTGGTCCCATTTTCCCGTCAGCAGCGTAACAGCTGTTTGCACCTCGGTAATTTTCGAATGACCTGCTTTCAGAATCCTCAAAGTGAGCTGCAGTGACCTGACAGTCCAGTATTGTGGGACATGTGAGGATCTGAGTATCTCGCAGAGGGGAATCGACGGAAGGCTATTCTTAGGCTGTCAGACGAGAATATGGGACACACTGTAAGATGACTATGCAGTGGCCAGAGGAGAGTGGCTCAAATAAACTGCGTATGTGTGTGTGTGTGTGTTGGTGTGTGCACTGCAAAGACACACAAACTGCATTTTAATGCCGTGGTTTCCTCTGGGGATCGAGTGTAGACATGTTCCCCCACTTTGCAGTTCAAGTTTGATTCACTCATTAAAATCTTTCTAAACTGTGTCATCTTACTTTATCGCTGCAAAAAAACCAGATGAGGCACAAGAAAAGTTGATGAATCTGGTTCACCTAACTTTGCACTCACAATAACAAGCTCGACAGAGCGTCGGCTGCTCAGAGTTTCGTCTGTCAGGCTGCTGTAACTGTCTGATTGTGGAGTTTGTTGGAGGTGGATGCACCTGACAGAACGCTCAGCACACTTGAATAATGCGACAACTTCTACAGTGCTGTTGGGATGGGGTTTGATTTACAGTTTATCATGTGACATTATCATTCTCTGCTAAAAAGAAGCCAAAATAGATCAAAAGACCGAAGAAGAGGCTCTATTTTGGTCAATTTTCAGTTTTGCAGGCTTGGTCTATGAGCTTAAACCAGCTTGATTTTATTTAAACTGACCTAACAAGTATTTGTCAGGTGTAGGTGGACACAGCTAGCAGCTTCAGGCTAGTTAGTAGGATACTTGCAGAAGCTGATTTGCTCATGTGGGTGGCGTGTCCTTTGTTTTGTTATGGTCAGTAACAAGTTGGTGCAGGTATTGCTATCTGTGTTACACACTACTATGCTTTAATACCAAGCCTTGTTTTGATGTGCATTTGTTCTGTTACTGTTACTCCATCAGGCTGTGTAAACCAACTCAGTACTTTCTGTATCTGTTTGAAATCTAAAGCTTTCACGCATTTCAGCGGACAGAAGCCCTTATTTTTTTTTTTTTTTAAACAAGGCCTTTATTGTGAAACCATTGCAGGAATGTGTTGTGTAAAACTCATCGACTTGCAAGATTCCCATACTGTTCAGTGTAACTTGCAGCTCCTGCTGTCTTTTTTTAAGTCCCACTTGGCCAAATGTTGTTTTATTTACTACTTTGATGTTAAATTTTGATGCAAAATTGAATGGGAGTTTTTGTGAGATATTAACATTGAGCCTCACTGAGTTGTTCTGATTGTGGTGCTCTTAAACTCTTTTATTTGCTCTCATTATATTCCCTCAGAAGCAGCTGAGTCATGTGTGACACCTAGAGCTAAAATTCGATATCACAAAACTCGAGGCAAGGCAGTAAAGAGCAGTGCTGCTGATACAACAATTGATATGTACTTCAAGATGCAAAATTGCGTTCAATTTTGTAACCAAGAATCTTTTTTGGAACAATAAACATGAATAACACTGATATTAACAGAATACACAGCCACAAGGACCAATTATAAAACAAACTGACTTTGCTAAGCTGATATATTAGTATAACTAAAACAGCAGTTGTAGCATCTTTCAAAAACAACCATGACTTCTGACACCCATGCTGTCACATATGTGCAACTATGTCCATGCAAGTTCTCCAGCCTTGTCACCATCAGTAAAATCACACAGTTATCATTCAGCCATTCACTGCTGATGCTAATAAGGATGTTAGTGAGACACTTCATGTGATTTGACAGCCAAAAACAACACGGCAGCTGCCACAAACATGGTTTGCAGAAGGCTCAGGCCTTACCTGATGGTATGAAGGCAGCCTGCTGCTGAAACTGCATGTTTGCCAGGGCCTGTTGGTACTGGAATACACCAGCATTGAACATAGTGGTGGCACCGTTGGCTTTTTCAAGTGCAGGTCTCTTTGGTAAAGGAGGCAAGACGGGAGGGAGCCCCTGATGAGGGGATGACACCAAAATAAGGGGATGGGAGTGAGGGGAATCATTGTGGCAGTGACAATCAGGACAGAGAGAAGAAAGAATTTCATTAGAAGACAAAGTTGTCCTTCCAAACAGTTATTACAAACACCAGCAAGCAAGCAGTGGACTGCACTACCTCTGTCCACGCACAATGTCACAAATCTTATGATATGATTTTGAATAATAAAAGTCAATATTACTTTGCTAAGGCTCAGGCATAACTAGATAGATATTGTATATTGTATTGATTGCTGGACCATCAACAGAAATGATGTAGTTAGGGAAAGATGCACTGCTAGCTCCATGATAATAGTACACTTTAAGCCATGTTAAGACTGTTATGACACCTCTTCAACAGTTACACATGCAATATGGGAAGTGACAAATTCATGCAAAGACTACTACATACTACTATTACACTTTCATGCCACATTTGCCTTGAAGATTCACTTAAGGTGATGAACTGACCTTTGAAAGTGAGTAATGTACTCAGTTTCTTTAACTTCCTTATAGGGTTCCTCATGTTTGAGAACCAAGATTTGAATATTTTAGGCTACAAAACTGATAATTACAATCAGTTCATCACCCGTCAGTCTTTCCTCAGCTCAGATCATTAAAAATCTACCTGATTTTAGAATTACAAAAGCATATCTACTACACCACAGCTACATGCCAAGCTAAAAGGTGAAAGGTCATAGTACCAGGTCAAAAGTTGCGTCGAGGGGTCGCTTCAGTGATTTGACAGCCGACTGAGTCTTAATTAGCAGGCAGCGAGCACATGATGGCAA
>JAQFJA010000024.1:18031103-18043012 GCA_029874485.1 Naso brachycentron | reverse complement strand
GCATCACAGGAGAGCAGCTATACGGCAGCACATTGCACATCCTGTATGTGCTTTACTGGAGTTTGAAAGGGAAAAGGTCCACATTGCGTGAGAGGGAAGGCGAGGAAGTGTGTTAGCTGACGTAGCGCTGAAGTCTTCCCTGCACGTTCCTGACCTCAGCCCCAGTCTGAGGACTGTCTTTTGAGTCTCTGCCAACACGACACAGTGAGTAATAGAGCAGGAGGTTTTGGGAGGAATGCAGCCCTGGACAGCTACATTCCTCCCAAACCATCCTAACTGGTCTGGAATGACTCAGAAAATCAGGAATAATGGTCTTTTTCATTCTTCCAGTGCTGCTCTCTGGAATATCCAAAGAATTGTGACCTATCACGAGGTACTCTGGAAAGGACTGTGCTCAGACATCAGCTACGGGTGTTTGCAGCTCAAGGTTGGGGCGAATTAAGAATGATGTCAGTGAGAAGACTCACAGTCATGAGGTCGTAACAATGCAGTGATGTCACCCTGCAAACGGTTTGTGACACCGTTAATGGCCTTTTCTGGAACAGCTCTTCACTTAGTGCTGAATTGTTTCCAGTAATGAGAGGATGTTGCAGATTCTTGCGAAAAATTACAGCTGCAGATTGAACAGTTACGTTAAATTGAGCACATTTACACAGTAGGAAGAGAAAAATATCTCATTGTCAGCCATTTGGGTTTCAGTTATGTTGTTTGTCAAGTTGTTTCTCAAAGAATCTTTTAGTCACACTTCCCTTTTACATACCTTGCCTTGCAAATATATATGTATGTATGCACATGCATATATATATATATATATATATATTTCTAATATTTCTTATTTCTAAGAATTAAATTGAAAGATCATAAGACATATGTTAATCGAGCAGTGGTTCAGTGTTGTGCTATGCAAAGTAATGTTTGTTTTAACTGCTAACTTTGAAAGTAACATGCAATATTTCATACGTGTCTTTTACCCGGCTTATTCATTTATTTTGTGCTTAACTGCTAGTCCTTCAGCATTTACAGGATGTTATCTGGATTATTTTATTTAGTTTCAGAAAACTGAAACTTAAGAAGAAATATACATCTTTTTTTACACATTTTTTTTGGTGTAACAGCAACACAGTCATGCTAAATTGGACTTTTTTCAAATTTGAAATTTTTTCAAAGTTTTGTTTTTAAGAGAATGAGTCTATGAGAGCCCTGAAAAAAGTTAAAAAAAAAATCTATCTATCTATCTATCTATCTATCTATCTATCCGTCTGTCTATCCATCCGTCTGTCTGTCTATTTAAAATTGATAATTTAAGATAACTGAGATAATGTTTTCTAAATTAATTTTCTGTCATTTTTTTTAGAACCTGGATTAACATTTTTAGCTGTTTTAAAAGATGAAAAAAATACCCTGAAAAAATAAAAACAAACCAAAAAAAACCTAGCAAAACTTTTTCTTCCAACTGTTCTCAAGTCATAAACACAAGAGAAAAAAACCCCTACATATTTAAAAAAGAAAAAGAAAACGACCATAAAAATATACTTTTCCCTTTCAGGGCTTTCATAAAAGAGGTAAAAATTGTCCTTAAATATTAACATTAATAAAATTAGAAAGTATGCGTCTAATGTAGCTTACCTCTATTCTATATCCACTGACTTAAACTATTTTGAACAACACAAATCAAGATTTGACTTCTAGATTTTTGTTTTTACAGTAGCTGCACTAAACACTTACTGTTCAGATACAACAACTTTTGTAGCTCTAGCCTACATATAATAAGTAAGGGAGTGAGACACCACTGGAATGCCCTTCCCTCATGGCTTTTGTGGTTTCATTCATTTTATACATTGTCTGCACCACACAGGTACACCAAAGCTCCTTTAGGGAAGATTTCTAAAGGGAGTGAGTGAGTAAGTGATACAGTACACTGGATAGATAGAACTGTAATGTGGGCTTTCCACTGACGTCGACTCTGTAATAAAAAGCATCATGAGCACCATCACTCACAGCCAGCTGTAATGGACCCTAATTAGTTCAACCTCTGCACAGTTCCATGCGTGAAATGAAAGCAGTCTCCCACGCACATGAATGTAGGGGGCGCAGCTTCAGACAAAAAAAGTGGGCGAGCAGCAGATAAAATGTGGTAGAGATACTGAGGATGAGGGCAGGAAACTAAGCGACAGACACAAGGGAGGGATGGAGGAAGAAAGTCTGTTTCCTGGAAAGGCTGGCAGCCGGTCTTACCCTTTGTTCCCCTACATCCAACACGGCTCTGCTTTCTTGACTTGTCTTTGTAGCACAGGTCTAAAGCCATCTCCCCTCACTGCTGTTGCCCTATCTCCTTCACTTTACCTACCTGTCTCTATTCATCCATTTATCTCTTCCTGCCTCACTCAGTCCTCCCTTTCTTCTACTGTGTCCTTCTCTGTCAGCCTGTCTTCCTCCTCTTCCTCTCCTCCCCTTAATGTCTCCCCCCGTGACATAAACAGAAAGGGAAGGCTTTGCAGTCCCAGAGAGATCTATTGCTTCTTTAAAACCTTTCATGGTTTCCTCTGTTCCTCTCAATGGGCCTCTCGACTCAGCCCCTCTTCCCCAGATAAGGCTGATAAGCTGTGCACGTGTGTGCATCCAAGCATGCAGCATCTGAAGCTCTTTTGAATAGTCTGAGACAAATTCACTCCATTGCTCTCACTTTAACATGAAGGGACAGAGGAGATGACAGAGGAATCTCTTGAAGCCTGACTGACAGGTCTCATTGACTCTGTGAGGTCTCATGGACGCGTGGAGCCGGCGAGGAAGGATTCATTTGAACTGCCTGACTGAGGCTCCGACCATCACCTTGAAGATCAAGCGAGCAGCACACATGCGCAGCTACCTCTGATTTATTTCACTGCACATGTGTGGTGTGTATGCATAGATCTGTGCCACGCTAATGACTGCATGATAATAATACCATACTTTATTGATTGCTGGATGAAAATACTTCAACAGCGATAATAAGGATTCAGTGTCGAACACCTGGGCCCATTTATTCAAAGACTGCTCGACTAATCCAGGCTAACGTGAGTTTAATGACGTTTGTGCTGAAATAATTTGTAAATTGATTGATTAAAGGATGATAAAGCAGGCTGACTTACAATCTTTTATTTTGACTTTTTAATCATTTGATTAATTTTAATTAAAGAAAAACTATAGAGCAGCTCTTCAAATTTGTCAGTTAGGTGCTTCTCTGTCAGTATACCACTAGAAATTTGCTTAAGTTTTTTAACAGTTAGTCAGTCAAAACAGAACTACTGGGGGCCAATTTTAAGGGCTCAACCGACATATTGGTTTGTCGATATTATTGGCTGATTTTGGCCTCTTGTTGATATATATTGGTGTACATGCTCTCCGATAAGTGCCAATATTAAAACAGTTTTTTAAGGCTGGAAAAAAGCTTGGACTAGGGATTTAAATTAGTGTAATTACATAGTTTGTCCAGCAGAGGGAGGTCAAACTGTTTGGAATAGTGTTTGTTAGATATCCTGCCTCTATATTGTATCTGTCTATCTGTCGCACATATTTAATGATAAAATATTATAAATAGAATATTGGCCGATTTAACAGTTATCGGAAATTTCTTACTCCCTATTACCAGTATCGGCATCGGCCCCAAAAATCCCATATCTGTTGGGCCTGAGCCATTTTACATTGTTATCTTGACTTTCTCCTCAGATGGCTGCAAAAGTTTGGCCTCAGCCGTCACATCTTCCAAGCTTTCTACAAGGGCAGCACAGAAAACATCATGACTGCCTGGTACTGGAGCTGCACCGCTCTCAACTGGAATACACCGCATAGAGCAGTTCGGTCGGATTAGCGCACAATCAGAGGTGTGCTTCGCTCCCTCCAGGACATTTACAGCAAGCAGGTGTGTCAGGGCAGCCAGGAGTATCATCAAGGACCCAAGCCAGAGACTTTTCCAAAAGCTGCCATCTGGCAAACGGTACCACAACATCAAAGCTCACACCAACAGACTTAGAGAAGCTTCTTCTCTCAGGCCATCAGGCTCAATTATTATTAAGGCCTCACCTTTGTCACTAAACCCCTATTATAATGAACACACGATCCTTCCATGCACTTCACTGTGAAGATTGCTGCTTATGTTGTTTCCCACTGTCTTGTTTGTTTCTTTATTATTTTTATCCTGACATATTTATATCTTATTTACACTGAATGTACTTATGCTGTTTATTCTTGTTGTTAATTTTTTTTCTTTTTTAAGCGCACTCCTCAGCCTTTTACTTTATTGTACTGGTATGACAGATGCGACAATAAACCTCTTGAACTTGAACTATTTGTTAATATTTTACAAACAAAAAAAAAATGAATCTAATATTCAACAACGTAATTGTAATGGATTAATGGAGTTTTATGTTCTTGACAAACTATTAAAAAGGGTCCACTTCATGGCCTTTTGTGGAGCTTGTGAGCCAAAACTTATCTTTTTGTTTGGTTCAAGACTAAACTTTTGTGCTCAAAATAAACAACATTCTCATACAGCTGTTATGTTTGCTGATTTTGGCTGGTGAATCTGAAGTAGAGGCAACATGGGAATAGAGTCAAAACTATGATTTTTACATGGCCTTGTGCTGATTATACGATGCACTCGTGATTAGCTGACATGAGGATTCGCCTTACCTTTAACATATTTAATTGAAAGAAACCATGTCAGCATCTCTCATGCATGTTGTAGGCACTTTAAAACTAGAGATGAAACTGCATAACACATTTCTAGCAAGCTTTCAGAGTTCAAGAGTTCAGTAATCAATATTACTGAAATATTCGCATTAAAGTGTCACAATCAATTGCAACACTTTTTGCTCTGTAAAAAAAACTTCTCCAGAAAACTCATAAACCCAGGCTTGTATTGCATCATCAAAGCTGGATTCAGATTTATGACCTTGTACACTTCTATTTAATATACGTTTTTAGTGTGCAATATTTGCGTTATCTGTATTTGTTTGTGTGTGTCTCCTCTCACCACTGGCTGTAGCTGTGTGCCAGGAATCATGGCGTTGGCGAGCTGCATCTGCTGGGCCAGCATGGCCATGTTTTTCTGCTGAATGAGGTTGTTCCTTCCATTGATCTCCAGCTGAGTCTTTAGGTGCGGCGGAGGATGCAGGTACTTACAGTTCTCTCTGGAACAGCGGCCCTGATTGGGTGAGAGAGGAAGAGGAGGAAGAATGGCAGGGAAGCATAAAGGACAGACAAAGAGGACAGAGACATGAAAAGAGGAGAATTAGAATAGCGTTTTCCTGAACTGTTGCCCGATGTAAAGAAGTAATGAGCCTTGACTCTTGTTGCTGCCCTCCCATTTAGCAGGCGCTGGCCTAACATCCCTGACATCTGGGCCTGCCACTGGGTTTGAGGTAAAGAAGACCGAGCAGTTCTGCTTTCCTTTCCCCGTTTGTGACCTAAGATGTGTACTCACCACTTTTCCTTATTTCCTCAAGGTCCCATTGAGAGACAAATTAGCTTCATGTACAGAGATAAAGAGGATTAGCTTTCTATCTGCTTCTGCTAACAGATTCTAATACACAGTGCAAGAGAAAAAAGGGGGGAGGGATGTGTCATCCCAACAATGATATGAAAATTTGCCATTATCCATTAATCTGGTGACACTTGTTCATTTTTTGATTAGTAATTTGGTCTTTTATAGGTCCAAAAATCTGGAGAAAATCCCAGATTTTACAATCACAACGTCCTAAAACTACCGTGTCGAAGTTCTCTATCCAACTACAAATCTGAAAGTCAAAATCTTCAATCTACAACATAAGACAAAAAAACGCCCCACCAAAAATCAACAACAAAAATGCCTTGAAACCAACTGAAATGCACAACATGTAATTCCTGCCACTAGAGGTTCCTCAATCAAAGCATTGTAAACAAAAGATGAAGTTTGATGATGGTGTGATGAAGCATGGGATCATGGGATTTTTTTTTTATAGTTTAACAGCCATCATGCGGATGAAAATACACTCACCGGCCACCAGCCAATCACAAGGCGGCAACTTAATGCATTTAGGCATGTAGACATGGTCAAGATGACCCGCTAAAGTTCAAACCGAGCATCAGAATGAGAAAGAACGGTGATTTAAGTGACTTTGAATGAAACGGTGCGGGGGATATTTTTTTGCACACTTTGGGCCTCTTAGTACCAATTGAGCATCATTTAAACGCCACAGCCTACCTGAGTATTGTTGCTGACCATGTCCATCTCTTAATGACCACAGTGTACCCATCTTCTGATGGCTACTTTCAGCAGAATAACGCGCCGTGTCACAGAGCTCAAATCATCTCAAACTGGTTTCTTGAACATGACAATGAGTTCACTGTACTCCAGCGGCCTCCACAGTCACCAGATCTCAATCCAATAGAGCACTTTTGGGATGTGGTGGAACGGGAGATTCGCATCATGGATGTGCAGCTGGCAAATCTGCGACAACTACATGATGCTATCATGTCAACATGGACCGGAATCTATGAGGAATGTTTCCAGCACCCTGTTGAATCTATGCCACGAAGAATTAAGGCAGTTCTGAAGGCAAAAAGGGGTCCAACCTGGTACTAGCAAGGTGTACCTAATAAAATGGCCAGTGAGTGTATATGCCACTGACTGAGACAGGCATGCTCACAGACAAGGTAATGGATTAAAATTTTATCCATTATTTTAATCATGATTGCTGACTTTCTTTTTCACTCTCCGACTGGTGTTACCCAAGAATACAACAACATGAAACACAACATTAACTTGAATAAAGTTACAGATTTCTCTGAGATTAAACATTTTGGGAAGTTGGGCTACAAAATGATTTGTGGTATTAGAGGGAATGATAAATTCTTTCATCATAATTCTCTCTTTCATTGCAGAACACTAAACAGATCGTGGTGCGATTTTTGGAAGTCTTCACCAAACAAAGATGTTTTCTTAAGTCTGTAGAATATGATGTGTAGGCCAGGACACCTCTGCAGCAACACTGTACTTTCGAAAATGTGAAAAATAGTATTTTTGCCCTCACATTTCTCCTTTAGCAAATTTTGTGCCTCCGTGCAATTTAAAAATTGCAGTAGGCCATATTGCAATTTCGGTTACTTTTCGATTAATTGTGCAGCCTTGACTGAAAGGGAACCTTAGCGTCAGTTAATTCTGTTTTATTTACCATACAGGTATGTAAGAGGGCACTTAAGCTTTTATTCTTTGCACTTGTAGAAACTAAAATTTTGTCTCTTTCGATGCCCAAGCTGCTGTAGCATAACAGAAGGCAAGCCTCACAGTGTATGAAGTCCTCATCTTCCTATGAGAGCCTGGTAACAACGTGTAGATTCATCATTTCTTTAAATCCTCTCCTCCAAGCAAAAACATACTGAGCTACTTCATGGTGCCTGAGACTACAAATTGTCCATTGATGGGCCCCACTGGCTTGATTATCCATCAATGTTTGACATAAAAATTTCTGGTGTCGTGCAAACCTGTTTGACGAGTATCTAATGTCATTTCAGGGAAATGCTGAAATTCTCGTTCATTTTCAAACGTGTCACCAGTGATTTTTAACTTCCCCAAAATGCAGAACACATCCAAATGTCACGAGCAGGGTGACTAAAGCGACAAATCACACAGAGTACAGTACAATAACATTGCATCAGAAAAGCATGTGGATGCAGTGAGGTTGTGAGAATTCAGCCGTGAGCTGAACGCGCAGGTTTCTTGACAGTGTGAGGCATCATCAGCTGAACTCTTTGGGGGAAATGTTAAAGCGTGTAGTTTTCCTGGAAGTCATGTGCTTTCTACAAGCGTGAGGGGGCGGCAGCAGCTTTTCTGCTCTCATCAGTGAAAACAGTGACGCGTGGGTGTGTGTGTCCCTTCTGAACATATAGTCACACACACACACTTGCTCCAGTCAGAGTGATAGCGGGAAACTTGGGCTGTGTCATTCAGAAACCCGCTGAGGGCTACAGTGTTACACCTCTGACGCCTAAAACCTGACCGACCTCTAAATTTGCACCTACAAATTTGTTGTATTATGAAGGAAAATGTGACAGAAAGCATCTGTATATGAGTGTTTAACACATTTTAGAAATTCACGTACCAGAAAAATAAAGCAAAGATGCAGAAACAATTATTTTTGAAACAGAAACTGATGCCTCAAAGTGGGGTTCACTAAAATATAACATTTTAAATATAAAACTTTTAAGTTCATTCATAGAAAAAGCAGTTGACAAGAATACACAAAATATTTGCCCGACAAGGGAAAAAATGTAAATCTGTCACATTTGCACAGATTCCAGCTGCTGATAAAGATAATGTAATAATGACTGAAAGCTCCAGAAATGCCACTAAATGGAGACATTTTTGTCAATAATGTTATTTATTGTGGACAGAATATTCTTTTCTACTGTTTGCTACTTTTTGCCATGCAGTCAAGTGTTAATTTAATGGGTGCTATGGCTGTAAGACTGTTTTCAATTAGTTTCATTCTATACTTTATAAATTTAAGTTTAAAAAAACATTCAAAAGACTTTGCCTTTTAAGAATGATGTAATTTTGGTTTGACACAGCACACTCATGTCTGGAACCAAGAGCTTACAGTGTACGTATGTATGTGTCTGAAAATTGATGGTGTTCCTCTGTGTAAAATTAAATTAATTCAAGTGTAACAAGCTGTTATACTCTAATTATGCAACTGATTGTCATGCAACAGCTTTTGATTATGTAAATTGAAAATTGCAAGTCTGTTTTCCACTTTTGCGGTGATGAGTTTGGTCAAAAGTTGAAGAGAAGAAGTCCTTCCAAGGTCGAGACTGAAACAAAAAAGGAAAATGCAAATCAGGCAAACAAAAAAATAAAAAGCCTCGTGACCTAAAAGCGCTGGGTGATTCTCTGGTAAGGTCTCTGTCTGGTGCAGGTTTCCCTCATAAACTTTAAAGGTGCTTCTGGTCTGACTTGTTTTAACACACAGGACTTCCTGTGGAAACATTTGACTCCCCTTGTGTAAATCCACCCACGAGTGCTGAGTGCCTAAACAGGGGGAGGAAAGGGGGTTCCTGGTGTTTCAGTTGGCTGAAGACAATTGTATGCAGCGTCAGATTTTTGTGACCTTTGTTACTGTCATCTCTTGTCTCTGTATTGCGTGTCACTACAGTTACCTGTTGTGTGGAACTGCATTATTCCTGTTTAAAGGATCACACCAGACTGTTTCTGACTTCTCACCGTTAGCAGAGATCGGCCCCACCTTCTGCAAATGTAGTTGTTAAAATTCGACCATGTGTGTACTTTTGTAGATCTCAGACTGCATTTTGAAATCCCATTCACTGCCACTCAAATTGTCATCTTCAACCAGAGGTCGTGACCTCTTGTGGGTCTGTGGAGGTGCTGCAGGGGGTCCCCCAAAGTAGTTAAAAATTTTCATCAAAATAATTTGTATCTGGGAATTTTTTTAAATTTGGACAAAAATTATATTGAGTAAACTCAATTAAAAGTAAACTCTAATATTAATGGGCAATAATAAGCTACTTTTTACAAATATGATAATGACAAAATAGGTTAAAAACAGTTGGCTCATCTTAAAATGCAGCACTTTTTCTTTCTTTTTTTAATTTTGTTTTTTAAACTCTGTTTCTCTATCGATCAAGGGGTCCCTGGGCTAAAAAGGGTTGAAGACCCCTGCTATAGAACAAGTGAAAGATGCCTGGTGTAGGTAATTCATCATTTTAAAGAGAACGTCTGCGTTTATTTGGTTAAAAATTACTTAGCGAGAGAGAGAGGGGAGCCGGGAGCCTTTGAAACGAAAGTTATTACGCCTGGAAAAATAGTTCCTTACAAGTGCCGCCTTCCTAGCTCGAATATTAGCATGAAGAAGGATTTTGACACAGACATTCTTATTAACTAACGCTGTCATATTTTCAGGTGTTTCTGTAACGTTTATTGAATATGGACAAAATGTAAAAAAAACACAATATCTCGTGGGAAAAATGCATGGGGTTCATTTCACCTATGTGGCCGATGTTGACAAAGGACAATGAAGTTCTATCAGTCTCGCAGACGTGTTAATTCAGCTGCGCGACCAAACCGATCAAAATTTTTTCGGCTCCTTTTTTTCCCTTCTTGTGTCATGGTGATGTAAGTAAATAAGGAGTTCAGGTTATTATTACTGTCTCAGCAATGATAACCCGTCATCAGGAAGTGTGGCTTTTGTATCTCGGCCAACTGCAGATAACACATGATACAAAGTCTTTTTTACTTATTTTGAGATTATAGTTGACGTATACTGCAACCACACGATCCTCCAGATCTGTGTGCGATTAAGTTTCAGTGACATTTAAAACACAAGCTCGCAGAAAAAAACGTAACTTCTGCTCATGGCCTGAAACAATTTTGTTACACACATCAAGCTTCGTGTTACCTCTGAGATTTGACAGTGCTTGGTAAATACTAGACAGGAACAGGGTTAACACCCACGTAAGTAGGAAGGAAGGAAGATGTACAGATAAAAGGCCTACACAAGAAGAATAAAACTTTCTATCATTTGGTCTAAAATGTAGCAGCCCACATGAATGATAACTTTTATGACTAGGTGTGAGAGCGGAATCACATATGGTCTGTCACACTGTTTGTTTTCCACATGTACAGTAAAGGAGTGTGCGGTGGAGGCCTACAAGTGTGTACATAAAGGTTACAGAGGCTGCTTTGTACTCCCAAAGCTGCTTGTTCAAATCCCATTAATCATTAATCATCATTTTTTGTTTGTTTGTTTTAATTAGGAAACTATCCTTGTCAGCTTCTTGCTTGTGATAAGATAAGGTTAATATCTCTCATGTTTTTGCGATAAATATGAAGCTATTGCCAGCTGCTGGTTAGCTTAGCTTAGCACATATACTGAAAACAGAAACAGCTGGCCTGGCTCAAAATCAAAATCCACCTATCAGAACCTATAGAGTGAAGCTGGAATGACATTTTTTCTATTGCACGCAGACTGCCGCTGGCGGCCACTTATAGCCACCAGCTCACTCAAACACTCAGGAACGGAGCTCAGTCGTACGGGACACCCTTCGACCACACAGTGAGTGTTTTCGCTCGTTTACTCCATGGACAGAAGATGAAGCAAATCAGTGTTTTTTATAAGGGTAGAAGAAGAAGCAAGTGAGAGTTGGAGTGGCTTGAAGACTCATTAATTTCACTATAACATTATTATTAGGGCCCGAGCACCGAAACGGTGCGAGGACCTATTGTGACTGAAGGAATTATTATTATTCTACGCAAATGAATTGCCTTTTTCAGGCCTTTAACATACTCCAGAACTCACCAAACTTTGCACAAAAATCAGTCGTGGTGAAAATTTACGTATTCTATTGGTTTCGCAAGGGGGCGGGGCCAAATGGCTCCACAGCACCCCCTAGAGACGGTTAAAAATTCATGAAAAATCAGTGGTTTGACTGATTCATACGAAATTTGGTAGGCATGTAGAGCATGCCAAGACGATTCGCGCCCTTGGACTTTTTTGTCAGATCGACAGGAAGCCCGCTATTTCGCATTGAAGTTTGAAAAACAGCGCATTTTTGGCGATTTCAGGCATCGGAATTTAACAAACTCCTCCTAGGGATTTTATCGTATCCTCATGAAAATTGGTGGGTGTGCTCTTGACCCCTTTGGGATCAAAAGTTATTAAAATTGTTTCATTCAGAGTTACGGTGTGGGCGTGACAGGACTGCCATTTTGACCATGTCGCCGTAACAACGAAACCTTTATAACTTTTGTAAATCTTGTTCAATATGCACCAAACTTCACATGCTTGTCAGCTCTGATGCAAATTTATGTATTTCATTGGTTTCGCAAGTGGGCGGAGCCAAATGGCTCCACAGCACCCCCTAGAAATGGTTAAAAA
>JAQFJA010000024.1:18020272-18031003 GCA_029874485.1 Naso brachycentron | reverse complement strand
TAACTGAGTTGTCCCCTCTTTTCCAGGATGTTCCTGGGCACACATCCCTTGCTGTCCATGACTTGGATGTTGGCAATTCACCCCCATTTAAACAACACCCATACAGGCTGGCACCCTCTAAATTGCAGATTTTGAGGGAGGAGTTGTTGTATATGCTGGATATTGGGGCAACAGAACAGGGGCAAAGTGAGTGGAGTTCGCCAGTGGTGCTCGTCCCCAAGCCGGATTTGACATCTAGACCATGTACTGTCTACAGAAAAGTAAATCAGGTGACCAAGGCTGATGCTTATCCAGTTTCCAGATTGGAAGATTGCATAGACAGGATCAGAAGAGCCAAGGTTGTGTCAAAGTTGGATCTGTTAAAGGGGTATTGGCAGGTGCCTCCACGGGCCAAGGAGATTTCAGCCTTTATGACACCTGAAGGCTTGTACGTTTGTAACGTCCTTCCATTTGAAATGAAAAATGTGCCTGCTAGCTTTCAGCGACTGATGAATTCTGTCACACATGGGTTGAGCTCTGTAGTGACATGTATTGATGATGTGGTTGTGTATAGTAATTCCTGGGAAGAGCACCTCATACATCTGCCGTAGCTGTTTGAGAGGTTATGAGAGGTGGGTCTGGTTGGGAATTTACCTAAATGTGAGTTCGAAAAGGGCGGGTAACTTACCTTGGACATCAAGTGGGACAAGGAAAAGTGATGCCACGCCGTGCAAAAGTAGAGGCCATCCTTGATCTTCCAACACCAAAGAGCAAATGGGAAGTTATGAGAGTGCTTTTTATGTGTGGCTTTTTCAGAAGATTTGTCCCCAACGTTGCAGTAATTTCTGAATTGTTGACCAGTCTCCTTAAGAAAGATGCCAAGTTTGTTTAAACAGAAGCCTGTGACCGTGCTTTTGGAGGGGTGAAAGCTATTTTGTCATGCAAACCTGTGCTGCTTGCTCCAAATTTTGATGCACCTTTTCAGCTTGCAGTGGATGCCTGTGACATTGGCGTGGGGGCAGTGCTCTCGCAAGTAAATGCGGTTGGAAGAGATAGACCAGTAGCTTATTTTTCTAAGAAGCTTAACAAACATCAGAAATCTTATTCAACTATTTAAAAGGAAGCTCTGGGTCTGGTCTTGGCGCTTAAGCATTTCAAAGCCTAGGTGTCTCACTCAGGTCAAGACGTGGTGGTTTATATAGACCACAACCCACTGTCTTTCTTAGCCAAGTTCAAAACGTCAAACCCAAGAGAGTTCAAGTGGGCACTAGTCTTACAGCCCTAGCCTGGTTGTACAGCATGTGGCCGAAAGGAATAATTTTCTGGCAGATGCACTATCCAGCATGCCAATAGGGGAGCCTACGTGAGCGTCTATCTACTCAGCTCTGGTGTAGTTATGGCAATTTTGTAGTGTTTCCTTCCTGAGAGAAAGATAAGAAATCTGCTAAAGCTACTTTTTTAAGTAGCAAAAGTTTCATAATACTTTATAGAAGTCTGTGAAATAGGTGGTGTGGCAATTAAAAAAGGGAAAAAGTGGAAAGAAAAAAGAGATGGGTGTCACTTTTTTTTTGAAGGGGGGAGAGATGTTATTATATAGATCTTAAACTTTTATTTTGTAATGCCTGCGGGGAAGTAGGTGGGGTCCAGGCAGGAGATAGTCGGGGGTTGGGGTTAGTGCTTAGACTTGATTAGTCACCAGGTTTCACTCGTGAAACAGTTGATTTTGGAGTGTGAGATGCCAAGAGACAACGCCAAACCTTTTTGGAGACAAATGAACTGGGAAACTGTGTAGTATTCGACAACCCACCACAAAGTGTTTGTGTACACCTTTTAAAATTCAACAACCCCCAACTCAGCGCAAGCTGGCAGACTGGGATCGACAAAGCAGCTGCTGGAGACGTCGGGAGAGTTTGCTCAACTGACAGAGCTGTTTGAGGGTGAGACCACGCTGGGCTGCGGTGAGTCAAGGCACCTATTTCCCCCCACCAGTCAGGATAGCTTACACACACCCAGAAAAGCTCAGGCCCACGTCTCATGTTAAATACATCACGTAAGGAAATTGTCGGGTTATGAAGCTTGTTATATTTAGTGTTAAGACTTTAAACAAGTCTAGGTAGCATAGTGACGTAACACATGCAAAATACTTTCCAGTCTAAATTCAGTTGGACTGATTGAGCCATATCCATATTGATTGAACCATACCATATTAAATAATAGAATAATCAATACAAATTGACACAGAGTAATTCCATAAATTTATTTTAAAAAACGAACATTTACATTTTCCCCAATTGACGCCTCTGTGCTCTAGTGACCGTAGGCTGGGTCGTAGCATGAAGCTGCTTTCAAACAGAAAGCGATGAACATGATTAACACCACAAGATTAACTACAAAGTCAATGTAAAGACACTATTAGACGCGATTTCACTTCGGGTGACGCCAATCTCGCGATACACATGAAGCGAATTATGTGATGTGGCGTCTATGGCCTACATCACCTTCATTACACAAAGTTGAAAATATTTAACCTTTCAGGCAACATTTTTTTGTCCAGCTTGCGTTTTATGTCATTTGTTGTCTTTCTCTCTTTTAAGGCCACTTTGCACCAAAGATTCACAAAGAGAAGCAACATTTGCATGGAAAGTTGCAGCGGTGTGAACTAGTCTGTCTCAGATCAACTCAAGCCAGCTGACAGTGTCACCTGCAGACGCTATTGTCAGCAGAGGTCAGTTTTAGAGTGTAAGTCATGTCACTTGTTTCAACAGTCAATCAGCTTGTACTGACATCACTTGTCACGAAGAAGTGCAGTGTAGAGCAGCCAGTAGGAAGTGCTCTCTGAAAAATTACCATGATTGGCCAGAAATACTCTGATAGTTTGAATACAAAGCCAAGCCTGAATACAGAGCGTACGGAGCCACGGAGAGATGCAGAAGTCTAGTGTTCTTCAGACCACCTGAATAACACTGTGCTTGAAGTAAGTAAGTAAAGTTTATCTATATAGCACCTTTCACAGATACAAAATCACAAAGTGCTTTACATTAAAAGACAAATTAAAAGCAATATCAATAAAGTAGAGATAAAACTACAATAAAAACAATGGCAAAAGCAAATATATTAATTTACCAGTGACCACAAGTAAAACAGACCCATAGATGCAGTAAAAATTAGTTAGCCAAAGGCTTTTCTGAATAAAAGGTTATTATGGAATTTTAGCACAATGACACCAAAGATAAAATGCTACCTCAACTTTAATGAGGACATGACTTTCTTTCCTAATACACCTTACCTTTAACATCCTGTAACATGAAACCTTTTAACATACATTGTTTATCATATACATAGTAATGCACAGAGTTAGTATATAGAACTGCGATATTCAGCACAGCGGCTCTTTCATGGCTGGTTGTGGCTCTTTTAAGTCCCACTTGAAAAAATAAAATTTTAAAACTTTTGAAAAACATTGTCAGCAGAATTCACCAACATTTCACTCTCTTTCTGAAATTACATCAAATTATTAACAACCATCCCTTAACTGTCTGAACAACCAATCAGGTCTTGCGTTCTGTTTGCTCCCTTACGCTGGGAGAACTAGCTTAGTGTGATGCTAAAATGGCTAAATAACGGAAGAAATGCAAATTCCGTATGAAGAGTAATATCAAAGGTTTAAGGAGGACTGGGAGCTCAAGTTTTTCATGGTGTTCAGCGTTGCAGGAAAATGCATCTGTCTGCTTTGTGATAATTTTCTTTCACAGTTTAAAAGGTCACATTTGCAGCGCCATCACAAAACAAAACACTCAAGGTTCAGTACAGACTTCCTGAAAGGTGGAGAGCTAAGGGTTGAAAGGTTGGCGAGACTCAAACAGAAACAAACTGTTTAGAAAAACTTATTCCATACTGACACCAGTGAAAGGGCGACAGAGGCATCCTACAAAATCACACATGAACTGATGAAAAAGAGGAAGGCGTATACTGATGGAGAAATTGTGAAAAATTGTGACTGCTGGCCTGTTTAGTGTTGTTTACTGAGAAAAAAGGCCTGGAATGAGAGGCAAAAAAGCTTGTACTATCAGATTCTACTTTGGCTAGGAGGGCATCAGACATTTCAGAGAACACTGCAAATATTCTGAAGGAGAAACTGTCATCTGCGGAGTTCGTCAGTCTTGCAATAGACAAAAGTTTGAAAAAAATGACACGCCACAATTACTCATTTTTATCTGAGCAATCGACAGTCATTTTAACATTACAGAAAAACAAACGATTTTAAAAAACGTGAAAACATTGGCAAAGTTAAACGCTGGACTAGAAAAAATCAGCATTAACAACGAATGGCGCACTGGCGATGCTAGGTAATAGAAACAGGGCTGTGGCTTTGCTGAAAGAGGCACTGAAAAACGAGGGAGTTGCTGAGGACATTTTCTCATACCATTGTATTGTCGCTGTGTGTTGTTATGGACTATGATGATCAGCAATGTGCTGTGTGTCACACTATTACGGAATTTGTGATCAGCACTTGGAAAACATTCAGTAGGCCTAATGATTGTTTTACTGAAACTGCTGAAATACTGCCAGTAATGACATTTGTGGTTGCAGTGATAATAATAAATTGCAGTTACTGCACCATACTTCATGCTTGTAATTCCTGAATAACATAGTACTATTATCCTTATTCTCAAATGCATATTGCTTTCAGGGAGAAAAGGGATGTTTTTGAACTGTGGCTCTTTCAAGAATATTTTTTGTCAAAGTGGCTCCTGATTAGGGCATGGCTGAGTACTACTGATTTAGAATATTGTCATATAAACTTACAGTTAATAATAGGATTTATTCTGGTCTGGGTCTAAATTAGGGGACCATCAATATTTGCACGCAAATGTGATGGGGGAAAAAGAGGAAAAACAAAAAGAAAAAAAAAAACTGTGACACTGGACGTTCGAAGTTAAAAAAAAAACAAAATTAAATTAAATTTTAAAAAAATCCAAACCTTGATACCTGAAAATACAAAAACGCCTCTGATGCACCTACAGAAAATGAGTGTGGGCAGCCCATGTTGCTTCAAAGCCTATTTAAACCTTTTAAATTCATAAAAGTTAAGGTGACATCTGGTGTGTCTAGCGATGGCTGCTTAGAGTTTGATGCAGATGGTCACTAATAGTCTGTATAGTGTAGTGTTTTTCTGTAGTTAGTAAGCCTAAGTGAAGGAGCAAATTGTCCTGGACAGTCAATCACTGTATAGGTATCTTGCTTTATATACAGGCTATATAAGCTGTTTTAATAAGTAACTTACATGTTTAAAGATAGTTGCACTTTTGCACTTTTGGCAAAGACAGTGACCAGTTCTCCAAAGCTGGTGTCACATATGAGGTGCAAATGTTTTTGTCTAACCAAACACCACAACCACTTATTTCATGGTTCCTTTTTTATTTTTCTCTCACTTCTGGTTAAAGGTATCAAATTAGTAAAGACGCTATTTTTGGTGAGTTGACTCTGGACATCTCTTATCATCCTAGCTTCTGGTGCAGGTATGTTTTGCATTTCAGCTGGTTGAAAGCACAACGGGCCTTTTCCTTGTTCAAACCTGCACACCTTTTTTTTTCCCCACTTACTTTGCTTTGGGAATGAGGAGAACATTGTATTGCAAAGTACTCAAACCACTAAAACTACTTATGCAGATGAGTACCAAGGATTGAATGCAATTCACTCTTTGCTAAGCCACACCCCCCTTAGTTACTCTTGCTTAGTCCGACAAACTGTTGGAGTCAGCATGGCGCTGCCACTGTCTTTAACTGAACTCCCTGGAAATATATTGTGTAATTTTTGGAAAAACAAAAAAGTGATTTCAGACAGAAGCAGACAGAAAGGTTTACAGTATGCTGCTGAAGGATATATTCAGGCTGTCCGAGTGACTATGTTACAGCGGCTTCAACTTATGTTTCACTTCATTTACAAAACAAGCATGGGCTCTCGTAACGATTTAGGACATGCCATTTAGAACAAGGGGAGGACAAGTCTCTTTGTCTATTAACGTTAAAAGTAAAGTTAGACTTTTATGTCGGGGTCGAGTTAAGGTTAAGCACTGCAAACTGTTGAGAGCAACTATTTCCAGACTGCAGCCACAGACTTGGCTTGCTAGCGCTCATAAAAGCTAGAGCCTAAGTGACTCAAATTAACCGGCTAATGTCTGCTTAAAACAACGTAACAACCTCAATGTTTATCGAAAGGTTACCGAAGAAGACATAATGTTAGTTGTGCTTGTTTAACTGTGACGGGTTCAATGGGGAGTGAGGATGTGCAAACAGTTTTGTCCAGAGCATAACATTCCACTTATCAGCGTCTAATTTTGGAAAGATAAAGAACGTTAATCTCCTTCGAACCTTGCCGAATAACGAGCATCACTTTTAAAAGTGCCCCAGACACAATGTTTAACCACAACGACCTTGAAATTCACAGAACCAGCCTGAAAATGACAAAAATCTGAAAAGATTGCATGAGTTTCAATGGAGAACAACCGTATAGATGATGTACCCTTTAAAAGAGCTGGCAGATGCTGCGCTTTGATTGGCTTGTTTGCGTTAGAGGGCGGAGCTTTGCGAAAGGTCAATTGAAAGCATTTGGACTTATTGTCATCTCGGTCATAGCGGACTCAGGACTTTCAATCAAGACCAGTCAAGACCGCAACAGACTTATCTGTTAACATAATGACTGTGATTAGGAGTAAAACTTTCTTCTTCAAATACAGTCAAAAATTGATTTCTTAATTCCTGTAAGTTTGGCTTTCTTAATCACAGAGAATTCATATGCAAAACAACACACAAGAGAAACCACTTGGCAGAGTGCAGGTTCTGCAAGCCAGTGCTTACTGAGACGGCTGGGAAAACAAACTTTTGTCGCCACCTTGAAATCAGAAGAAAATTTTTGGAAGGGCTCGGTTTTGACTCGGTCTCGACCCCTGAAAGTCTTGGCCTTGTGTCGGTCTCAGAACATTCTGATCTTGGTCAAGTCTTGGTCTCGGTTAGTGCGGTCTAGACTACAACACTATGACACAAACACATTCCTCCTTAAACATAATTGCCCCTACCTGAGATTAAAATTGCAGTAGGACATATTGCAATTTCGAATTAATTTGATTTAATGGTACAGCCCCAGTCGGGAACATTTGGGATGACGCAAGTACACACCTCAACATAACTAATAACAAAGATACAGGTTTTTTTAGACATTATACTGTGGATATGTTCAATATTGCACATTAGAAAATTAATAGATTTTTAAAATAGTTGCAGATTAATTTTCCAGTCGACTGATCAACAAATCATCTCAGCTCCGGTTTCAACTTGTGCACTGTAAACTGTTAATATTACAAGGATCTTTTTTCCCTTTTTCTTTTCTTAAGACAAATTCTGTTTCAAGGACAAGAGGCTCAAGTTAAAAGGGTCAAAAACAAATCTTTTTGGACAACAGCTGTCTGGTAAAAATAAAGACAGGAAATTAAAAGGTGAGAGGAGTTGTTTCTGGAATATCAATCAGCGATCTCTCGCGCTCTCCTCCGTCCTACCACCTCAGAGACCGTCCCACTTGATGCTGGATGTTTTATGAGGAAAAACACCATTGATCTCCCAATTGAAACAAATTATTTATGTGTCAATACTTTACATCATTTCTGAAAAAGACCAGTCTGGATAACCGGTGCCAGATCGATACGTGATTGGACAGTTCTGACAATAAACATACAGACACATCATGGCAGGCTTTATGACATTCTGCCAGTGTCTACAGACAGTGCAGTGTGTGTCTGGGTGCTCTGTGCTGTGGGTGATTATACTCAGCCAGCAGCCCAAGGGGAGAAGGAGGGAATGTAATTTACACTCTCATAATGCCTGCTCGACTGAGCACTCCCCCTGATAGGTGTAATATTTTAGATATCTCCACCTCTTTCTTTTAAACTCTCCTTTTCCCCTTCCTTCTGCCTCAATCCCCCATACATTCCCGAGCCCCATGCTGGTATTTGCTCCCCTCATCATGAATACAGAGCAGTGGAGGTGCAGGGGTGCTGCTGTGATCTGTGCATGCGAACATGTTCACGTATGTGTGCAGAATGAGGAAAACAGAACTCCGTCTTTGTCGCTTCCACTCTTTCTTCTTCTCTTGCCTCAATCTCCCCCCATCGAAATGCATCCTCTATTCCTTCCTGCCCATTACTCCTTTATATAAATCTACTTTCAGGGGATGGGGAGACCAAGCCTGCAGCAACTCCACAGTACCACCTCCCATGGGGAATTAAAGGTTGGCTGTCATGCTACTGCTTATCTCACTGAGATTACCTGCTGCCCACTGCGGCCCACTATGACACCTGCTTTCACAACCCAACACACACTCTCTCCCTCTTTTCCTCTATTCCTCCCACCCTCCTGCCTTCCAGCTCTATCTCTCCATCTCTGCCTTTTATTTCCTTGTGCAGCCAGATCTGCCTAGCTACAGCAGGACCAGTACTTTGCATTGGAGAGCAGCATCATGTCAAGAGTTCTTCCAGCATTTCTATTGGCTGAGAGCTGGGAGCAGTAGTAGTCCCAGCCTGCCGATTGGCCTAAAGGCACACATTAACAATGCTCCTAGTCTGGCCCGTCTCTGTGTGGCCGTGACTATTGATCAGCGCTAATTGGTTAATGTCTTTTGATTTGAAAGGCACATTCCCTCTGGGTCACTAGACAGTCGACTCCAGCTGTGTATGTGTGTTTGTGTACTTGTACTTGCTACACGTGGGGACCAGAACAAGTGTAGCAAGAGTGAGAATATTTGGGGGAAATGAGGAGGACATTTTGGAACAATTTCAAAAGGATGTTTTTGAGGTTAAGTCTTGGCTTTAAAAGTTGGACTAGAATAAGGTTTTGGGTTGGGATAAGAAACTTTAGGGGGCTTTATGGTCATTTTTATTAACTTAAATCAATGTATATTTTTTAATGTTGATAACAGATAAAAAATTAAGTATTTGTGGTTTTAAAGGTGTCACTCATAACCATAAACCTGAAGAAAATTTCCAACAAATCCTGCAGCTCCTCAGCTCTGACACTTTTCTCAAGTTTCAGCTTATTTCCTGATTTTTCTTGATTTTTTTTCCACATCCAGGGGCTGTTTGTTTTTTTTTTCTTTTTACCAACAAAGCTTTTGCAACACTAACTCCAAACAGCAGATAGATGAAGTCAGCCACTTGCTCGAACACAATGGAGCATTTATCGCTAAAGAGCCAGATACTTTGCTTAGGAGCAGGTGGAGAGCAGAACAGGTAAAGGAGAGTGAATGTTGAATTTACAATCATTTGAATTCCTACCTCTAAATTATGCAAATTCTGTTTGTATTTGCTGGATATGTAAAATTTTAAGCAATATTAAGTTTGCTTAAAAATTACATCATTATTTAACTTGTTTCAAAATATTACAAGTTTAAACAGTTGCACTGTTTAGCAGTTGAATCAGCAGACTGAAATGTTCTTGCCTTGAACTCAACCTGGAAGGAATTTAAAAAAAAAAAAAAAAAAAAAGGAAACACAGCATTGTAAAGGATCAGAAGCTTTAATTGGAAATGTTTTTCTTTTGATAGCTTTGGTCGTCTTAAGTGCAAGGCCAGTGGCTTTAATGTGATATCTGGCTGCTCAATCGGTTGTAGCTGCAGAATAACACAGAGTAAAACGCTCCTCCAGGATCATTTACACTACAATGCAATCTGATCTAGATAAGTATCTGGTGTCTATCATTGTTAATATGTTTTTAAAATCACTACTGTTGATGATTTTCCTTTGAGATAGACACCGCTGTGAACACATTATCTGGTTAAAACTACTATCATTAGGGTGATAATAATAATTATGCCTGCTGTAATGAGGATTTAACTGTGTATTCGATCAGCTGCATTCAGAAAGGTCAGCACCTTGACACAGTGATATCCCTCTGTTTCCAGTGGTAGCGGTATTATCTGTGGCTGTGTCGTCTGTTGTCTGAACAATTAAATCCTGCGTGAGCCTAAAGTCCCCACCGATCGCCGCCTGCCATGCTAATATCCCGACTTCTCCTGCCTCTTTTCTCTGCTGTTTCCCTCGCTGTCTAAACATTGTCAGTCCAGGTTAATGGTGAGCCTGTCTGATCCAGAGCAGCGCTCCCTCTGGCTCCAGTGTCTGACTACAGGACTCACTCAAGCTGACTCTGTTCCCCCTTCACCTGTCTGCCTGTCCTCCATTGAGACGCTAACGTGCTAACAGACTACCTGCATCTGTCTCTCACGCTCTCGATTGCTCCATCGTTCTCTGCATCTCGTCTCCGCCTGTTCCCTCCAGTCCTATGCTTTTCAGCTTCTCACAGCAAGCCTCTGCATCCAAACTAATGACATTCTTTTTTTCATTTAAAGCTCCAAAGTGTCCTTTCGCACGTCAGAGAAAAGTTTTGGTAAACAGCCTCTACATAAAGTCATCCCTGCGCCAAATATAGATTCTGAAATTTGAACCATTTGGCTGTGGGGAAGCATAATACTTTCACTTGCTTTTAACTGGCAAGCAATTAAAAGACAGTGAACCAGCTGTCACAGTCACACTCTGAAGTGTGTGTGCGTGCATGTACGTGCTGGGGGAACGGAGCATTCTGCACTTATAAATCACCTTGGCCTTATTACAGCAGATATCTTTCAGCCATATTTCAGCTCCTGGACACATGCCTACATGAACACACACACACACACACACACACACACACACACACACACACACACACA
>JAQFJA010000024.1:17958923-17970659 GCA_029874485.1 Naso brachycentron | reverse complement strand
TGGAATATTGTTCTTTGCCGCAACAGAGACAATTAGACATTTTTATTGTACTGCACGCAAAGGGAAAGTCAAAACAGAGAAAAAATCCACAGCAGCGGATACTGTTTTTCTCCTACATATGCAGATAGGTATTTTGAATATTCAAAAAGCCTCAGTTGATGTGTTGCCTATTATCTAACTTGGTTGAAAAACAAAGCATCTCTAAAGGCTCAGTCCGTTGATGGGAGCACAATACCAAATCACAAATACATTTAGCATCTAAACAGCAATGCTTTTTTTAAACCTGCGTGCAATCTGTCAACAGCACAACAAAATTCTTCAAGATTTAAGTTCCAGTTACTGGTGCAAGCTTGACCAGGCTTTTCAAATGATAATCTGACAGCAAAATAATATTTTCCCATTTATTTTTAAACACATCTTCCCTCATCTCTATCAGAGAGCGGGAGCAGGGCTGGCTGAGAGGGTCCAATGTCTGTCTCTGTTATTATCTGTCTGTTCCCGCAGAGACACACACCAAACAGAATGGACAAGCATGACAGTGTTGAATTCTTTTTAATATTCCTTCACATGCAGACTATCAACAGTTCCCTTAGTACCATCCCTGCAGGCTGTTGTAGAGTAATATTAGTAATGCATCATACTTTGCCCTGAACAAGGTTACATCACCTCTTTGCTCGCAGCAAGTAGAACAATATTAAGAAAACATATAATTTCGCTTAATTTCTGCAGCAAGCACAAAAATTGACATAACCTTTCAAAGCGAGGCCTGCACAAACATTATCCAGTAATCTGTTTCCTGCTAAGGCTTGAATGCCAACATGTAGCTGTCACCCTTAAATTAAAACTGGTTAGTGTGTGAGGCTGAGGGAAGTCTACAACACAACACCAATGAAATGCCAAGTGCAGCTTCTGTAAATCACAGTAGGAAACAGCAACAGCTGTAAAGAATTTGGCAAGTGCCAGAATACACAGATCAACAAACAGTAAACCAGTAACCCCTCTGAATGAGCCACGAATAATTTAAGCCCTTAATAGTGGGGAAGTAATGAGTCCTAAAACCTGGAAGTCAGTTGGCATTTTAGCATTTCTGGTTCTGTCATCTCAAAATTTTGAGCTTTTTAATCGATTTTTGTTAACAAACTAAACCCATAAGTATAAATAAGTATAAACACTATTTTTTTAACTTTTAAGGTTTTTCATGTCTTAAAAAAGGCGGTTGTTAAAAAGTGGCTAAATGACTGTACAGTGTTTGTCGGGGACATTAGACATCATGTGAAAAAGGAATAAAATATCTTGTATCTTTTAAAAAGTACGTAAGACTAGCAACTGACAAAGTCATGATCAGTTGCTAGATTAGATCCCAGTAAGAGGAGAGAGTCTGTCAAAACCTAAGCGCACTAAATCAAATCAGAAGTTGAACACTTTGAGATGGTGACATTTAAGTCATGCGACCATGATGTAGTTTGTTTATAGCCTAACAACAGCTTTTTGCCTGTGGCAATTTCATTTACAATTGAAAAAAGACTGAAGTGGTGTTCATCTGTGAAGATGATCTTGCTGAACGTTGAGGGAACCAGTGCGGTGCTATCTTCTGGGATGGCTACAAAAATATGTCAACCCTTCACCAATCTATGTGGAGCAAGGAGTAAATAGTATTAGTTAACCCGTACTTTCTCCCTTCTGTGCTTGAAATGTGTCACTATTAGGGCATTCATTTTGGCAGTGCTGATTTTCATAGTGAATTACAAAAAGTGCAATAAAAAGGAACTAGATATCATGATACACAAGGAAAAGGAAGTACAGAGCTCCCAGGTTTAGTCTGAAAAAGTCGGGTTTCAACCTGGAAAAGAAAAGGCTACATGTGTAATAAAAGGTCGACTATACAAACAGAAAGCTGAGGATTAATTAGACATCTTTTTTTTTTGTTCATGTTAAAAACCACTAAAAGCAACAATATGTGACCACCACTTGACCACAACCTGCGGCTTTGAAAACAAAATTTAATGATGCATGCTAATATGTCGCAAAAAAACAGCAGTAAATCAAGTCATATGTCTACTGTCTACTCCCTCTGATGTCCTATGACTGCTCTGGAGGATCCTGAAAGCAGCATGTAGGCTGCCTGCAGACTGAAGCTGCAGCTGCAGCAGCGGGTTGTTGGGGACAGCTTCACTAAATAAAAGGCTGCAGACAGACGGAGCAGTCGTAGGACATCAGAGGGAAAACTAGAGGACATTTCCTCTGTAAAACATGATCCAGTTTTACTAAAATTGCTGTTTTGTGCGACATATTAACATACATCGGTAAGTTTCGTTTTTGAAGCCATGGGTCGCGTTCAAGTTCTATATTGTTGCTTATGAGGAATAAGCAAACTGTCCTCCAGCTTTCAGCTTGACAACAAGTTCAGTGCTGCTGCCCCTAACTGCATTCTACAAATGAATGCCACTCCATTGTTAGGACAATAATGTAAATTGTTGAACACCATTGTGGAAAAGAAAATTCCTTATTAATGCCACAAACTGCAACCTTGTCTGTTTGTAGCAGGGTTTTACAGAATGCAACAAACTATTCTATATACTTACAGCTAAATAAGAGTGCAACATTCAGTCTCAGCAAGTATTATAGGGCAAGTCTGTTACAACAAACGCAGAGAAAAGAGTTTTATCCGTGCACAGAGAGAACTCTTTCTAGAGAACTTTTCCTCTTTCAAAAACCCATGAAAATGGATAATAAAACGAGAATGCTCAAACACTTTGCATATGAATCTAAAGTAGGTCAGGCTCTGTACGTGGGAGAGATGTTGACATTTCTGATAACATAGGTTACTCTGGGGTTTGATCCAGATACCTGACCCTGCCTAGAGGAGAGTCAAAGTACTGAAAAATAACAGAAACACACACACATGCACACACAGTCTGAAGCCCACAGACATCCGCATGCATACGCATGAAAAAGGGTGGGAGTGAACAAATCTCAGCAGATTGCCCTCGGTAATTTACTGTTGGTAAATATTCATAAGGACAGTCTCTAAGCTCATTGCAGCCAGCAGAAATATGTGTAAATGTGTGAGAAAAAGGGGAAAAGATAGGGGAGATAATGATTATGGGAGAGTGTGCTGGAAATAGAGAACAGATGCTAAGACGGAGAGACAGAAGGCCGAAGAATAACAGTGGAAATACAGAGACCGAGACGTTTTTAGTATCGGTTTTGGTGCTTGAGACACAACTGAAATGCTTTGAATAACCGTTTTAGGGCCATATAAATCCTGGGATGTGAGAAACACGCCTGGATTTTCATAATTTGTTGGTAAAAATACAATCATCTAAAATGCAAGAACATCCAACATGTGGATGCGATGTATAAAAATCTGTGTCGTCCTGACCATTATAAGCATTTCTGCCGAATGAAGAGGAAAAGCTACGCTACAGTCAAGTCAAAAACACCTTGAGAGAGAGAGAGAGAGAGAGAGAGAGAGAGAGAGAGAGAGAGAGAGGCCACGCTAGCAAGAGCTCATGACATCAACAACCTTTCAGAGGTAAGCACACCGGCTGGCTGTATGAGTGGAGTCCGTTAATCTGTTTGAAAAAATGAAAAGGATTACGTCTGGTTCTGGTCAGGCATTGTAAACAAGGAGTGTTGTCGGCACGTAAGACTTGCCTCTGTCAGACTGGCTTACTCAACACAGCATAACCTGATTACTTCTATCTTGGCTAAAGCTTGGTGAGCACTAGATGATTTTCAGATCTCAACAGATTTTAAAGTATGGAAGACCTCAGACATCCAAAAGATTTAATGTTTTTTATTGTTATTAGCATTATTTATATTCTATTTTAAAGAGGACATACTATACTCCTCTTTGGGTCTTTGATTTTGATTTAAGACTCCTAGAGAGCAGCTAGACACAACTGACTGAACAATAAAGTCTGCAGATCTTCAGAAAACTGTGAGCTGCGCCCTCTCTCTTTCTTGTATTTTCTGCATTCTCTCAAAGCGGTCCGCGTAAGTGTTCTCCTTCCCCATTCCCTCACGCGTGCTTCCACACTCTGCTGTACTCACAACCCCTTTAGTGACATAAAATAAACACAGCTAGGACACTGATAAATGTTACTTACAGCTTGCGCTTCTCACTCTTAAACACGACAAAGTAACATGGGAACAGCGCTCCTTTAGCAGCAGTTAAGCTGTTAAACATTCACGTGCTCATATTGAGGAAGTAAATAAATCAATCAGCTTCTGTCTGGTGCCTGCGTCTTTAGGAAAGTTTGACAAAGTTAACTGTCCTTCACCCCCACCCCCCAAACAAAGTGCCATCTCCAACAAAGTCCTGACAGTATGCCCATATAAGAAAGTCCAGCACGCATTAATGTCACTGGAAAAATACTGTTCAAAAAAACACTGTAACACACAGTGTGCAGAGCCAACTGAAACAGCCTGCAGGGCTCTCTTCCAAATTCATGTACTTCATTATGTGATGCTACAGCATCGAGAAACACGAGTATCAGACTTTGATACAGCATTTGTAGGTCAGAGAAGACGGAGAAGTATAATAACGCTCCTTTAATCTTAAGAACGCAATCACCAGACAATTCAGTCAAGACGCAGGAGCGCATTCCTGGCGTTAAACGTTTCAGAGCGGAGATTCCAAGGATGTGGGAGCTCACATATTAAGCAGGGCTGGGCAATATATCGAGTTTTCAAGATATATCAATATATTTTCAAAGGAGACATTGGATGAGACAATGTCATTTATATGTATATTTTGTTTTCATTTTGTATTATTTTTACAGCTGTGTGGATTTCGTTATGCAAGAAAGGAACATTTATTTATTTATTTTATTTTATTTAAGGAGCATGTTATTTAATTTATACTGATACTTTATTTTTGTGTCAATTTTTAATATACATGTTGATACTGTGCAGCTGTCTATTAGTAACACCTGGCATTTGGGACACGTGGCTTTGACTTAGAACTGACTTTGTTTCTGTTATTTCTTTACTGAGAAAAAAACCCTGAAGATATACAGTATATTGTGTATTGCCATTCAACTAAAAACATATCGAAATATGATTTTGGTTCGGATTGTCCTAATATAAAGGTGATCAAATATGACCTCAGAAAAAAACAAACATGAAGGCAGCCTGTTGAACTAATGTGTGCTATACATCGTTGTTAAAAATGAGGACAGAGAAAAACATTGTGGGCAAAGTTATGAAGGAATTAGCATGGTTTGTAAGTTTAACAGTGTAAGCTGTAAGCTCTCAAATGAGCTAGTGCAAGCTCATGCGTCATGCTAACGAGGGTGCTACTGTACATCCAGTCAGCAAAGGGTTTCTGCTCAATATCCTCCACTGTTCTTTTCACACTACAGGAATGGGAATCCAGGAGACAGATCACCTCAGCAACATCAAGATCCCATCTATAAACCCTCGCACAACAGAATCATTTGGGCAGATAATCTCCTCCAACCAACCTCAAACAATGAATGTCTCCATGGTTGCTGGAAGGGCCAGTAGGACCAAAAATCTGTCATGTGGGGCCAGCTTAATAAGGCTGAATTTGCAGGCGAGACAACAATAACACAGATTCCATGTTAACAAGACCCATGTCTCAAGTTTGTACTTTAGAAAGTTGTCTGGGAATATTAAACTGTTACTTTTGTTGCGGTGTGAAAAACCTCACATAATCACCTGCAGGAGCCTCCAGGCAACATGGAATCGAGATTTTCTGTTTGATTGGACAAACAAATGCCTTGTGAAACAATATTGCCTGTGGTGAATGTTAGTCCTCGAAACACACTGTACATATTCATGAGGACATGTCCCCCCCCCCACCACTGGATGGGGTGCATGGTATTTAATGATTTATAACACCTCTTCATTTCATGTCTTTCTCTCTTTTTTTTTTGTAAATTCAAAGTCAGGATGTCTTTCCCTGAAGGCACACACTCCTCTTCAGTAGCTGGTTATAGAGGCACAATTCACAGAGCAGATCAACCCAGAAGGCAAGCTATGGGGAAATCCTGGTTGGCAGAGCAGATCATGCCCACTCTGAGCACCGCGTAGACTGTAATCCTCTGCCTGTATCCCATGTGTTCTTTTACAGGGGTGATATATAAAGCTCCCTTCAGCTCGGTCTTCAGAGAAAAACTCTACTTTTACATTTCTGCAGAAAAACCAGATGCTGACCTTCTGAATCTGGCCTGCTGTCGGGGTTTGGATAGACTGTGTGTTGGGGATTGTGCCTTATTTTAAGCTGGGATGATTCTCATTTTCTACTGTATTGATCTCACGCAACTTACATGCTGTACAGTATGCTGCAACTCCATACAAAGACCCCTACTGAGCACGATAATATGAGTTAGGCTGACGGGGGGAGGACTAAGCTCTCGCAAAGGTGGAGTAAAAATGGAGTATGTCTGATGTGTTTCCACAACAATGTGCTCAGCAGTGCTGGATATATCCTCTTAATATCCACCTTTGCTATGGGGCCTATACTGAATACCCAAATTTAAGGGCCTATAAGGGAGAAAATATAACCCCAAACATATAGGTATGAGAGTTAGGGGAGAATCTAGCTACAAAAATAAATTGTATTTCACGAAATACAAAAATTTATAGCATGTCCATATTGACTTAAATTTATACACTTAAATCAATATGCACAGCGTTAAGAACCACCTAAAACTCTTACGGCCCATCTACGGGCCATGAGAATGGCAACAGGTTAAAAAGTGAAACTTTCTGACACAAGCCAGGCCAAACAGATCAGCCTTCTGCATATGTTTCAACTTTGGCTTTCTTTACTAAAATAATAATCGAGACATCTTTCTCTCCTACGACCAAAAAAGGGCTATTTCTAATAGACTAATTAACTCAAATCCCAGAAGGAATTTAACTGAAATTTAAAAAAAAAAAACAGCTCACACAACACATTGCATTAAGCCAATGACTTAGTGGTATTGTTGGTGCATGAATATCCCTTTTTTAATCTCCTTTTTTTTCTGTCAAATACATGTACAAACATGCAAATCTCTGGCCCACACATACTTTCCCAAACGTAATGATTTTTCACTTTTCACGCCCTTTCCCCTTTCCTTTTGAGACAGTAATCCCCAACTGCAGTACTAATAGCATTAGTAGAGCATATCCAATCCCCTTAGTACCCCGACAGGGAGCAGTGAGCTCAGACCTACACTGAGACAGACACTCTGGGGGACTACAGTACCCATACTGCCTTAGGAAACCCATGCCATTACTCATTATTGATTAAAGCAAAGTAAAACAAAGATAAAGAGCTCAAAGGTGTGTGTTTATCATTTATATCATCCCAGAGACACCGAGACACAGGCGCAGCTGAGTGCTTTTTGGTGGGCGGATGCTTGGGAGTACCGTGAGAAACAAAAGCAAGACAGAAGATGAATCGGGTTATCTAGTGAACAAGGTAAACCCAAAGCGTTGTTTAACCTATTTTATCAGTCAGCTGTGTGTGCGTGTGCGACAGAGAGAGATTCGTTTGATTCAGAAAACTTGAGTGAAAGCAGCCTCTGTGGAGGCAGCAACGGTATCAAACATTTAAAATAACAGAAACACTTCAGATAAGAACCATACAGGGCTGATAATAACAGCATAATCACTGCATTGATTTCATATTGATAGGCCTGCAGCTTTAAGCTAATTAGGCCTGTATAATGGCTCGTTTAGTGCGAGTTGCTCAAGAACAGAAATGCAATGTGCATCTACATCTCCTTGTAATGTATATTTTGCAATTTTTTATTTGTTCTTGGCGTATTTTTGTGCTGTTGCTATTTAACCAGCCAACCAGCTGCTCAATTAAGCTAAAAAAATAAATAAAACAACAAAAACAAACAACCATAGCTGATTATGAGGAATAATGTAATTTTTTTCAGGGTGATTTCTTACTTGCTTTTTTTGTAACTTACAGCACTGTATAAGCACCATGATTTCTATATTTCTGCCAACCCCGGTGTGCCACATCATGCATGCAAGTTATGAAAAAAATATTCACAAACATTCAGGGCATGCTCATGTATTTTGGAAGAGTAAACAACGTGAAATAATGTTAACATAATATTTCAGATCGGAATTCACAACAGCATCCTCGTGTGCCTGGAACGTGCTGCATTATTGCTGAATTATTCATTTAGACACAGAGCAGACAGACATTTGTATGCAAATGTATTTGTGTTTTTGCTTGCACGCATGCATGTTTTATGTTTTTGCAAAGCTAAAAAAGCAGACAGGTTGGTCAATGGATGGATGGATGGATAGATAGTTAGGGACAATCTATAAAACAGGTTTTTTGGTTGTTGGTTTTTGTTTTGGTTGTTTGTTTTTTGTCTTAACAGAGTAATTCGCCTCTGTCCCAAATGGTTTAAAACATGCTGCTGGCATTAATTTCAGAATAAGCATGCAAAAATCAATAAAGCTGATGAGGCGAAACATTAAGTGTAATATCTTTGTACTGTTTCCACTTTTATATATGTCTATTTTATTTATGTTTCAGACAGCATCCAAACTTTGGGATCTTGGTTTTAGATAGACAGAAAAGGAAAGGACAAAAACACAAGGGTACATGTGCAGTTGTCTCTAAATGGTCCATTTGCCCCACAGTGCAAACAAACCTTGTTCTCAGACACAGCCTTCTAAGGCAGAGCAACACCAAGCCAACCAACAGCGGAACCGCCGCTCCTTCAGTCCATCTCCATCTCCCAGCTCTTACCCACTGCTCACAGTGAGTCATTGACTTAAAAAACAGGCAGCAGTCTGCCACGGCACCAGCTTAAAAGTACTCATTCTACTATGCAGAGTCAATATTGTTTTGTTTCCTTCCCCCTTGTTTGTTTGTGAGAGAGAAAGAGAAAACGGTGTAGACACAGGGATGGGAGGAAGAAGCGACAAAGGAATGAAGGGGAGAGGAAGATGAAAAAAAACAGGAGCACTGTGTGTCAGGCCTAAGAATGAGCTGTAACCTAATGAGTCTAGATGAAAGCTGACTGTCTGAGCTAACTCAATTCTTTGCTCTGCTAGTCACAGTTCTTAGCTTAATGATGTTTGCTCCAGACTACCGATGCCACAGCCAGTGCTGGATTGCCTTTTTTTGGTCATATGTTTTCCTGTGCTCCATGACACCTCTTTGCCGCTCGCATGTGTAGAATGTTGAATTTGGCTCGGGCTGCACGCAGGCTGACATCACCCACACCGTGCAGCAGACATCCGTTTAAGACGTGTTTACAGTGCTTAAACCGCCGGCATGCCTCTATCCCCTACTCGTATAAACACAGAACGTAGCTGACCATGTGCGCACTTGTATGTCTGTGCCGTGTTTACACAAAACAGATAAAGAAATATATCCAGAGCAGGAGGTAAGGCTGCAGTCTGGGGTTGTGGTCAAAAAACAGGAGTGGAATGGAGCAACGTGAGGGCAAGGATGTTCCTGGGAGGTCTCTGCTAAGGGTATCAGAGAGTTTGGAGGGGAAAGGTGTAGTGTGTACTCAGAGGTGAGGAAGAGGCACGATTCTTGCTCAGGAATGCTGTAAAGCTATTTGTAAAGTCAGCAGGCCAATGAAGAAGCTTAGACGCTGGAGCTCTGCCAAAGCAGTGATGGGGAAAAAAGAAGTAAAGAAAGAAAACTGAGGGATGGGAATAAAAGAAAAGAATGTGATCCATGAAAAGGAGTCTCTGGCGTGTTGTCCATTTATGGGGGTTTTACACAATCCATAAGAAAGCAGTGTCAGGTTAATGAAATCTGGGAAGCTCTCTTGAGAATTGTATCAAAGCCCTTTCTGCCCTACTGCACCATTTCCACCATTTCCATCCCCACTGCAGAATGCATCTGTCCTCTTTGTTTTGAGCCGCCTTTCATCAGCACATCTGTTTCACACATCACTGTGGTTCCTGTGCACATTTCTGTACCCATCCATCCACGCCAGGTGTGTGTGTGCATGTGTGTATGTATATACGCTGAATGAATGTGTGTGTCCCTTTTTGGAGGCAAAGTGAAAGAACATATACTGTACACTACACAAATTCCCCAACTCCCAGTCAGAGGGAGTGAAATAAATAAGGACAATAACATTGAGATATTTAGACAGAATCCAAACACACTGCGATAAAACACCATATAATAAACACCAACAGATGGATAGATAGACAGACAGACACACAGACAGGTAAATAGAGAGACAGACAGATAGACAGGAAGAAAGAAAGAAAGAAAGAAAGAAAGAAAGAAAACTTTATTGCCTGGCACATAGCACAAATAATCTAATAATAATCATTTTAGTTTTTTGACCTTTCTGTCTTTGGGGAAAAAAAACATAATTTCTAGCGACAGCTGAAATCTAAATTTTAAGGTTTTAGGTAGAAACATGCCTCAGAAAATGTGGGCTGTTACTTGCTCTATATGCAGAATAGATGTCACAGACGTTCAGTCAGGAGTAAAAAAAAGGTTTAACATAATCATGATGGCAATGTGGCGGTATTGATGGTAAAAACTGACTGTGAATGCAGCTGTAGAATAAATAATATCGTGTCAAGAAGTGAGAGCAGAGGGAGTTAACAGTGCAGGTATTACTGTATTGTGGTAGAGGCACACAGATAATCTACACTGAAACAAGAATGTGAGTCTAAAGCCATGCTAGCAGCTCTGAGAGGCTGTATTTAGGTACAGCTTGAGCTAAATGCTAACGTTAGACATGCTAACACACAACACTGACATTTGGCAAAAGGCATTAAAAAAGAGACAGGTAAGGCTGATTGTAATGTCATTAAATATATTTGATCATGCACCAAATTGTTGGATAAATTCATATTCTGACTTGATAAATCACAATAATTGATAAAACATCATCTCTAGGGGACCATAAATATCTGAACCCAAATATAGTTGTTGGGATATTTCACCTAAACTCAAAACTGTTAAACTTCAGGTGGCAGCAGGAGGAAAAATCACGGATTCACTGTTCATACCGCAGGCACGGCTAAAACCGTGAACATATGAGAATTTACAGAGGAGACATTAAATTGGTGGAGAGTTTCACGAAAAGATAAGTCAACTACAAAAAAAAAAAAACATTGGCACTGCGAGACAGAATCTATGCAGGTTCATTTTAGATTTAACTCAATCTGAGCAAAAATCCAATTGAAATCCGCCCCCCACCTCGACCTCATACCCATGCAGGCTCCCCTTCATGGTGCAACACATCTCAAGGACAGTGAGTCAGCCAGTCCAGATGAGCCTAATCTAATCCGTGGTGCTGAAACCTGAGCCACCATGAGGCAAGCAGAGAGCTGTGATGTCACAGGGCGAGACCTCCACCCACCTACCTGCTGAGAGAGACGATGGGAGAGGGAGCAGAGTGGAAACAGGAGCTGGATGAGGGGAGAGAATGCTCTCTGCCACTAACGTTTTTTTTCCCTTGTCTGAGCGCAGCAGAGCACAAAGTCGAAACATTAGTATCATGCTACTCCTAATCGCCACCTGGGGAGGAGTGGAGCGAGGAGAGGGCAGAGCGACTGACCAATGATGGAGAAGAGAGAAAGCAGAGTAGAGAAATGAGGATGAGGAAAGCTTGGATCAGATGCTTTGACAGACACGAACGCAGTCACCGCATGCACAAATGCACAAGCCACACGATCGTGTTAACTGAATACTTTCCGTCATCAATTTCTTTTTAATAACAACTTTTAAGGCCGTCCATCATTTTGACAGATTGT
>JAQFJA010000024.1:17932676-17944949 GCA_029874485.1 Naso brachycentron | reverse complement strand
GTCATCCATTAAAACTGAAAACTAATGATGTGATAGTTTGTTGTACGAACTATATCCACAAGTTACATAAGTGAATTTAACTTAATGCTGTTGTCACATCAACACACTATGGTCACTTTTTTCTTAGCATTCTACTAATATTTTTCTTATCAGCATTTTTTTTTGTGAGAAAGACAGAAAGAGATTGCGAATAGAGCTTTTTTCCGTCTTTTGTACACGCCAAAGGTGGATTACATGATCACCCTTAAAAATGAGTCAAGGATAAGATTTTCACGTTTTGATCTCTTCTTCATTTTTTTTTATTAGATCCTTTTTTGCTGAGTTACGTAGCACCTTTTCAGCTTGTTATCCCCTCAAAAGAGTCTTCAGCATGACTTTCATTGTCCTCATTCTTTCTTTCTTCTTTTTTTTTCTTTTTTTTCTGAGAAGTATTGGGATTTTTAACAAAAAACTGACCAAGAATGACAAACACATGAGAATTAAAGGGTTTGGATTTGGCAGATGTATAAGCTGTAAGCTAAATATTCCACTACTGTAGCACACAGTGTGGATTTGCTTTACTTGTGTGAATACAAGTATCTGAAAACAGCTGGTGTTACAATGTCAGCCTAGACACTTTAAGTTCCTTCACCTAAACTCCACTCCTTATTTGTTTTACTTATCTAAGTTTTATTAAGACTTCCTAGTATGTTATTATAACATTTTTATACATACTTTTAAACCTGGAATTATCCAGGGGTCTCATGAAAGTCTCCTTCATATTGGCCTTGACCAAATGACATTTAGTGCTAAGGCTCTGAATTCCCATAAAACACATTTTGCAGGGCTTAATACAACAGAGAGGATCAGGTGTTTTGTTTCACTCATAACTACTCACACCATGCTTGATCCGCTGTTTCATTTACATTGGCCCCTTTCCTGGAATGAGCAAAGAAAAGAAGCAATGGTGATAAGTGCGGCTGTGTTCTGCATGTGAGTTTCAAGTTTCATAATAAAAGCCAAAGGGGTGGTATTGAGACAGAGCCTATGAGAAAAAGCAGCAATGAAGTACATGTGAGGACAAACACAAAACCTGAGAATAACACACTTTACACAACTGTGGCCTTTGAGGCAACACAGGCATAAGGGAACACTATATTTCTACAAGTTTTATGGTTTTTTAAATAAATCACTAAAAAAATTGTGGTGATAAAATTAAAATGGAAATAACTGAATGACTTATAAGTATAGTCTGAGACTCAAAACTAATGAAGAAAATAAATCAGCCTTGTCTGGCTTCGGCTTCAAAACTTTCAGTTTTGACCTTTCAAAATGACATGATTAATTTTCAGACATTTTGAACAGTAATGCAAAAAGCCAAAGAGAAAGTTACATAAGGTGCATTTTTGCATATGCAGTGTGTGGATGCTTACTCATACTTACATAAATGCTAAAGAGCACAGCAAGTATTTGTGCACTTTCTTTACTGTATGTAGGTATAATCCGTGCAAAACCACTATGCATTATGAACACACGAGAATTCATCTGCAATAATCCATTTCACGTTACTGTTATTAGCCCTACAGCAAGAAGGAATTTGGGAACAGTTCCACCATTTTATCTACAAATGGATAAATAAGTGCACATGCAGATAAAGTACCAACACAGACACACCTGCAAAGAAAATGACCAGCACGGTGTTGCACATAAATAGTTCACTCAACTCAGTCAAGTTTTTTGTTTAATTTGTCCTGATAAATGAGGCTGACCTATTTGATTCAAATGGTTCGCTGGTACTCATGCATCATCTTTTTTGCTACCCGGGAAATTAAAATGCAGGTTGGTATTTTTGCAACCTCTTGGATCAAGAACAGGTATTGTGTTGTCATTTCAAGTGTGTTCTCTTGTCCAGTTATGTAAACCCTCGACAGATCCAGAGGAGACTTCTTCACGTACAGTAAGTGGCACCACATGGCTTTGGTTTGAGTCAATACAGAATGTCCTTATCAGCATGTCACTGTCACTACATGTTAAGTTCAACATCATATATCATGTAACATGATGTTGACAAGTAGATCTATTCTAGTATGTCTTCTTTACACATACACAGACAAACATAAGTACAATTGATTGGTTATTAAAGGTAAAGTCAGTTTATTGACAGATAGTATTAAAATTAAAATTCATTTAAATCATAAGCTCTCCAGCAGGAATCCAAAACAAAATAATAGTAGTCATATTTACATTTAAGAATGCTTAACAGTGCAATGTGTAAAAAAGATGGGGCCAGCATATCACCTGTATTACCCCTTAACTGCTGCTCTGTATACTCTTTGCTGTAGCTGTTTTTGGCTGTGGCTGTTAGCGGTTAGCTTGTTAGCTCAGGTAGCTGTGCAATTAGCAGCCCTACTATCTGATCAGTCAACGACAACAGGAGCTTAGAAGTACCAAATGAGTGGATGTGTATACAGCAGCCACTGGGCTACAAGGAAACACAGTGAACATGGCTCCATAGACTAGGAGAACATGCCAAGCAAGGCAGGAGAGGTGTAAAAAGGAGAGGAGCAAGAAGATGCTCTGGAAACCAGTGGTGTTTAAGGATTTATTTTTTCACAAATTTGGTTTATACTAGAACAGTGGAAAGACCAACCAAGATGGTGTTGGTGAGTTTTATTTTCTTTTGTCTCTTTAGTTTGATTGACGTGTGATTTAGGATGGGTTAACAAACCAATTAAGCTTGAGACAGGATGGACAGGTGCTAGCTACTTTGCATGCTAATATATCTCTGCCACACAATACATAGATGCTGTTCAAGTTCTGCAAGTCAAAATTCTTACTTCTTTACATTCTAAACACACATTTTGGCCTTATTTTACACATTTCCCCTTTAAGCAAATGGCAAAAACTAGCTGTAAAGCTGTCATCTGTTGAAAAAGTTACATACTTATGACCTCTTTGTGAAAAAAAACAAAAAAACAAAAAAACACATTCAAGACATTTAAACAATGACATGCCAGAAAGCAGAGACTCTCAGCTGGTTCATATCAACTCTCTTTTTGAACTGTAAAGCTTAAATAACAGTGAGATGTTTATATAAAGAACTTTTTTGGTAACCATTTACCTCTCTTTTATCTTTTAGATACCCATAGCAGGACACAATTATGTCATTCATAGGGCAAAACATAAAAGGGAGAGACAAGTGGAACGTATGAAGTCACCTTTTATGCATGGTAGGCCTCAGGAAAAGTTTTAATGCAACTTCATTTCCTCTGAATACGGTTTGAGGTTTAGGGACTTAACGTTGACTAAGGATTAAAAAACTGCAGTGACACCTACGCAGAACAAGGTACGGATACCATCTTAGTGCAGTTTCCACTGTTACATATCCTATAATATATCCATTAAAATTCCATCATGAAACTGGTACTTGGCCATGTATTGGAAACTTCATCTAATAGCAGCAACACACCCTTTGTGTCACTGCTTATATTAACTGCACAAGGGTAAGTCTTTACTGGGAGCTACACTAGTTTTATTCTTGACATGAAGGTCGTCAAATTTATGATTTATGACGCAGTTTTGCGGTTACCACACTGAAAGATTTAATCCACACTACAATAAAATCATGCTTGAACAAAGAAGGGGTTAGTACTCCAACACCCCTATGAATCTTATCATAGGGAATTTTTGTGATGTTGAGATGTGTGGTGTGCTGTTAAGATTTAAGGCTGCCAACAAAATGTTGCCCATATTCCCTCTTGGACATTATTCCTCTCTTTGCCATGTTGCTACATCAAACTTAAGTAAGCTCAGCCACAAAGTAAGCAGACATGGAGCAAAGAATGTTTGGAAGTATGTACACTGTTACAGTATGTTCTTTATTTATAAATACCAATATTGTGGAATGTGGCTCGTTTTTCTGCCTCTAGCTAATTTTTCTTCTAAAACTTGGACTAGTTACATGAAAATGTCATGCTGATGAAGACACCATTCCCTCTGTTATTTAAATAATTTGCCCAACCAGAAAGCATCTGACTCACATGTATGCATCACATTTGTATGGGTTAAACAACTAAGGGTTAGTTTTTTCCCTACGAAGAAGTGTTCATGGCTTTAACAGAATACCACTTGCTGACCTTTGATGCGATGTCAGGAACAAAGGAGTAACCACATCAAAACAATCTTAGGTATCACTATCAGCTGCACTCAGTGATGAATGTTAACTTTGGCCAAACTGAATATAATTTTTGGCTGTGGTTAAAATCCTTTTCTTCTCTGCCAAGGCTCAGACTGGATTCTTTAAGCCCCCAAAGGGATAGATCTGGTTCTAGTGGCATGCATTACTAACCTTTAGCATTAATACTTACACAGTGGACATAATATCAGGTGGCAGATCCTGTGGTGGGAAACAAAAACGAGCAGCGCCACACAGGGTTAGCTACCACTATCACACACATACACACAAAACTCCTGTACTGTTCCAGTCTGATTTTTCTCCTCTTTCCCTCCATCTCTGAAAAGTACTGTGTTTGTTGGATATTAAACACAATACTTCTGTAACTTAGTGACGGTGTTACATGTCTTGCGTTGTACTCCAACCACCTTGTGTGAAAAAATATAACTATTCTTTTAAAATCCTTTTTCCTTCTGATGTCTACTGTGAAGTGGTGAAATAAAAGTATTGAAAAAGAAGTTTATGTATTCTTACACATATTTACAGAAAATATTGTGACCCCCAAAAAAACAGATGAACAAAAAGCTAAACAACAGACCCAAAAAATTTGCTCCCAATCAAACACTGGTGCATTGTCTAGAAAAACTGGAATGGATGTGGATAGTCAAGAGTTTTTTTTTACAAGTTTTGCTTGAGCCATTTAATATAGTTGTCCGTCACACGACGTGCAATCAGGAAGTCAGTTGGCCATATGGTGAACATCAGCACTCCATGAAATCCTGTGTCATAGTGTTCATGTGTCACCTCGACACCAGCAGCACGGAGCCGTGTGACGTACATGATCCCATCATCTCGGAGGACATCATACTCACATGTCAAAATGTAGGCCTTGGGCAGAGAGTGTAAGGCTGTGTCTGGAACCAGCAGGGGCGATGCCCTTGGGTCAGCAAAAGATCGGGATGGTTCATCCATCCCAGTTGACTCCCCTCCGACGCCCTGCACCACAACAGGAGCGCTGTAGTTGTATTTTCTATGGTATGTTTCTGGCAGAAAGGCGCTCCAGTTGACAAACTTCAGAAGACTGGAAGACTCAGGGTTGTTGTGGGTGTTGGCCATCATGGCTCTAAAAAGGGCCTTGTCGCTTGTGAAGTACTCACTCCAGAAACGCACCATGAGTGTGCGGGGCAGGATGGGCATGTCCTGATTCTGCTGGTAGGAAGGAGTGTAAAGGTCCAAAGCCTGCAGCACAGGGTAGATGAGCGCTTGGGCCTTTAACTGAACCTGCTGTCCAGGCTCTTTTTGTAACTGTGAAAAAGGACAGATATTGGCAAAGAAATTTTTGAAAAATAATCTAAGTTAAACAACAGATATGAACAGTAATTTTTTTGAAATAAACCAACAGTATCTAACAAAATGTACAGAAAGAACTGCAACGCTTCAAGTGTTCTGTACTTCTCCCTCTAACTGCACTGTTGAAAATTCTTATTGAGAATCAAAGCCTGTTATAATGGTGATGCACAGCATCAGTGTTGTAATGAACATGACCTACAGCAGACCAACATCAAGGATGTAGTGAGAGAACTAGATTGATACAGTGTACACCAGTACAGCTGTGAAGCAACACATATAGGCTCAACCAGCCCTTATGCCAAAATAAGCATCACAAGCATGTTCTCATCTTGTGATTGTCTGGTCAATATAAAACAAGATGATAATTTAGGGGGTTCTTAAAACAAGGCAGTTAATTGAGCATTAAAACAATTTCCTGCATGATCCTCTGCACAGAAGCTGCAGGAGAGTTAACACAATGCCAACTATCAGTTCCATAGCTTACTTAGCTGCGTGAGAGCTCCTTTGGCTGACTTTCTGGGGAATCTGACAAAGGGAAGAAAAGGCTTACAGCAACTTTTCTGGGAGACAGCCATGTTCCATTAAAGCTGATTGTCATGGGGTCACCCTTATGACAGCGCAAAGCAGTGAGTGCACTGGAATAAATCCCTATCTACCAGCCAGAGGCCAAATGCATAAAACTGAGTAGATTAATGACAAAAACTTCATGTAAGCACAAAGACAGAAATATGACTTAACATTCATTTTGTAAGATTTGTAAAGCTGCGCATATGCCTGATACTGATTACATCAGTAATTGTGGAAATGGGCACACATACAAAAGCTTCATATTCAACTTCCACCCATAAATGACGTAGAAACGCAATTAATCATCCGTTTACACACTGAAACTTGTGCCAGCTCCACCTCATATTAGACCTGTCAATAAGACGAGAGGCAAAGAAGAAATAGCGTAATTTAACTGATTGTGTTGCATCAGCGCGGGTCATTCAAAGTACCGGAATAGCTATAATATGAACAGTTATGAACAGCTGTGGTTTTATATAGTTCCCATACAACTTTGTTATCACATGAGCCTCTACATCATCACTGCAGAATATTTCAGACATCATTATCGAATGTAAGAAGATGATCAATATAGAGCTCATATTGAAACAGACTTTACAAAGTGCTTTGCTGTGGCAGGAAAGCAATACAAATGATAGAATTTGTCATAAATAATCAGCAATTTTAAAGCTTATAGATCTGCCTCTGAGAAATGCTTTATGGAACAATACATGAACAGCAAATGGTAACACAAAAAAAAACTTGGCAAAAAACCTTAACAGTCACCTCTACACTTCACACACCTCTCTTGAAAAATGTTTGTATGCATGGAAGGAACATTCTTCTTTTATTAGTACCTGTGAAAAATGGCATACACATTATTTTCGTGCATACACATCACATTTTCACATCTGGCCCTATTTTGACTTATAATGTCTGAGTTGTCAATGTTACTGGACTATGTTCCTTAAGTTCCACCACATGAAATGGGTCATCAGATCAAGGTCATCTAGGTAAATTAAAGCCAAAAATTATACACATAAATTTCTCTGAAAATCTCAGTATGGGTAGCTGCACAGATGTTCTTTTTCTCTGTTTTTCATTCCTTCTTGTAATGCAGTGTCTTTGCTAACACCCTCTGTCATCATTGTGAAGGTGTAGACAGCCATTTATCAACAATACACTTCATCAAAAGGGTGTAATGCACAGAGGGATTCACTCTATTAACCCCAATGTAGCACTATTATTGACAGAGTTTTCAAGCACGTTCTTATTTCCATGTCATCTGTTAATGTAGGAAGATGCTATTGCTCCTCTGCCAGTTTAATGCGAACTGTTATTATCTTCACCTTTATTTACAAGCATGCAGTTTAGTCCAACAAACTGAGCATCCACCTCAGTCTAGTTAGGGCTTTTCCAACACCATTTTTGCTAGTTATGCAGCGCATAATCTGGGTGCAAACTAAGGCACAAGGCAGAAAGAGGTTGGCTTCCGTCTCTTAATTATGGATGTGTTTTCAGCAAAACATGAATTAAACCAATTAGAGTGACATCTTCCATTTCCTTTAAGTCATTGAACCAGCACTTGGCACACTGCTATTAAGTGGCTTCAGTACAGTTGAGGAGCCAACAATTTTCTGCTGAGGAGAGAGATCTGCTAGTGCCTAATGTGACAGCACAAGTAATCTTTAAAGGACGGCTTTATTACAAACAATATCACAGTAAGTCTTGAGTCTGTGTAACAGGTGACCACTTTATATGTCATACACTGTCAGATCCATAACAAAAGATAATGTTATGGATGTGATATAATACAAAGGTAAAAGAAGAAAACTGCTGATGCTGAAGCTGTCTATGAACCTCTGCAAACTAAAATTGGACAAACCAAGGCTTTTATGCTGTCTGCAGTTTCCATCATAGACCAAAGTCTGCTGAAAGGTGGAGCACTGGAGACAAATCAATCACTTTAATAATAAATTTATTAATCTTATAATAGCTACCTCCATAGCCTAAAACGCAGGACATGACTCTTTGAGTGATACACATCTAGTGTGCCTCCCCCTTGGGCCAGATGTAAGATATTGTCAAAGCAAGTACTGTAAATTTCTCAAGGCCTTAAAGGTAAGGTTGGTAATTCTGTTTAGAGGCATTCATAGTCATGTTTGTAAAAAACCTCTAAACAGCCTAACAGCAATCAAAATTTGAAATGCTCCAAGAAAAAAAAGAAAAAGAAAAAGAAAAATATTCTTTCGTCTGCAACTACAACAAGCTATAATTCGTCCAACCCAACAACTCAGAGGGCCTGAAGAATTAACTAGACACCTACCTGTCTGCCCTGCTTTCACGCACTCATCGTGCATGACCAGAGTACACAACCGCAACACAGAAAGCTACATCTGAGTGAGCAAGTCATACTGAGATGAATGGTAAAAAGAACACGGCCACATTAGCAGCTGTACCCACAGCAGTTTCTACAGGTAAACAAAACAGAACGAGAAAGACCTAACAGGAGAAGGCTACAAAAAAAGAGAATGTGAATAGTACAAGAAATAAAATCTGAGTCAACTTCAGTGTGTCTTTTCAATGGTGGCAACGGCTAAGAGAGTTGGCCTGAAAAGTGATACAATGGTTGCTGTTTTTCTGATGCCCTGTTTTTTTCCCACTAATACTGATAATGTTCAGTGTTTTTATACCACTGAGTGAGGTAACAGTTGAATAATTTTGAAAGCAATGTGCCGAGGTACTCTCTCTATTCTCTATTCTGGAGCTTTTGTGATGCAAAGTGCTCATGCAGGTCAGGGCCTCTGAATGATCTCTGAGGGGAGAGGGGGTGGGTTACGGAGCCCTGAGGAGATGTTATTTTTCAAATCTTGCTATTTTTCCAGAATTACCAACCTAAACTTTAACTATCTTCTTGCCTAAAGCATCATGTCCAACGAATACACAAGTTATTATGAAAGCAGTGTGTTAACTGTGGTTTTGACACTTGTTGCTGCTGGTTACTCTTTTTTTGCATTTATTAAAAATGAATTTTGATTAGAGAAATTTGCTTCATGTGAAAACAACACATTGTAGGTTATGAAATAGTAGGTCAGTATTAGTTAACTCAAAACCAGCACAGACCACATATTCTAGTTGGTCAGGTTAATATAATACAATTACTACTTTACTTTCTTTTTTTTTTTCCTTTGTGAAACTAGCTTGTTAATCTTCTCCTGTCATCTTTTTAAAAGATTGTTTTCCATATGTGAACCAGAATATTTAAGCTGACACTGGAAAGAAAATAGGATTTATTACCTGCTGGGAGACAGCAGCAGCCAGGTTACCTCCAGCACTATCACCAGACACAGCAATGCGGCCTGGATCCACAAAGTACTGGGCCAGCACCCTCTTCTGGAGGAAGTGTTTGACCACACGGTATACATCTTCATATGGGACAGGGAAGTGGTGAGCCGGTGCAAGGCGGTACCTGAATGAGTGGTAAGGTGTATATTAAATCTAGAGCATAAATAAACGAGTTATGAAGTTCATGTGCAGCTTGAGCCTTTAAAATTGCCATGATAAGATTTTGAAGAGTAAAGCAGGAGACAAACTGAAGTATAAATAACAGTGGAAGGCCACTGATTTCAAAATGAAACTCACATTAACGAATGCCAAGTTTACTTATTACTTTTTTTTAACACCAAAAGTAGTTTAAAAGATCAGCTTCCTCATTACTTCTGGCCATGTCTGCCAAAAGAAATGACTAAATAAATAAAATATGACGCAGTATAAAGCTGTTGACAGGGCTTTGAATGAGAGCATTAGTCATAGGTAATAACTCAATGTATTTGCCTGTTATCAATTTTTTGCGAGTAAACACTAAACAGACATAAGACCAAAAAAGTTTCAGAAGCATGTCAAAAATGTTTTGTAATAAATCTTCTAAGCATTTTTTTCCTTGCTTTGTGCTATTTTGTCGTCTAACCTTTGCCCTGTTGCGATCATTTCTACATGTATTTCAGTCTTGAAGTCAAATGTTACACATTGCTGGCTCTGAGATTGTGAAATGCTGGAATTACTCATTGGACCTTTAACAAATCACAGACAGGAATTTGGATGAGTCAGATAAGGCTATACCCCCACATACCCCACACCCATACCCTCATCCAACTACCTCCCACTATCAAAACTATAAGTCAGCGTAACCACATTAGTATAGATCAGTACTGGTCTTTCATCTTTCTGCAGATTGATAAAACCTGAAAAACTGTGAGTAGTGAATTAAAGGACAGAGAGAAGATTGGCACAAGAAAGTTTCAGTGCTGAGAAGCAGAGATAAAGCTGTATCTGCCAAAGAAAAACAATGACTGTAGCTGTGGGAAAGGGGAACAGGGGAAAGCCTGGCCAGACCCAAATGAAAACCTGTTAGCCTCACTCTACTGCATCCTCACTTCCATCTAGCCTGTGATTAATGAAAGAGGACAGGCAAGTACAGGAACAGAAAGTTGTGTGAGAGACGGAGAGGAGAGAAGGGAAATCTATGGGATTTAATTATCAATAATACAGTAACAGAAAACTTGTAGCTAAATAATGACCTTAAAAATTATATTTGTCTATGCACTCTTTACAAACAAACTGCAATTTCTTTATACAGCCGTTTGTGCAGTGTATTACAGTAGCTGCATGTAACTGGCTATAAAATATGGAATACTTACTCTACAGAGAGAACCACGGCATCCAGCTCAGTGACCATTTTTCTGGCCAGGAGATCATATGGACTCATCCCTGCAAAGAGATGAAAGACACAGATTAGAACATAGATTCTAAAGCTACACAAACCACCCATCCTTTCCTGACATCACACACCATCTTACATGAAGGGAACACTGCAGTAAAAGAGATTAACCTGCTGTCTAGCCTGAATGTTGCATCCTGGAAAGATCCATGTCACTGTAATTGTTACAGCCGTTCAACAGATTGCAAGAACAGCATGAGATGTGTCAAACTGCATGTCATGTCTTTACGTTTTGGATTAGCAACAATAACCACCCTCTGAGGTTCCCACTGCTTCAACAGACGGTGCGTTATTTCCTCAGGAAATTGTGAAAGCTTGGTGGATTTTCTTTGATTTACTTTGTGTATTATTTATGATCCTCTCACAAAAATAGTTGTAAGGAGTCTGTATAAAGCTGCAAAGTTATTTTTATTTTTCAATCAAATAAGAGTTTTCTTTCTTTTTCAGAGTAATAGTAAAATACCTGTGTTACGAACACATCACAATAGTGTGTAATACCCATCAATCTTCCTATCCATCCTTAATAGTCACTATAATTCTGTGTAAAGAGGAAGACATGCCAACCCATCAACTTACTGGAGCTTCCCAGACACCATCCTCCCCCATGCAGGTATATGACAGCTCTCCTGAGCTCAGTGTCACTGCTGTGCTGCTTTGGCTGGTACAGCACCACCTCCACTCCATCAAACCTCTCCTCCGACACCTTGACATGCTCGTCAGACACAGGCACTACCTTTTCAAGTAGAGTAATAAGGTACATTACCCCCATGTAGTCCTTAAGCCCCAGTAACTCACTGAGGTCTGCCTGGAAAGCAAAACAGAATACAAGAGACATATTACAGAATATCTTAGTTTATCAAACTCAAGCCATTAGCATTACTACTTGCATGTAAATGCTACTGCAAGACAGTCTGTCCTATGCCGACTGTCACCTTGACCTAAGCTTGGAATTTGTCAAAACCAAAAAGACTAAGATTCCAGACTGTGACCATATTAAGAAGAAGGAAGATAGTCATGAGAATGTTGCCTTGTTTAATACCAACAGCCCGCTGCAAATCTACATTTCGAGTTATATTATTTTTTAATGCGGTAGGCAGTCAGGGGCTGGCATGAGGCTGATCAGCTGAGGCTCTCTTACTGCTACCACAACAAACTCATGCAATCCAGGCTGTACGTGACATCAGGCAGAAACATCAGTCTGACAAAAGAAAAAAAAAGAAAGAAAAAAAAGGAGAGCATTTACTGTTTCAAACCAGAAAACTGATCATTTACTGAACTGAAAAAGGAAAAGTCAAGCCTAATAGAACAAATGCAAATTAAAATACATTCTATTAATTTGGCTTGCAAAAATCTTGAGCATTTAGTTTGAAACTAAAAGACATCTGCCACTTACTATCAGTCTACGGTATATTCTAAAAGAGAAAGAGCTGATTAAAATCTGTATCTG
>JAQFJA010000024.1:17880135-17890457 GCA_029874485.1 Naso brachycentron | reverse complement strand
ACTATGCAGATTTGATAAAGTTTATGCAAATCAAGGCAAATGTTGACATTTAAGGACTTTTAAAAGGGCTTTCAAATTCCTGCCATTAAACAGAATGTTACTGCGCTTTGACAATTCCTAAACAGGAAATCAGGGCAGCAAAGCTTGAATTGACTATATCGGCAGGTGGAAGTGAAGTTGGTGGAATTAGCAACAGACTCATCGGACTTATAGGATTTCTGTCTCTGAGACGTGACATTAAAATTATTGTTGTATGAATGAAGGGCTCCATGTTGAGAATTGAAGAAAGAGTCCTCATTTCAGTAAAATCCAGTGCTGTGTCATAGTTGTCTTATTATTCATTATTGGCGGAGCGGCGCCAAGATTAGACTCTAAATAACATCATCAGTGCGGTATGTCTCTGCCTCTCTGTTGTTCAGTTTAATTAAACCTGAGCGGTGCAGCATCATCACAGTAAAAGTGTTTATTTATGGTGGATTTTCTCTTTTTTTACACCGACACATTGTAGAAGAAAGTTTGGGTCATTTTTTAGTACATTTAATTTCCTGGAGAATAAGAAAAGCTGTAGAAAAAATGACCAAACCTAAAGATACGCCTCAGGGATCGGCTAATTCTTCATTGCGAAAGTCCATGACAGGAACCCTCACATACGAGCTCTCTTTTGTTATCCTTCAATCCATCTTGCGCACATGCTGCTTTACTTCCTCCTGTCAAGCCACAGTAGCATCCTCTGGGTGAAGTCTGTGCTCGCTCTGTCTGCTGCCTTGTTGCTATCACTAGCAGTCAGGTGTCACAACAGTTTCCCTGACAGTTTTGTGCTTCCACTGTGGCATTTAGAAAAGCAGCTACAGGAATCTGAACATGTCATTCGTCTGCGTTCTCTTCAGATTTCCTCAACACTGCAAAACACTCTGTCAGGAGTTTGTAGACACAACATGTCTGAAGGTTTGGAAAAAGGTTTAGCAGTGTGAAGTCAGTTAAAAAATGTTGATTAATTAGCCAAATACTTGATAATCAAATGTATTTTCTATTTATCTGTATTAGAGGCATATGCATGGAACGTATTTTAGTGTAAATGATAAACAGTCCACCTCCGCATAAAACTGCACATGCAAAGAGGACGTAGGAGCGAGAGATCTATAAATACTGTACAGACCCGGTGTAGTGCATGACCAGGTTTCCATTGACTAAAATAGGACTTAGACTGTCATATTCTGATTAAGCCTTTAATGTTATCACTGCCTGCCAGCCCTACTTGCCAGGTACTGTGTGTGGGTACTAAATGTGACTCTCGCTGAATGCAGATGAAATAGGATTCAGTTCTCAGAACTGTTACACACCCACCGTAACTCATGTGATAGCCCATTTTTTGTGCGATGTAATCCACATTTTTATTGGTTTGACTATATTAGTTTTATGTTATAGTAATGCAGACTTCCTTCAGATATTCTGGTTTTAACAAAAGCACTATTGTGCGTGTAAAAGGTTGTTTAAACAATATCACATGAGAGGGAGTGCTGTTGTACTGAATAATGTCAGTGGCGTGATGTGATCGTAGACACGAAGATCATCACAGCAGTGACGATATTTGGCACAACAGCACTTCCTCCTGTGTGATGTTGCTTTTATACAACTGTTCTACAAACTCCATTTAGTTGACAGTATTGAGCAAAAACAGATTATGGTTTGTTTGTGTAATCATTTATTTGGCTCTGCCAGCACAAATAGTTCCGCAACTGGACTGGCACAGGACTGTTGCTAAGCAACACACACAATTAACATGTTCCTGCACATTAGCTTACTTTATAAGTTACAGAAGGGCCCGCTACTTTATTTTCTTGCTTGCTTTTTTCCTTTCGTTATATTCTGATAAATCTAGAAAAATGTCCATGTTTTCGGTGCAGTTTGTTACACAATAACCTAACAACTGACGGTTAGTGATTAGAACATCTGTTAGGCTGAGTAATAACGGAGACGGTTAATAAAAATGCAAGACCTCTCACTGACGGTTCATTTCCTGTATCAGTGTCACTTGGGTGTCACCACGGCCCAGTCCCTTTAGGAGACTAGAAGCAGTCTTGAGTCCATTCATTCTTATGGGAAAAATAAATGTGATCACAGATTATGACCAATTCTTTTGCCCCATCGTCAACCAGATACTTATTGGACCCAGTTTTTCACAAGACACATATCTTCCGAACATTCTGACACAAAAATGGCATTTTTCAGACACACAAATCAGGAGAAAATGAACTTTGTCTGAGACCTGTCTCTCTCCCAGCAACACATTCTCAGGGGATTTTTGAACCGCTGCTTCCCTCCTTGCTTCGCAACTGACACAAATGGACATTTAAATGGTCTTATAGACCCATGAATTAAAAGTTAAAACTTATATCAAACAAATATCATGTGATGCAAAATCCATCTGTTTTAATTTTATTCACAAGACATTAATTACACCCTCAGACGAAGCGTAGGGATGGCGGTTCCTAACCGTCTCCATGGGAGACGTTAGTCCGCCCACTTAGGAGATGGGAAGTATATATAACATTTCACACCACTGGCACAGCCTACAGTGGGGGACCTTGTGTTAATAATTGACTATCTTTAGAGAATTGTAGCAATATTTACTGTTTTTCTAATAAAAAGGACCAAAAAAGAAATGAATTTTCTACTCTGTTGATTAAAACTACTAGCCTAAATATTATTTTTTCCACATTATATTTCTTTAACAAGCAAAGATTTTCTGCTGCGATTAAATGTAATCGTCTCCCATGGTTTTCTCCTCTGTTGAGTATCTCATTTTACCCATGATGCATAGCGTGACAGGCTACCTACGTCGGTCTTACATTAGTCAGTCATAGACAGGCTTTATACAACAAGCTTATTCAAGTATCTTTAGTAAATCTGACTTAAAATTAAAGTCAAACACAGGATTTAATTATATGCAACAGGCCCCTGGTCCAGCGATGTAACCAGTCAGCAGAAGGCAAAACTTGTTCAGTTTTTAATTTGATGTGTTCATGTTTTTCTTATTTCAGATTGCATGATGGTGTCCAACAACACAACACTCCTCTCCTCAAATTGCACTTCTTTTGATCTCAAGACCGTAAATTTGACCGTCTCTTGCCTTTACTTCTTCGTATTCCTCATCGCATTACTGCTCAACGGTGTGGCGGCGTGGGTGTGTTTGCACCTCCGCTCCACCTCCACCTTCATCGTGTATCTGAAAAACCTGGTGGCTGCTGACCTGCTTCTAACAATGACGCTCCCACTGAGGGCAGCCCTCAAGCTACCCGGAGCAACGCTCAAGTTAAAGGTGTTTAACTGCCGTTTCTCTGCTGTGATTTTCTACTTCTGTTTGTACACAAGCATTGCATTAATGGGTCTCATCAGTCTTGATCGCTTCTTCAAAATTGTGAGACCAGGTGGAAAGATGTTAGGACAAAACGTGGCATTCAGTCTTGTGATGTCCACTTTGGTTTGGGTGGTGCTATTAGGCACAACAGTTATACCAACTATGATTCTAACTGACCAGGTTCCTCGTAATACAGCAGGCGATTTCTGTACGTCCTTGAAAACTCCATTTGGTGTGACTTATCACAAGTGTGTGGTTGTGTCCATGGAGATTCTCTTCTGGCTCGTCAGCATGCTGATTGTGTTTTGCTACATCTGCATCACTCACAAAGTCCAGCAGTCTTTCAAAAACTCTGGGAGCAACAACAGCAACGGGAAGAAGAAGACCAAACTGCGGGTCTGCCTGATCCTCCTTGTGTTTTTTGTGTGTTTTGTGCCTCTTCATGTGATACGTATTCCCTTAGCATTAAATAAGTTCTTTGACATTGATGGCTGCCCTCAAATGTGGGCAAAAGTTGTTAACACATTTTTCCTTTGGCTCTCTACCACAAACGTCTGCCTGGACCCTTTCCTCTACATCTTCCTGTGCAGAGAGTTCAGAGACAAGCTGGTTGACATGATGAAAGCTCGAGGGATCAGTGTCAGGTTAGGTTCAGGTGAAGAGGAGGACAGTTCAGAGTAGAAAGAAGTTACAATTCAACAAATGTTGGACGAAATGAAGTGAGAGACAAGATGTCCTCAATCTCAAATTATGCAGTTGTTTTATTTTATGGAATAACAAATATGAAGACCTTTGAAAAAAAGAGAGCTTAGAAGTCATACAGACAATTCTGATCTTTAAGTTTGATGCTGTGCTGCCCTCTAGTGACTTAATGAGGAATAGCATCTATTGAGACAAAAGATACACTTACATTTACATTGTTAAGCATATGCAAAACCATTGGATTGTTGTTGTAAATGTTGTTTTTCTTTCTGCTTAAATGTATTTGTATATGTTCTACTGCCTGTCCGGCAATATTTAATAAAATTATTATTATATAATAATCATATCATATAATTATCAGTTTTTTCGTATGTGAAATGAATATCTTTTGTTGTTTTTAATGTTGAAGTGTTATTGTAAGACTTGCTGACGTGACATTTGTTTGTGTAATGATGTGAGTCATTTTTGCCTCGTGGCTTTTTAAGGGGGATATTTAAATGAACAGAATAATAAAATACATTTTCCAGAAACTTGAACATTTTTTCTTCATCACTACAGTATGTTGTTAGCAACACTAAGTGGACCACCTATTTCTTTGCTCAGTAAAGCATTTCTCAGTTTTTGCTAGAATTATTTTCTTTTCTTTCAATTAATTTCCTTTTTTCAGTTTGGCCTGATTATATTTTATTAGTCTCTGGGTATTCACAATAATGTCTGCCTCAGTGCCAAAAAATTCAAATAAAATGCCAATGCACTTACTTTGTTAGTCACCACTTGATGCTCTACACTGCAACAGTAGTTCTGCGTATTAAAACACACAAAAAACATAACTGCGGAATTCTAATCAGTGTCACTGGAATGGAACTGAAACCCTACCTGATTAATAAACATTTTTCTTGGGAGCGGTTCCTCTTTGTAAGTGGAAAAAAAGAACCAGTGTCCCTTTAATAGCAGAATACAGCAAATGCTTGAATGATTCTGCACCAGTTGCTGCATGATTTGCTCTAAAATTCTTGACGTAACTGGTGCATAACTGCAAACAATCAATCAATAAGTAAAGTTAGGTAAATAACAAGGAGTTTAAAAAAAGCAACAGGAGAAAATTAAATAATCACACAAGCATCTTTTGCTGCTACAATATTTCTCAAAGTAAAATGTAGCTGTCAGCAGTGAACAACACAGTGACAGCCAGTGAGGAAAGCAAATGATGTGTTATTAGCCTTCCAAATGATGCTCCAAACTAAAGGCACGTCAGTATGAGGAACATTTGTTATGCTAATGGTGCAGAGGGTATAGATTCAAACATGCAGGAGAGTTCAAGTCAAGCCCTCTTGCCTTTAAACAGCAGTAAAAACTAACTTTGATCTGCCTGAAATTAGAGGTAAGACAGAAAAAATCATGTTCCAGGTTCATATGAGGACCGAAGGAAGTTTCAGGCGCCCCTCAGTCCAAATCTTAAGCATCCTGTCTAAGTGGTGTTTACATTGTGGGCTGGGAGGATGACGTCCTACTTTTGGCAAAGACCAGTAAGTTTTACCTATATTTTGCATGTGTCCTGATGAAGTGCTTCTGATCACAGCTGAAATGTTGATTTGTTTGCGAGGAAAATCTACAGCATTTCTCAAACAACTATCATTGTCAGTGCATTGTCCCACAGGTTCCCTCTTACACCTTTGTGATTGAGAAGAGTGAGTCAAGTCATCAACTGTGAGTTATTCTCAAATGTGTCTTTGCATCATTTGACTTACAATGTATTTGATTAATCGTACACCGTATATTTTTTACTATCATACAAAGAAGCATAGCATATTTACATAGTGTTACATTGTGGTGAAAATACTCAAAATTAAGGGTGAAAGAAATAAAGCATGAGCGTGGCGGTTAAACAACTGCAACAACATGTAAAGGAGAATTTTTTTTTTTTTTAATCTAAAGTACATCAAATCACTTTTGTTAAACAATTAAGAAACACTGTTGAGAAATTTCGTTAATGTCTCTTTGAGAAACTGTTTTCAGCTCAAACTGAGAAAAGAGACTTGATAAAAATAAGTGTAAGTTTTTGAACTAATGGCCGTTGTTAAGCGGTTACTTCTCCATCTGCTCTACCTTGTAAAGTCTATAAGAAAAAAAAAGTCCCACTAGGAAAGAAAATCTGTTACTTAATCCTGATTTTGTGTTCAGATGTATTTATGCTTGTTTATTTATCTTCTTTTTTTTGCTGGGTTTAAAAAATTAAGGTCATCACCTTCCTTGTCTTTGTTTTCATGTGCTGGAGTAATTTTTTTTCCTTGATTTGTGGTGATGTGTTTTTATATTGTAGGATTTTGTTGTTTCGTCATTACGTTTGAGAATCTCAGTTGCTTTACGTTCATCTGTCTTTTAACTTCTCCGGACCTTGTGGGAAATGAGTGATAGGCTGTGGATTGTTTGCTTTTTTCTGCTAGCCTAAAAATCAAATTTTTGTTTGTTTGTCTATTTTTAGCTGAATGAATTTCTAGTGTTGTAGTACTTGAGATTGGTCTTGGTCTCGAGACGGGTCTTAAGACCACTTTTTGAAGGTCTCGGTCTCGTCTCGTCTCAGAATCAAATGCATTTTGATTCGGATTTGTCTCGGTCTCAGACTCGGGATTTTTAATCAAGACCAGTCAAGACCACAACAGATTTTGTTAACCTAATGATTGTGATTGGATGTAAAATTTCTACTTCAAAAGTAGTTGACAACGTAAGTCATTTGTAGTTTGATTTTTTGATTCGTCGAAGTTTGGCTACCTTAATTACAGAGAATTCGTATGCAAAGCAACATACAAAAGAAAACACTAAGCAGAGTGCAGGTTCTGCAAGCCAGTGCTTACTGAGACGACTGGAAAACATTAAACTTCCATCACCACCTTTAAATAAAAGGAAATCTTTTTTAGGTCTCGGTCTTGACTTGGTCTTTACCCCTGAACGTCTTGGTCTTGTCTCGGTCTCAGCACATCCTGGTCTCGGTTGAGTCTTGGTCTCGGTTAGTGTGGCCTTGACTACAACACTAAGAATTATTCAAAAAATACGATTGTTGTGACGCTAGAGAGAGTCTTTGACCATAGCTGTACAAAAATTTACTAAAAAACCAATAACGTAAAATGAATTTTCCTTTTTAAATGCTGGGCTGCCCACTGTTCCAAAGCAAGAATGGAAACAAAAAGAAACAATTCAATTAAGAGACACTGTGTTGTATACATGACATTATCATTTGTGTATTGTAAACAATATCAATATTTTTCATTTTTAAATACGACAGTTATCGTCAACAGTTAACATTACATTGCAAAACTCCAAATTGCACACATCCAGAGGGATGATCTGCATTATTAATAGCCTAAGTTTAGATTAAGTTTCTTAACAAGTTCAATTGTTGGTTTAACATATTTAAAACTCTTTCCTTTCCTCAGGTGCAGTGATGCCAATGAACCAGACATCTCACAATGATTCCACGTGTGACAGTTTCACTAACAATGGCTTACAAAATGTTGTCCCAGCTCTCTACCTTCTCATGTTCCCCGTGGCTCTGCTGCTGAATGGTACGGCAACCTGGGTGTCTTTGCACCTCAAGTCCACCTCCACTTTTATAGTGTACTTGAAAAATCTAGTAGCGGCTAATGTTATTATGACCTTGATCATCCCGATCAAAGCCGCGGGTGTCTTGCCAGGTGTGTCGAACATGTTCTTCATATTTTCATGTTACGTCAGTCCTGTTTTCTACAGTACTCAGTACACATGTATCACATTATTGGGAGTAATAAGTCTGGACCGTTTCTTCAAGATCATGACACCGCAGAGCAAGTTGTTTACTCAGAATCTTACCGTTAGCATAGTAGTATCTGTCTCGATCTGGGTAGTACTGTTTGGAGGCTCAGCTTTACCAAGCATCATATTAAGCAATAAATCAGTGGCCAATATGAAAAAGATCAGCTCATGCATGAACCTGAAAGGACCGGTTGGACTGGAATTCCATGAAAAGATAGTTATCTTCCTGAATGTTTTCTTCTGGCTCATCAGCGTGGTCATCGCGGTTTGCTACATTTGCATCACAAACAAGGTCATCCAGTCTTTTAGAAACTCAGGAAGCAATAACAACCAGGGAAAGCACAAGATCAAACTGCGTGTCTTTCTCATTGTCATTGTGTTCTTTGTGTCATTCGGACCGTACCACATTGTCAGAATTCCATACACCTTTCAACAAGTCAAGTCTTCCCACAATGGCTGTAATTACTCAGTGGGAAAGTTTGCCAAGGAGCTCAGCCTCTGGTTTGCCACCACGAACATCTGCATGAACCCACTGCTCTACGTCTTTCTGTGTAGGGAGTTCAAGGGGAAACTGGTGTCTATGATGAAAAATGTGAACTTCTCATTCTGACTGAATTAATTTTGATGAAAACAGAAGAAACTTCATCGCAGTGTAGGGTCTGACAGGTTTTCAACATATAATGCCATGGACTGAGCTCAGCTGTTTGTCGACCAAATGTCAGGTTACTGTTTCACGAACACATTAAAGGTCCTCCTAAGACTTGTTTTGACTCTGCTGTCATTAAATTTAGTTTCATGTGGTTTTCTGTCATAAAAATAAATAAATACACTAAAAAACAACAACAACAACAACAACAAAAACTCTGAAAAGGGACTAGAGCAGGGGCGTTGCTAGACATAAAACTCTATTGGGGCACAGGCCCCCATCAGCAACATCCAAAAAGACAATCTAGTCAAAAATATCCTGAGCAAATTCGTGTAATCTTTTTTTTACAGACCTGCAATTAGCCTACGTTGGTTGGCTTGTTCATATATATTAGGACATCCTCGGACATCAGAGTCAGGTCTTAGACATCAGATGAGAAAGCACTAGGTCTAAAGAAAATACTGTCAGGTCTGAGGAAATATATATTTATCAACGCAGAGGGGCCGTTTCTATGAGTAACTAGCTAGTTAAAATGATGTAAGTTAAAACTAAGGTTTGAAACTCATTAAGTTTACTTGCAACAACTAAAAAAAACTATATACTGTAACTACAGTCCTTTTTATCTGCTATGTAATTTGCACATAACAGCCATAGTTACTTACTGCCAGCTGTTTATGTAGTGACCTAAAGTAACACTAGCAAATCAAACCATTAATTTCATGTCAGAAAGATTGACTGATCCAGTGTCAGGTCTTTTGCCTGACGTTAATGCAATGCCTTAGACTTGACAGAGGTTTTTGAGACCTGATGCTTTCTCATCTGATGTCTCATGTGACTCTGACAGCTGAGGTTGTTCTAACATGAACACTGTAAGCTAGTTTGGTTATCAGGACTTACCTCCTTCAAACTCATCTGATCCTTTCTACTTACCTCCTCCTGCTCCATCTAAGTTTTGATGTCTCTCTAAAGGGGCCAATAATGTTTTGGTCAAAATAAGATCATAGGTATTATTTAGAAACTTACTTTAGTGTCATGTTTTCATAGCCTACCAACCTGGACTTATGTGTGCGTGCTACAGTGGCTATTTTTAGCGCTTGTCTCATGTGGTTAGATAACCGTTGGAAAGTTGAAATTCCGTCAATTTTTATTCCGGCTGGTTGGAATATGATAACTCGAATTTTTACTGAGCCACAGAAAATTTATACTGGGGCACGTGCCCCAGTAAAATGGGTCTAGCAACGCCCATGGACTAGAGGTACATCCAATTATCCCTTCAGTGAGAAATTTGGCATTATTCACAGGCTTTATGTCCTGCTTACCAGCGCCACTTGAGCTAGCTTGACCAGTGAAAGTGCAATAGCCAACATTGGCATTAGAAAAACGTGGTCTGTCTCACATCCCATTCTTCTGTAGGCCTACTGAACACCTAACATTTTGAGTAAGTGTCCTACATGCATTCACACTGATAAGTATGGTATGCAGTGTACTATGGGTTCACTCGAATGGTTCAAAAATTGAGTGTGGAATGTCATTCAACTGCTGCCACGTTGGTGACATAGCAGAAACTATGTCACTAACTTTGTCAACTTTTTGCTAGCTAATGTTCTGCTTTTGCACATTTTAAAAAGGTATTGAGACGTTTATGTGTAATATATTGGCATTTTTACTGTGGATGGTTATTCAGTAGGCTACGAGATGTGTGGCCAGAGACTTGCAAGTTGTAAATATTTTTAAAATGCAGCAGCTAATGTTGGCTCACTATGTTAGATAGCCAGTGACAGCCACAGACAATATGTGTGTTGGCACTGAGTTATAGTTCAACAGTTTTCT
>JAQFJA010000024.1:17859895-17871533 GCA_029874485.1 Naso brachycentron | reverse complement strand
CACCAAGTCAGTTTGTTCCTACTCAAGATGTAAATCTTTCAATCTAAAAATGACTTTTAATATATAAAATACTTTTTTTAAGCCAAGGGTTACTGACTAATTCATTTTTGGTGTTCCATTCAAACTTAGATCAGTGCCTGTGTTTGTAATAGGACTGGGTTATCATGCACATTTTAATCATAATCAAAGAGTAAGCCTACTTTTTGGTGTTGGGTATTTCTCCAGTGGAATAAACATGATACAATGCAATTAAAGCTGCCTCTCTTTGGCCTACCTAATGGTACAAAGTTCATATTTCACCATGTGTAGTTATTACAGGAGTGTGGAAGCCTAGTAATGGGCCTAATTACGATCTTAACCAGGGTTTGAAACTACTGTACCGTAATGACCTCCTGTATGTTGATGGTATCACAGTGGTACCACACAGCAGCTGGGGCCCCATTTTGTCTTCCTGTTTTTTGCCTCTTTCCCACAGACAGCCTGAGTCAACCAGAAGCTAAAAGTAGATAAACTTACTTTCTGCATTCACACCCCCAGACCATAAAAAAAAAAAATTCTGCAGATGTACTGGAAATATGATTAATGATCTTATGTGTGTGTGTGTGTGTGTGTGTGTGCTGAATAAAAAACTACTTGCAAGTTATACCATGATATCCTGATGCCCTGTTTTGAAGAATCTGTTTTTTTTTTTAAAAAAAGGGCCCCAATTTTGTATTCATTTTTGGAACTCATTACACAAAAGGCTTAGGCCTAAACTTCTTTCCATTACTGTCAATAATTTTTCACCCACATGTATGAAGCCTGTACGTGTGTGTGATATTCAGTAAATGTTTTTTTTTAATTTTGTGTCAGTGTTTATTTTTTTTATAGCTTCTCCTCTCTCATAAATATCAAAATTAAGAAACAAATTAATAAAGTCCATACAAGTAAAAATATATATCTCATTTTCAGCAGGAGATGAAGGTAGGCTATTTTATCTCGCTTTTCCTGACACTAACAAGATACAAATGTCGACGGCAGGTCATATTTTAAACTTTCTCTCACGGAAATGCGACCGACCGCCTTCACCGAGCAGTCTCAAAATGCCCCTTTAACAATTTAACGTTGCTCACAGAGGCGACTGACCGTGAGGGTACGTCCGCTATTTAATAGTCAATCAATATATTCAGAAATCAGCGAAATGTCTTGACATTCGCCTCGCGCTCCCGCGAGCTTCTTGAACTTCTCAGCTCCGAATCACCGGATGGGCAAGGCCAACGCCACGTGACACCCCTGTCGAGTCATGTGATCGTCCTGCGTCTTCCTGGCTGCGGTGAGCTTTTCCCCCCGCAAATCCCAAACAAACGAACATGGCGGACTACGAAGAGCGACAGAGCCTGCTGGGAGAGGAGGACGAGACCTCCGGCGGAGCGGCAGCCCGGGGAGCCGGCAAAGCCCTGCCGGCCATCTGCGACCCCAGCCACCTCCTGCACCGAGTGGTCGTCCTGGCGTTCATGTGCTTCCTGGGATTCGGTGAGAAGTGAAAGCCTCTAACTTGCCCCAAGCACCGAGAATGGTTATTGTGAAGACTTGAGACTAAGTTTATTTAATAACACTGAGTGACATAAAAAGAAAGCTTAAGGTTTTTAGTGTTGTTGCCCCTCCTCGTGTGACGTTAAAAAATACAGTTTCATTTTGTGTATGATGTGTTAATGTAGTCATTTTGTTTCAGGAAGCTACTTCTGTTATGACAACCCTGCTGCACTTCAAACTCAAGTCATCCAGGTAGTTCACGCTCTGTAAATGACAAGCTGTACTCATTAATATCACGACATAAATACACAAATTCACATTTCTGTCAGGCTGAAAGATTGTCATGCAGAAAGAGAGAATGAAATCTGTATACAGGGTGAAATCTGCCTGGAATCCATCCAGCCAGAGCAGTGAAATGAACTGACCTGTCAGTGCTGCTACTAGAGGATTTGATTTCAAACGGACACACAATACTCCGTGTTTCACACCAAAATGCAAATGAAAGCTAAAACCAAAACTGTGGTAGTGATTGTCAAGGTTCCTCTGATGTGCTTCCTGTCTGGCTGTTCCAGGATCTGAAACTGAACACTGCAAAGTTCATGGAGCTGTATGCCTGGTACTCCTGGCCCAACGTGGTCCTCTGCTTTTTCGGGGGATTCCTGATCGACAGGGTTTTTGGCATCAGGTACAAATAACCATAAGTCGCATGTCTTATTTATGTTTATTCAGCCTGTAGTGAAAGAGTTGAGCCATCTTTGTTAGTGTCATCTTTCTGTTTTGTTTTCTAGGCTGGGAACCATCATCTTCTCCCTCTTCGTCTGTGTTGGACAGGTTGGTTTACTTTGAAGTCTGGATGTTTTAAGCTGTTCTGTTATTACGAAAGAACGATTATAAACACCCACAATGATACTTTTTATCATTTATCTGAAAAGGAATTAATAGCTACAGACAATTAATGGTAATTGTTTTTCTGAATTTGAACTTTTCCACTCTTTATAGGTGATATTCGCTACTGGAGCTTTGGTGAATCGTTTCTGGCTGATGGAAGTTGGACGTTTCGTGTTTGGGTGAGAAAATAAGCTTTCCATTGTTAAAACCGACACATTTTAGGAACAAATTAATGTACCAGCTGGCAGATTTCTGCACCCTTTTGACAATATATACCGTATATAATATAAAGGTGATTAAAAACATTATAGATGCTCTTGATGCTTCTCAGTTTCTGTACATGATTTAAATGATTTATTGGTGAAATTTACATGTAGATGAGTCGTATTTCTTCTATGTCTTTTTAAAAACAAATGTAGCCTGTTTGTTTTAGTTGGTCCTTCGCTAAACTGAGCGGTGTTCTGCAGCATCTCTTGCATACGGGCTTGCTTGTACCTTTCAGCTTTCCAAGTTGATCTGCCTCATATGCAGGATATTTCCAAACAGTTTGCTGTGTGGGCATTTCAGCGTGTGTGTGTCCACTCAAGAGAAAGGAAAAAGCGCTATTGTTAGTGTGGAAATTGAATATTAGCACCATTTTTAAATATTTAGTAGCAGTATGAATGTATGGGCGGCACGTTGGCTCAGTGGTTTGCACTGCTGTCCTTCAGAGGAAGGTCCTGAGTTTGAATCCAGGTCCTTTCGTCTTACATCAGAAAGGTCTTGGGTTCGATGCCCGGCTGGTGTAGGACCTTTCTGTGTGGAGTTTGTATGTTCTCCCCATGTCTGCGTGGGTTCCCTTCGGATACTCTGACTTTCTCACACAGTCCAAACATATGCGAGTTCATTGGTCACTCTTAACTGCCCGTAGGTGTGAATGTGAGCATGAATGGTTGTTTGCCCTGGGATGAACTGGTGACATGTCCCGGGTGAAGCATGCTGTAGACAGTTTTTAAATATATTTTGACAATTGTCAATTTATAGAAAATCTTCCACACCCTCCTCATACATTATATTCATATATATCATCACACATCGTATATCCTTCACTAAAGCATCCAGAAAAATTTACCCAAGAGAAGCAGAACCTGCTAGAAATGTCCGACACTCAGGCTAATGTGTCCTATAATTGGTCATGACCCCTTGACTGTGAAATAAAAAAGGCTGTAGTTGGTCTTGTACCATCACACAGCTAACACGCTCCCTCTCTGGTGTCTTCTCCTCGGCAGCATCGGAGGCGAGTCCTTGGCTGTGGCCCAGAACACGTATGCAGTCAACTGGTTCAAAGGAAAGGAACTGAATCTGGTGTTTGGCCTTCAGCTGAGCATGGCTCGACTGGTAAGGAACACGAAGCTATACTCGCTATACAAAATGATGTTACTGATACAGTAACGGTGTTCCATGTCAAATCCATTCACCCTCTTCTGCTCTGATCTCAAGGGCAGCACAGTGAACATGAACATCATGGGCTCGGTGTACAGCAAAGTGGCAGACATGGTCGGCTCTACCGGACACACCGCACTGGGTGGATCACTCATGATCGGTAAATTTAGCTTTAAAACATTTGCTTTCAATTTTAGACTTGAAGTTAAATTGCAACCCAGGTGATGTGTTTTATCTCAGTCTCTGCTGTAAAGATAACATGTATGTACTCTACAACAGCAGAGACAAGACAGAAGTGAAATAGAGAACTAAAAGTGCTGCTCGCTGCTACAAATGAGTCACGAGTTTAAAGAAATTCTTAATCATTTCTTAGCAATGTGTGTTCTCTATTATCATCTGTCTCCACTGCTGCTGTTGATGGAATTTTAATCTGATCATTAAGATAAATTCACAGTTGCCGTGTTACTTAGTTTCCTTACTGTCTTTGTCTCCCCTCAGCTGCTGTAACCTGTGTGTTTTCACTCATCTGTGCCTTGGTGTTGGGCTTCCTGGACAAAAGAGCAGAGAAAATCCTCCACAAGGAAGAAGGCAAAACAGGTGACTGATAAGAAGATAAAATCCATTTCCTGTTTTTCCTCTTTAGCATTTCCTCTGTTGTGGTTTGGCCTCTATGTAATGACAGTGATAGAGCATGTTTTCTTTGTGTGCTATGAATTCATTTCCAAATAATGTTCTGTCAGGCTGATCTGCATGTGCGTTTGATTGGTAGGTGAAGTGATCAAGCTGACAGACGTGAAAGATTTTCCCTTCACCCTGTGGCTCATCTTTATCATTTGCGTGGGCTACTATGTTGCCATTTTCCCCTTTATTGGACTGGGACAGTGAGTAGCGCATTGGTGCACACACACACACACACACAAAGACTTACTGTACTTCCTCATGAAATTTTCAGTAGAAATCACATTTTAATATTCCAAATAAATAAATCACATTTTAATATTCCAAATAAACTGCAGGCGTTATGTTAGTTAGTACATTTTCATTAAAAGATCAAACAAGTATTATTAATTAGTGTAAACTGTATACATTTCATATAGTACATTCAATGCTCACTTTGTTCAATACACATGTACAATCTAATGCAGTCCCATGTTGTGCCATAAAGTCAACTCATGTTTATTATAGTATTCAGTTTTTTTGTTTGGTTTTTTTTGACACTGTCATATGGGAATTTTTAAAGGTGGAGTCAGTAGCGTTCGTTAGTTGCCGTTTGTAAACACAACATTCAAACTGGGCCCCTCCTCCATCACACCTGAAGTATCGTAACTTAGCGTGTATGTGTACTGCTATACCGCTTACCTAGTGTTACACAGCAACCTACATAGGAAAATTATATTTGTTTAATGGAAAAGTTGATAATTTAGCAAGCTAACAAGCTAACCACCAGTGTTTAGCACCTACCTGTCACAAAGTAGGCCACTCTCTGCATCGCTTTTCCCAGCTTCTCTTTCAGTGTTCCAAAACAGCTGAAAGCCAAACTGAGACTCATTCTTGCTCCGAAACAAGTTTTATCCACTTGCTCACTAAGGCTATATTTCCTTTTCTTTGCGCTACGTCCATACTCTAATTTTTTCCGGTCTAGACTGCATCTGGTAGCTGTGCTCCACTGCTCTTAATCTCACCTGTGCACTGCGGTCACGCCATCTATGCTTCGGAGAAGCGTGGTTGGGCTGTCGTGACTTAAAAATTGATTGCGTGTCTACATCACTCTTTACGGTAACTCGTCCTGAGCAGGTCCTGAGTCAGCCAAAACATCAAAGTACAGGCAGAGGGCGGTGTGTCTCCATACACAGTCGCCAACACACATATACAGAGGCCCAGAAGTGATGATTGAGCAGCATTTCTTTTATATATGTCTATATTTTTTTTTTAGTAAAATCCTACTGACTCCATTGCCCTAAACATCTTTACATTATGAGTTTTGTAAAGATCTATGTTATGACAGAACTATTTTTACATCATTATTCTCACTTTCATTTTAAACATAATACAATGGTAAAGGTGTAATATTGGCGTGGATCTGAACTTAAATGGTATTTTGATGCTGTCAGTTCTCCTTTAACATGGTTGTGCTTGATTCAGTTTCATTTAATTGTGCAGCCCTATAAAGGTGTATTAAAAGATGGCCACTTAGTGCTTTCTTCTATTGAGCCTTATACTTGGCCGTATACCTTGTATACCCTGTTTTTATAGTAAGTCTGGTTTTATTTATTTATTTATTTTTCAGAAAAAAAGATTAAGTAATTTCTTTACACAGCTGATGTATGGTTATATAAATCACACTAGCTTTGGTTTTCCTGTAGTTTTCTTCCAAGGATGCCTTAGAAAAAAAAAAAAGTTGCATAAAATCACCACCATAACGATTCCTGAGGATGTTATTAAAGAAACTCTGCGTTTGCTCAATACATATTCCCTTATGCACTGAGAGAAGGTTCTTAACATCATTGTCCTTCAAAATTCTTGAATTAGATGTTCATCTTGTCACAGAACAGCAAATAGTTCTGATGTAGCTAATTAGCTAAATGGTTACACAACTCTGTGTCATATATGAAGTCATTTAGCTGTATTGATTTACTGAAACTCGCCAGTTTTTGTCAACTCTAGTTTGTGTTTGGATATCTTGTTTCTTGGCTGACAGGTCATATTTTGGTTTGTTTTACAGTAAGATTTCTTACAGTAATTTTGTTAGTTATTTTGTTAGTCAGTATAGCCATGGTAGCTGACAGCACATACTGTATTTTGACAGCACCTTGAAAATCATAGTCTAAACATTTCAGAAGAGAAGACAACCTAAGAGGCTTTATGCACCACCTCTAAATGAACCCTGCAGCTTAGGGAAATGTTTTACAAAAAACTGAAGTTTGAAAACTAAGTTAGTTTATGCAGCTGGACACATGTCATGCCGTTTAAAGCAAGTACCACTCAAACAGGAGGAAACATTGTAGACTATTTTGAGCTGTATATTATACCTGAGAGATTATAAGGCATCATCCTTCATTCTTCATTCATCCTTAAAAATGTAAGATTTAAGCATTTTTGGTATTTACATCCTCATTTACAACCAAGGATTCAGATTTTTCTAGGAAACTTCACTGGAACAGAGGAAATTGAAAGAACTTATTACATAAGAATTCTGAAAATAGATGCTTTAATTGCTGAAATGATGAAAAGGATATTTAGTTTGGTGCTTGATGAAAGTATCTTGGTCAGTACTCCGAAACTTAGAGTAAAATTATCCTCAAGATTATGTAACGGTTAAATTTTGTGGTATTAAATGAACAACTTTTACTACATTTTTGCAATTCTTGTCTTGTGTCTGAGCACAGATTCAACGGTGCGGCCTCACACTGTTGTGTTGTCATGAAGCTAAAGGAGGGAGGGGGAGTCAGAAATCAAACAAGTTTTGACAAATGGATTTGCAGTGAAAGAAACCAATTGAAGCAATCACTTCGCATCTCCTTCAAAGAGAGGCACTCTCTAGTCACTTAGCAACTGACATGCTGTTTCCGCGGAGGGTCGATGCCTATAGTGCGAACAGCTGTTATGCAAATGGGGCAGAAAACAATATATGTATGAAAGAGTGAAAGGAGCTGCAGGAGTCACCTCGATTTCCTCTCCTGTCACGGTCACAACGATACGAAGGCTGAGCGGCGCTGTTAGCTCATCATCTTGACTTTTCTCTTTCAGAGTGTTCTTCATTGAGAAATTCAACTTCACTCCAGGTGAAGCCAGAGCTGTCAACAGGTAACTCAGATCAGGTGTAGCACGCCATTGAGATCAGTCGACCAAAAGGCACTAACACCATTATAGTCTGCTGTTGTTGATGTATCTTGCATTTTCTTATATCTGGAGGGTTTTTTTTGGTTTGTTTGTTTTTTGCACCGGTGGATGACTGGCCGTACTACTTTTTGAGAGCGGAGAAAGTTTTAGCTAGAATTTTAAAATCACACATAATTTAAACCAAATAACTTGACGCCACACAAATAAAGTCTGACCTTTGCAGATAGATTTCCTCCGCCCAGACTTCTGTCAGTACACGGTGACTATTAGATTTGTCTCACAAAATTAAAAACTTGTTGGATGCAGCCGTTGAAAGTTTAGCCTTCGCAGTGTCACTTTAGCAAGATTAGGAGTTAGTGTTGGAATTATGTCTTCAGCATTCACCTTTAATACCTTTTTCTATCTTCCCCAGTATTGTGTACATCATCTCGGCCCCAGCATCTCCAATTCTGGGTTTTGTGGTTGATAAGACGGGCAGGAATGTGATCTGGGTGATAATAGCTGTGGTCGCAACACTTGCCGCTCACATGATGCTGGCCTTCACTTTCTGGAACCCGTGGATCGCCATGGTAATGCTCTTGGCACCCTAATGCACTACACTATTATTTTATGTTGTTCATAAACATAATTCATCAAATAAATATGTTTGTTTGGGCTGTTAATGGCATCTAGGCTGGATAAAAGGACTGAAGCATAGAAAAATTGAAAGTTAATGTAAATTTTTATCCTTCTTGTTTTTGTAAACCCACTGATTAGCTTTGCAGACACCTTAGCCTATTTGTTTTGATGTGGAGTGCACTTCCAGCTTCAGGGTCTCCAGTTGAAAATGAAAGAGGCGGTCACTAAAATTTCCTTCCAGCAAAAGTCCGAACCTCATAATGTCACACCGCATCCAGTAGCCTGCCCCGATGTCTTATCAGTAAAATCAACATGGCACATTTCCTTAGCATTTGAATAATATTTGTTTTTTTTTTTCCAATATCATGCTTTTACATGGAAACACACATAGTTGTCTCTACCACTCACTTTTAAACAGGGATGAGGATCGTTCATTTTTATTGATATTGATACCATTATCGAGACTCCTTAACCATCCAGGTCTTAAAAAGATACTACTGTTGATAATTCTCTATTATTTTGTGGAAAGACGAGACGACAGTACCCATTTGGTAGTAAACAGCAGTAAACAAGTCCTAATTCCATCTCTAATATCTGTTTTATATCGCTGAAAGAAAACAAATTTCTTACACAAACAGCTATGTTTATTTAAGATTCTCACCAAAAGCTAAATTTTCTTTTTCCTTAACAGTACATTTGAACATAACTTGATAATGTTTTATTTACCTTTGCCCAACAGTCACTATTGACAGGACCTTGAACACAAGATAATGTAACTTTAGAGCGCCTTGTTTAGTTTGCTAACCAGCTCTTGCCCTGTCGATTTCATCACAAATCTTAACAGGACTTGTTACAAAGTTTGGGTGCCCTTCACGGCCACAGTCTGTGAGAATCGGCGAGATGATAAAGCAGAAAGTTTAATACCTGTTGGCTGGCAATTCAGTTGCACTTAGAAACTTAGACAATCGATGTACGTCTGTGTGCTGGTGATTTGATTAAAATGACGTGACTCACTCGAGCCATAACGTTACCTATAGGACCCACTAAACTCGATAGCAGTATCGATAAGTGGATTAGCTGCGCCTGCAGTCTGTTGCGGCGACTGTCGGGAGAAAAAAAACAAACAACACTCCATGAAGGTTATTACATTTTCTCATTCATTTAAATTGGTCGTGGACCTGGTTAGAACCGTCACTTGGTCCGTGCTACCGCAGTTTGCCATTTGTTAATACCTGGTATAGATAACAGAAGTTTGTGTTGAAGTTAAAACACTGATTGTTTTTCTATTTAATGTAAATCTATCATATTAAACTCCTACTAGATAGCAGAAGGACTAAATGTGAAATTTATCAACACACATTTTTCTATATCGCTCTTTGTCTATGTCCAAATTAGCATATTAAATACATTTTCTCTCATAATTTTAACTGGGAAATCAATAGTGATGTCGGGATCATTTAAAGCAATGACTGCATGTGTGTCCTCCTTTGTTTGCAGTCCTTGCTGGGTTTCTCCTACTCCTTACTGGCCTGTGCTCTGTGGCCCATGGTGGCCTTCGTGGTACCAGAGCACCAGCTTGGGACGGCCTATGGCTTGTATGTCTGATTTCACACACATGAACAGTTTAGACACATTCAGTTTCATGACCGTTCACTGTTGTTGTTGTTGTTGTTGTTGATGTTTTTAACTGATCCTCTGCCTTTGTCTGCCAGCATGCAGTCGATCCAGAATCTAGGACTTGCTCTAATCGCCATGGCAGCAGGAGCCATCCTGGACGTCAGAGGATACCTCGTTTTAGAAGTGTTTTTCTGCACCTGCATTTGCAGTTAGTATTTTCTGTCTGTGTGTTCACGAGATGAGAGGTCTTGTGACTCTGTCTGTGATGTTTCACATTGCTTTGTTGTTTTTTTTTTTACTTGCAGTTGCACTGATGGCAGTGGTGGCGCTGTACTTTGTGGATTATCTCAAAGGTGAGAGGATGCCGGAGTCTTGAACTCTGACGCTGCGTCACTCCTCTCACTCCTCTGTGCTTTCCCTCTCCATGTTGCCTCAGATTTCTTTTCCTTTTCTCATGTGGCATCACTTCACTTTCCTCTGTCACTCTTCAGCACACTCCTCTCCTTACCAGTGTTCTCTCATTTAATCTTGTCTACGTATGCCTGTTTTGCTCCAGGAGGAGATTTGAACCGGTCAGCCGCAGCCAGAAACAAACTCCAGAAAGAAGCCACTTCAGACGCAGAGTGAGTAGCTTTGACCCTTTTTCACCTTCCCTCACTGCTTTTCCACCCACTCACCCAACAATTAGACAAGCATCTCAGAAACATAATGAACAACCAACTCATCTACACAAGTGGCTCTGGCATTTATGGATTGGGACATTTTTAAGAGCTCTTAGTAATTTCCTGTCCTTAACTGAATCTGATGCAGCCAATTTAATCTAAATACTGAAATCAGTTTATTTTATTTTCTGTTCTAGTCTCCAGTAAGACAAAAATAAATAATTTAACAGATTAAATGTGATTTACAGTGCAACAGATAAAGGCGATGTCGCTTGTTTTCCTCAGTAAGTGACGCTCAGGTGATGTTTTTTTGGATTTGTTCTTTGGTCACATATTCATCACTCTGACCACATGACTCGCATGCAGAGTTGCAGAACGATCCACAGCCTCATTTTTACTGTATGTCTACAACTCCCAGTCTTAAAAGTGGACAGGGTTTAGGAGTGTAAGGAGGTGACCAGTCACTTTATCATCAGTAGCTGGTGGCTGATTTGCATTGAATTTATTTTTGAGTGGTTGCTGCTGCTGATGGCCCTGCTGGTTATAAAGTACAGTGTGTCAGTTATCACAGTTAGTGATAGAAAGTGTCCAATCTACAGGTGTGAACACAGTCAAAGATCAAAAATATTAATCATGTTTTACTTCTGGTACATTTATGGTTCTCCCTAATGTATTTCAAACAAATAGTATGAATAAGGTGAATTACAAAAACCAGGAATATCAAGAACACTAAAAAACACCATGAAAGTAAATTAACTTTGTTATCAACTTTATATAAATTATGTATTAAATTGCTGACAAACAGTCATGTAAGTAAACAAAAATTCATTCAATTAAGAGCAGCTGTTAACCACCAGCTGTTGTGGAGCTCAAACACAGTCCAACAACAACAGTACTCGAGCTTTAGAGACGAGAAGGGAGCCCAGTTTGAGGGGGAGTGTATTTTTTGTCATTTGAACTTTTGGGACAGGACAGGCTTAAAAAGCTTTTTGACAGAGTGAGTCCGGTTAAAAGTGAAAGTAAAGGGAGATGAGGATATGACACTGGCAGAGAGTGGGGGGGGTACTTGGGGGGTGACG
>JAQFJA010000024.1:17796176-17806236 GCA_029874485.1 Naso brachycentron | reverse complement strand
CTGGTATTGCGATGCATTGTGGCCCCCTGCACAGCCCAGCCCGCTCATCTTCTCTCTCTCTACCTCTATTCCTTTTTGTTTCCCCCGTCGTCCATCTACCCCCCTCCCCCTGACCACCGTCCTCTTTACTTTCTGAACTGTTTCCTCATAGCCTATTCATGTGCACATCCTTTTCCCTCCTTAACTTCATACAGCTTTATATGCTTTTATCCTCTTTTATGATATGCTTCTCCATTATTGTTTCTTTTCTCACAGCCTCTCTGTACTTTCACTCCTCTCCTTTTCTTACATGCTATAATCTTGGTCTTTGTGTTGCTTGCTTTGTTCCTGTATTTTTTCTTCCTTGCTCTTCCTGTTTTGTCCCTCTTCCCCTCCCTCTCTGTCACTGCCTTGCACGTGCTTTGTGCCATTTATTCTCTCTATCCAAACCTGTGACAATGCATCCCCTCTCTCTTCCTCTGACTCTTACCGCCATGTGAAACGAGCAAGGTTATATATAACTTGTCAGTGCTGGGCTCCTATCACAGTCCTCAGACAGGAGAGAGACTCTCTCTTTACTCAGTTTTGAGAATTTCTTTTGTTTATGTTTACACAGAAATGGAGATACATAAAAACATGTAAGTACAACTACAGGAAACAACAACAATTTCCTTAAAATTACTTTATAAGCCAAATATAAATAAAATATTTTTAGTACAAATACCTCAAACCAGACTACAAACAACAAGTTTTCACCTCATATGTATCTGAAATTAACTGCGTAACAGAATATTCTGCTTAGTTAGATTTATACCAGACCGAAAAGCTAGAGGCTAATTTGACTTGTCCCATCTTGCAACTCCTTAATCATGATAGAAACTGCTACCTAGAACAAGGAATAATTTCTCAAACCTGTGTACTTTGGGGGGGGAATCTGGGTAAGATCTAGAAAAATCTGGGAAAATGTAGTCTTTAAAAAAAGAAAAAAATTATAGATCTATAGCGGTTTAGAGGGATACATCTTCTTCTATGATGTCAGGCCTGTTTCACTCTAAGTCCCTGGGTTTTCTTTGCCTTGGGTTTGCCTCTCAGGCTACATGCAGGCATGCCCACCCTCTTAGTGAAGGTCGTTGTGGTTGTATGTACAGTTTGCAAACAAACAAAGAAGCCGTTTGGATTTAAATCTTATAAGCAAGCTGCCAAAGAGAGAGACAAGCAGATTCTGCTCAGGGATGAAAAGAATAATTTTAAAGGCAATATATTTGTTTGCAGTTAATAGATTCCTAAAAAGACTGGACTTTTATTTTCTTCATTTTTACCTCACATACCCTCCCTCTCTTTTTCTTTTTTCCCATCTTCTGCTTTGTTTTATCTTCCTCTCCCCTCAGCTGTCTGCCTGCATGTTGTCTAAGGTGGCCTCTCGACTCTGCTTTAATCTTCTTTTGCCCTGAACATCAGTCAATCACCAGAAATCCAACCTGCAACCTGTCTCCATTTCCACTCACTGCACCGTGTGACACTGTCCCTTCATCTGCTCCTTCATCTCTCCACCCATCTCACGCCGTCCTCCCACTCTGTCTGTCCAAACTCTCCTGTCTTCCTTGCGTTCATTTTAAGTTTATAAAGACAAATACTTGTTACTCTTTTTCTAATTTCTACCTTTTGCTAATTTGTCTCTTCGCCTAATGAAAATGTCAGTCGTGTGTGTGTGTGTGTGTGTGTGTGTGTGTGTGTGTGTTGATTTGTTTGACCTTTACATCGCCCTCCTGCCTTCCAACCTATCTGATTTGTTAAAGGATCAACACAGGGAATAGATGTATGTATTTGCTGACTGCCTCATCTATAATGCATCTGAATTAGCTGCAGGAGTGGAAAATTATCTATTTCATACAAACTTCACCTTGAAATGAGGCCAATGAGATGTGAAGAGTAAAAAAGCTATCCATCTAGGACGAGGTGGAGGGAAAGCGGAGCAGGGTTGTTTCGGGGTGAAAAGAATGATGGGTGAGGATGTGAAGAGAGAGAAATGAGGGAAGGAGGACGGGCAGACAGGTGGAAAGACGGAGAGGTCTGGTGATGGGCAGAGGGCAATATGCGGGAAGAAATAGAGAGACGGGGGAGACAAAGGGAGAGCGATGAGGAGGGAAGAAAGAGATTGCTGTTTTAAGGAGATTAGCTTTCAGATAGAGCGAATGAGACAGGCAGCGCCGGGGAAGGAGTGATGATGAGAAAGTCACAGCTGTAGGAAAAGGAAAAAAAAAACGTGTGAAGAGGCCGTAAATGCTTACAGGGTTTGTTTTAGCCCCGTCTGATTGACGAGGCTGTTTGGTGGGTTGTAATGTCCACAGAGCAGGTTATAGAAAGTACTGATCAATTGAATGTCACCCTTAGAGAAAAAACATAACACGCTCCACAAAACCGCTGCTCACGTTATCACAGGCTCACACTTTCGGTTTAAACACACTCACTCAACAGAACATCATGTTACAACTAATCATAGCAAATCCAATTATGTAGAGTGTGTTTTCAACAAAAAGATCGCAGCTCTTGATTTATCTGATTGTTCCTCCGTTAATTATTTTGTATGTGCACGGGTGCAAGAATGTTGGAGTTCTGGTTGGATGAAACTTGACCTGTTTATGAGCCGCCATAACACGAGGATTTATATTAAGAAATAAGCCTGCAGAAAGGAGGATGAGGTGAGCGCAGTGAAGACGGATGGAGAGACGAAATGGTTGAAAGAAAGGGTCAGCAAATCATGCGTCAGTGCTCTTTCAAACATTACCAAAACTCGATATATACAGTGACTACTGACCGCCTGACATCAATACGGCTGAGTGTAAACAAATGTAGATTTCAGTTTGATGCACTCATTCTGAGAAAAATAAATGTAACAGCAGAAAAATCCATTTTACTACCGCTCCCCTTGCAGCTCATTGCCATCATTTCTGTTTAAGCCTTGCTTGGCAGAGCAGTGAAGTGTGGTGCATGTTTGCAGCCACAGGTCAACAAATGAAGCAATGCTCAAAGAGAAGGGCTCACTCATTTGAAGATATGCCTTTGATAAATGTTACAGCTTTGTGTGACATCCTCAAAACGCATCATCTGTTGTTTGTGCCCTTTTCTTTAAAGGGGTTGTTCACCCAAAAAATGAAGACTCAGTTATTATTTACTCACCCGTATGCTGATAAAAGGTCAGATAAAGTTTTTGGGAACACTTCATAGCGTAGTCCATCTACAGATAGTTTATAGAGTATTTGTGAAATTTCAACAACATATCAGGTGACATTCAACAGTGTATCTTTCACCAAACCCTGACTGTAACCGTATTTTGGTACCATTAATGAATCTTTGTTGAACATGTTAAACAAAGATTCAGCAATGTTCAGTTGATATTCAACATTATATATACAAAAATATAACAAACAATCAGTTAACCAACTGATTTGTTTTGTAATTTTACAAAATACTCTATAAACTCACTGTAGGCAGACTGTTCAAATAAAGTGTAACCAACCAACCTAAAAGTCCACAAAACTAAAAATAATACAAAATAAAACCATAAAATGCCTTGATATTGCTTATCCTGTAGCTCTTATTTCTATAGCTCCCATCTTAGGAGGTACAGGCTACAGTGAAAAGTGAGGCTAAAAACTTGTTGTGACTTGTTTATTCAGCAAGTTATGTTATTTTTAGACCCAGCTTAGCACTTACTACTTTATGAAGTACTTTAAATATTTCTTCTTCTTCTCCTTGCTGTTTACTGGTGCACACATGCCTTGCTGTTTACTTCTGGTACATATTTGATTCTAAAATTACATAAAGTGCTAATCTGAGTCCGAAAATAAAACAACATGGTAAATAAACAAGTCACAACAATCACACAGGATTGTTTAGAGTTGTTGGAAAGTTCATCTGATGTCTTTAGGCAGAGGCAGGCTAGCACTTCCCATTGACTACCAGTATTTGAGCTAAGCTAATTAGCAGTAGGCGAGCTTTGCTCGTCCCTTCCTTGTTACTGCATGCACAGTCAAATGAATGGTATCTATCTTCTTGTCTGGAAGTCAGGAGGGAGGCAAAGAAAAAAAGAAAAAAAGCTGACGTATCCCTTTTAGGATCATGAGGGATTAAACCTGTTAACAGCATGTTAAAAATAAACTTGACCTCACTTGGCCAGACTCAACAGGGTTTTCCCTCTTTTCTGTCTTTTTCCTTGGCTTGGACTTTTCACGGGCTTAATATTTAGACCCCCTATCTCTGCTGTTTTCCCCTCTGTCCTGTGTGCCTCCTGTCAACATTCAGTTATCTTGGTCTGCTTTTGAGTGTTGCTATAGTTACTGATCCAAGAGAAAAGGGCTGCTGGTGTGAAGCAGCGGGGGGGCTGTGAGACTGAGAGATTTAAATGGGAGTCAGGTTAGGACCTGCTGGAGTGCCACATGTGGTACCCGAGCATAAAAGCTTTTGGAGGCAAGAGGAAACAGTTTGTGGAGATTCAAAGAAATATTTTACTGCTTACAGCGAAAATAAATCAAACATCATCAGTTTGTGCATTATATTGTATGTGCGTGAATGTCCATACATGTACTGTAGGAGGATGTAAAAGAGAGAGGCTTTATTTTGCTGATTCCCTTGTTTTTGCACTTGAATAATTCATTCGGGGCAGCAAAACTCTTTCATCCAGCTCTGCCGAGTTTCTCCTCCGCTCCATCTCCCCTGTCCTTTCAGTTTGACTTAACACTTTTTCATGTCCACTCCTCCCTCCTGCCCATCTCCTATCCTCTCTGTCCATTTCAACTTCTTCTATCTGACCATTTTTCTTTCAGTTGTTACCTCTTTCACTAACGGCTCCACTGCTCTCTATACTTTCTTTAATTTAGATTTTCGTCGCACTTTGTTCCGTCTGTCTCGCTCAGACTCCCTTTCATTTTATTTCTTTTGATGACAATCTCTCATTTTCACTTCCCCTTTGTCTCGCCCTGTCCTCCTGCACCGCCTCGGTCTCTTGCCGTTTCCCTGATTCACTCACTCGTGGTCCTACTCTATTAGTATTCCCCCAGGGTGGCCAGACTTCTCAACATGTCGCGTGTCACCTCACCAAAAGGCAAACAATGAAAAACGAAATGTCTGGAGAAACCCAGCAGTGTTGTTGCATGCAAGAGAGAAGCTGGAGGAGAAATAAGGAGAGGAAGGCGGGTGAGAAATTTGGCAGTGGACTAGACAAAGAGACTGTGCTTTGTATCAAAAGAAGTTTGGTTATCCGTATGTATGGATGGAACAGAGAGGCAGACGGACTGGCTGACCTGGAACGTGCCGACTGCACTTGTAGAGTAAATAGCTGCTCATTTTCTTTGCTCTACATAAATAACGCCCTGCTGAGGTGAGCTGTGATTGTACGCCTCAGTGTGTTCCTGCACATCTGACGTGGAGACTCCACAGAGTCCATTAATTCCTGATTATGGACACCTCAAAGGGCATTATCCAGCTTATAAGGCAGTTAATTTATATTTTCATGCATTTTTGCATTGAAATTCTGAAGTTTTCACGGCCGTAACTCAATTTTTCTGGTAACACCGGAGGGTTTGACTAATACCTGAAACAGTCAGTGCCATCACATTTCCAATTTTCTGCAGTAAAAAGGTCTTAAGAGTGATGGAGACAGGGTGGGGGGTTTAGGCTGGTTGTTGTATGAGGATCAAAATGCATGGAGATCCAGAGATAAATGGTGAGGCCGGAGCTGAACCACTATGGGCTAAACTTTTCCTGGCAATGTACGGCCTAGGAAAGAACGAGTCTGCAGAGGATGACAAAAACCTTCCAAGACATCATTAGTACCCATTTACTGAGTCAGCGATATTGCAGAGGTGAGGTTCCTGCAAAGAGCCCAAAGGATGTTAAAAGACAAAAACCACACAAACTACAGTCTGTTGACCCTGCTGCCATCTGGAAAAAGATGTTTGTTCCACCTTGACATTTGAAAATGCCAGCTTTGGCTTGAGTAATATGTAATTGCCAATGTATACTCTAAGATCAATTAACAAACTAGAGGGGACTTTAGAGATTGTAGACCTCTGCCGAAACAAACAGTCGACTTTTCTATGATTAGCAAATCTGAAATTGCAACCACAATATATGTCTGAGTATATCTGTAAAACATTACTATACAGGTTCCCCCATGAAATCATTGCCCCCAGTGCTACATAATGGCTGTTGTCTGTATTTTTTTTTTTCGAGCAACTTAACTGTATGTTTGGGCGGGCTTACTCAGAGGATTAGTGGATCTTATGAATGTGGATTGTGATATGGAGCCTCTGTATGCATTTCTGCAATTGGCTATGTTTTGTTACCATTGTACTTTACTAACGTCCCCTGGATTTTAGGATGTATTGTGTTTATTCCAGTAAGACAAAAAGACAGAAGAGTACAAGAGCCTACACTCTTCGGTCTGTGGATCTCTTCTTGCTGTCTGTTCAAAATATCAGAACTGAACTGGAGAAAAAAAGCGTTTAAGTTTGCTGCTTCCTTTATTTGAAATGAGTTAGGCTACAAAAAGACCTTGAACTTAATGAGCTGGTCTCGTTAGATGCTTTCAAGAAAATGTTAGATGACAGGAGGCAGACACATCTGGCTACAGACGTTAAACCTGATATATTTTTGATTGTTGTCAGTTTTCTGTAATATTTGCTGCTTTACTTGTTATTTCATGTTTTTCACTTTATTTGTGTACCTTATATTTATTTATATGTATGGCTGCTCATTGTCCGAAACTTAAATGACTGTGCTGCTGCCTGTCTTGGCCTGGGACACTCTTGAAAAAGAGATTTTTAATCTCAGTTAGGTTTTTCCTGCTTAAAAAAGGTTCAATAACATTAAATGAATAAGTAAAAGCTTATCTTACAAAGTGAAAAAAAAAAAAAGATAAATAGTTTATGTATCTTGCCAATTATTCAGGGTTCTTTTTTGGCCCGTGCCTCACCCTTCCACCAAGTGTAATGAAAATCAGGTGAGTAGTTTTTATTTAATCCTGCTGACAAACAGATAAACAAACTAAGAAAAAAACAAATAGAAAGCACTGCGTCCTCGATGAATAAAATTTTAAAAAGCATTGCATTCCTGCAGCAATCACAATGAGATCATTATTAGCAGCCGGAAGTTTTGCAGATTCACTGCACATGTGTATGAACACATGTTAACACGTAGCTTGTCCATGCTTTGTTCCTGTCTATATGCCAGTGCACAGTGTTCTGTCAGACCCTGTTCTCTCATTACTGCACTGACAGAAGAGAACGAGGAAGTGCAGTAATGGTGAGCGTTGTCCTTCCTGTGTTCCTTTACTTCTCTGCTGTTAGCTAAACAATTGCTGGCAGTTATAACCCTTAGCAGTCCTGTCATCCTCTGAGGTACTCATGAAATGCACAAGCAGCCATGAATATAAAATGCATGTGTTATTCACTGTGACTGTGATGTAGTCCTGTATCTGATTTGAACCTCCTGCCCATCTCTCCACAGTAAAACACCGGTGGCAGGCCCACTCCTTTTTCATTTGCTGGAGAAATATAGTCTGTGTGCTGCTGAAGGGAGGTCCTAACTCTTTTTTTTCTACTGCTTTGCTTGTACGCACCCACACGTATACATTACACTAATGCACACCCACACACACGCACACACACTCAAGTGCATGCAGCAGCCAACAATCCTCCCTCTCCGTCGTCCATCTTTAAACTCTCAGAATCAAGCATACCCTAGAGGTCTCCTATTTTCTTATACACACACACATACACACCCACCTCATACATTGGGAGAGGTAGGAGAGGTAGGAGTGTAATATAGAGGCAGTCTCAGTGTGCGTCACAGACTCCCTCAGTCTCCTCTAATGTGAGGAGGAGGTTGAGGGAGGTGATGAAGGAGTAGAAAGTTACAGCAGAGCATTGTCACAAACCCTCTCTCCCAGGGTAGAAAGGTGACTCCATCTTGCTTTGAGGGGCTGCAAAGTCCTGCAACATGATGACCTGGCAGGCCACTCACACACTCACACGCACTCCCAAACAAGTCTGCTCCTCCTACACAGAAAGATAAAGAGCACCCGCACACCAACAGACAAAGATCACAATCATCTGTCGCGCTAGCCGGACTTTAAATAAGACTTTCCAACTTCAGTATTGCTGTGATGTCATTTATTACCACCTCCAGCAGGAGAGCTAAACGTAGCAGGAAGCTAACAAGACTGTGAAAGAGAAAAAACAGTAAGTGATTTTGTGAGCTTGCAGTTGTTTGTTTCTTGCGATACACTACACCCCCATGCATGTTAGCACACACATACACACACATATTGACCTTCAGTGGGTACCTTGGTAGACAGGTGGTGGTGCCATTGCCTGTTGCTAAGCAATTACCAAGTCCATTACCCTTGCAACATGCTCATGTTGTGTTTTTTTCCCCCCTCTGTGTGTGTTTGTGTGCTGACTTGTTGTGAGAGAGGTTTCAATAAAGCCGGTTTTGTGAATAAAAGTCTACAACAAAGCAGCTGCTTTCTTTTGCTGACTGTTAGAACACATTTCACTGGAATTTTATAAAAGAAAAATTAAATTGAAACCAAATTTATGCCCGGTCACTTCATGCCTCCTGGGCAGATTGGATAACTATTGGACATCCGAAGAGCTCGGTGTAAATAGGCCTATAAGCAGGGAGAATTTAATATGGATTCAAATTTAGCAGTTTAAAACTACCTCAGGGGACAGGACAGGTTTTTTGCTTGTGCATCAATGCTTCCTTTTTATGGATCTTGAACAGTGATTTTTAATTCTAACCTTTCAATTATAAATTTGCCTCATTACTTCTGGACTGAAATGGGGCATACCGTTATCTGCAAAACTAAGACAAACTGCTGATCATATTTGTCATCTGGCTGAGATAACAAAAATAACATGTACATGCAAAGTCAGGTACAGAAAGTATAATGCAACCACTCTGATAGTGCAATTCATGTATTTAAAGCAGTGGTAATTACATTTTATGGCAACCTGTGAGCTGCAAAACATTTGGCAAACAACATATTTACATATCTGTGCCAGGTTGATGTGTTAGCAAACACTCAGAAGACAGTTTATGAACATCCAGTGATGTTTTAAGGTCAAATTTCACTCTCATTTAAGCTTGTTGGTCTCCATTACCCCATAGTCTCTTAAGCTGCCAAATGCTCCACTATGTTCATTAGCAAGGATTTTACTTTGTCCATCTGTCTTTGTCCTTCTCTAGCCCTGGGGAGGTAACTTGCAATCAATATTGAATGTGTCATTGATACCAGCTGCCCACTAAGTCAGAAAACAAAAGTCTGATGATAAAAAGAGGATCGAAATGGTCCTAGTTCTTGCAAAGTTGCAGCTGAGGAAACGTTAAAAATTACAAATGCATCAAAGAGTTGTTGGGAGCTGCAAAGTCAAGTTATAGTACTCTGTGTGATTTCATGTCATACATTCTCATTGACCTTTTTTTAATATAAACGCTGACTTGGTGCAGCTTAAGAGAAGTTTGGATTTTACAGGCCTCTCATTTGTTCACAGTTGGTTCTTCAAATATATTTCAACGATGTTTTAAGTCTTCTCCTTTTTATTGTTCGTACAAGCAAGGGAATTAAAGAGTGCGATTTATTGTTCTGTGCCTGCATCCAAGTCCAGAGCATTACTTCAGTGTGTGCTTCAGTGTTTGTGCGTGCGAGTGTGAGCGTGTGTAGCGGTCATGTGCCCCTTGTTGACGCACACAGCCTGATATACGACCGGCTAAATGCAGCAGCGTGTGTTGCTGTAAATTACTGGCAAGCTATTAAGAAAGGTCGCACAAACTGTAGCTGGCGAAATGTGCTGCAGGCTGAGGCACGTGGACATGCACGAGAAGCACCTTGATTCCATGCATTCGCGCTCACAGGTACGGAGACAGATGGTCAAAGGGACAAACGCAAGCTGTTAAACACCCCCACCTCCCCTCTTTTAGGCAGCCAGGAGGAGAATTGATGGGGTTTGATGGCCACTTGGAGTCAGATACCTTCCCCAAACAGGCATCCTATTGTAGGAGCCCACTTTTGCCCCCC
>JAQFJA010000024.1:17756210-17768715 GCA_029874485.1 Naso brachycentron | reverse complement strand
CATTTTAAAGAGACAATGCTTATTTGGGAATATTTTAGATAACAGCATGATTTGCATCTGGCATACTTAAAACTGCCACATTTTGTTATTAAGTATATGATCGACTAAGAACCATTTAGTGTCTTTTAATATGTTATTTAGTATTTAAAATCTGTTGGTATTGTTTATCCACAGTCAGGGGAAATCTCATTTTGGCACACAACATGATATTTATCACATCAGGCACAACCTGATTCCATAATTTAACAACATCTCCTCTGTAGCTAATTAACTTTGCTGCTGTACTTGTGTTGCCATTAAAATAATATTTAAAAATCTCACCTGAGCATCGATGATGCACTTTCTCTTTCCTGTAAAACAAGCACTGCGTTCTCATTCCAGTCATAGGAATGGGAATGTTTAATTAATAGGTGAATCATCAGTGGTGATGCAGTGATGCTCTCAGCCTCGCACGTCAGTGCAGGTACTCGCACACGCACACAACCACACACATACACGTGCACACAAGAAGAGAGGAAGGAAGGAAAACTGTCTTGCCATGAAGTTGTATTTGGTAACATTTTGCACATACTGTAAACCTCAAGGGCTCTGTGTGTGTGTGCGTGCGCGTGTGTGTGTGTGTGTGTGTGTGAGCATGTGAGACACTGGGTGCAAAGGAACAGCCTGCAGCACTATGCATATCCAGCCTCATTTACCAGATTCCACTCCTCCATTATCAGCAGGATCATTATCGTCTCTGCTCTCTGCCCTCGCTGCCTCACTTCTACTGGGACTCAGGGTGGCACACCAAGATATATACACATCTCACTCACTCACACTTGCTCGGAATGCTTATTATTCTGCTCTCTTTTTACATGTCAACCCCCCTAAAAAAACAAGACTAGTTACCCACAATGTGTGCAACGGAACATTTAGGTGCAAAGTTTTGTTGTTTTTTGCCACAATATTCCTGTGGCAGTTTAAAAATGACAAAATGAGGTTAGTGAGGCTGGTTGTGTGTGTGCACGTGTCTTCTCTCCTGACACTGATGGCGTGCAGGCCACAGTTGACGCTGCCTCGGTTTATGGAGATGCAGAGATAGACATCTAAAATGAGATTAAGGTTTCAACTCTGCCACCAGTGGAATACCAATCACTTTTTGCCTTTGCCTTGTCTTTCATGCGCATGTATATTGCACTGTTAAGCATGATGGAATACAGCTATTGTTGCACATCAAGGTCATATATATGTGCTCATGAAAGGAGACATTTGTCTGTGCTCACAGGCAGGGACAACAGGAAATGGAGCATTAACTGTTTCCTTGCTTTGAAAAAGATAAGTGAGTCAGAGAAACCCACATTATTTCATTACTGCTTTTGAGTTTTCAGGCATAAAGTAGACTATTTGTTGTCAAACTGACAGCCTTCTCCCATTCTGTGATTTTCACTCCCTGGTCCGAAGTCGTATTTCTGAGAAGTTTGTTATTCAACTCGAACAATCCCACTGCTTATTCAGCCCTGAGAGATCCCACTAATAGTCACAGTGGCTGCTGAGGCGTGGAGCAGTAGGTTACACCAAACCGACTCTAGAAATATATTAGACGGCATGCATGCAATGTTGTGTATGTGTCTGCATGTGTTTGAGTGCGTGTGTGCCTGCTCTCTCAGATGTGACCATCTAAGCTGTGATTTTTTATTAAAATACTGAACATGCAGTCTGTTTGAGAAGGACCGCGGGAGGACGGGGAGTTTTGTTTCTCGGTTTATTGGTTTGGCATTTAGAGAGTGGAGAAATCCCGGCAAGGAGAGAGGAGGGAAATGTATTGAACAGAAGGGAGATAAAACGAGAGGGAAAGAGCCTATTCACCCTCCCACTGAGTGGTCTGGTCTCAAGAGAGAAATATACTGATTTGTGATTAATGAAAAGATGGAGAAGAGGCCTCCTCTCTCTCCAACCTCTCCCCTCCACTCTTCCCCTTTCCCCCTCTAGCCTAACTCCCTCACCCAGAAAATCCATCTCAGTAATGATGTCTGTGTGTAGGGAACGATTATGGAGCAGATAAAAAGAAAAATCAGCCAATAAAAGGAACACAAAAACATTCTGCAGCATTATCATCACACAAACACTCCACAGGCGAATTGAGATAGAGTGTTATCATGAAGCAAACACCTGACCTCTTGCAGAACACAAAGTCACAACCTCCTTCCGTGTAACTTTTCCTCCGCTATTACGGCAAGTTTGCATAATATGTGTCACCAATTTAGCAACTCGGTAACAAGTGAGTCATCCGTGAAGTGAGAACAGGATCTGCAGGCGTTGTGCTTAAAGTGTTGCAGGCAGGTGATGATGCAGTATGAAGAGTAAGTTCTTATAAAAAATAAAAGAGCTTTTCAAAGGAGACTTACAGATGGAGGGAATGAAGGGAAAACCATGAGCTGAGCGAGTTCCTTAATGCCTCATTATCCCGGTAAACTGATACCAGCTGTTCTCCTTAACATCACCTTTACTACCACCTCGTGTCACTGCACACATCCCTTTAGCCGGCAACAAACGGAAAGAACAAGTAGATCGAGGACCATGGAAGATGAAGAAGGTTTGTCTTAAACTGGAGGAAGTCAGGCAGCTTGGCAGTGAAAAAAAAAGGTTGAAAACAAGTAGAAAAAAGGGGAGTAGTAAGATGTGAGGAAATGGAACAGGGGTAAGCAAAAGTATCATCATGAGAGCCACCTGGAAGATCAGAAGCCACAGTGCAACGCCTCAGCCGCCTGTCGCCAGGGAGACTTCACAGGAGCCGCGGTACAACCCGTCATTCACAGAACATTAGTCGGGGAGAGCAAACTGCTGTTAGCATGTCAGAAGTGAGGACGGGGAAACGGAGGCGTAAAAGGAAAGATGGTAATTGGGGAGAGAAACAGTGTTTCTCCTGAAATGCAGGTTGCTTTCAAGACGAGGTCTGTTTTTACGCATAATGTCATGGAGATTTAAGGTTAAAGGAAGTGCCTTGCAGGGGTAAGGCAGCGGCAGAAGGTTCACATAAGGGTAAAGGGAAGGAGAGGCTCAGAGAAATGTAAACACATAAATAGAATTAACCAAAAGCCAAAATACAAGTATGTAAAGGTTTAAAGGTGATTTAAAGATCCTGGGAAGGTTCAGTAATTTATTTTTCAGTCATTTATAGCAGAAGTTCTCAACTTTTATCTGGCATGCCCCTTTTAAAGCCACAAAGAATTCATGTCTTCCACCTAATAATTTTCATCAACCATTGACTGCGATAAAGGAAGCAACCAATGAAAAAAAAACTTATATGGTCAGCATATCAGCAAACTTGTTTGTAAATCTTTATGACACTAATCTTCATTTAGATGTGTTTTTCTTTGTTCATCCAAACTTAAATAAAATTTGTTTTAAAATGAGTTGTCTGTTCAGGCTTCAGTGGTGCAGATTGAAGGGGTTCCAAAAAAAAATTTTAAAAATACAGTGGCGTTGCAGCGTTAAGTTGAAGTTAAGTCAACATTTGGAAAAATATAACCTGACGTCATGCTGCAGATCCGCAGAGCTGAACAATGCAGGCACGACATGATTTGCAAATGTGCCGACAATCCCACAATGCGACACAATCCTACAGTCATTGCTGTGTTGCCTGATGTGGTCTGAAACAGCCCTTCACATTTTCACCAGCTGCTTCTGAGGAAACCTTTATGCTTCTGTCCCAGCTTGGAGACCACTCCAGTTTTTCTCATTTCTAAGGAATTCCTCCAAGTCAGTCTTGCCCATAATACCCTCTCGGGTCAATTCATCAGGACCACCTGAACTGGCTGGAGGAGCAGGACCTGAGCACAAGGATCTGACTGGATTATGGATAGAGAAACCTAGTTTCAGATCTTTCTTTCAGTAAACCATGAAGAAAGAAACAACAATTTAACCTGTAAAACAAGCTTTCGCTTGTGTTAAAGCTCCCTCTTCTCCACTGCAGTCTAATATGTCCACCCACATTAGTGCTGCTGGTGTGTCTGATCAGCTGTAATTCAGCTGCACATCAATGTCCACATCACCTGTCCTCAATCCTGAGAAACAAAGTGAGACACCTGAACCCTTCCACAACGAAAACGCTGCCACCTGAAATATTCAGTCTACCCTCTTTGAAATAAATGGAGTAAGCAAAGTTTATTGCAATATAGTTCAACAGTGTACCAAATAACAGCCTCTAAATAACCATAAAGTTGTTCAGCACAGTATGTTTTTAGGTTTTAAGTAGGTTTTATTGTTGCATTATTTGCATGAGTTCAAGCTAGGGTTGCATACACACTCACAACTCGGTGGAGTTTGTAGTATTTGTCAAAATTCGGTCAAATATCAGCTCTTTTTAGGTGTGTTTAGTATCCAGGTTGTGTTTGTTTATGTATTCGGTGTTATAGTGCATGTTGCTTTAAACACAGACGACTGTGTGCCCTCATTGTATACTGAATGGCAGCCGACGTACTGTCCCAGACTACAATGTCTGCCTATTCACGTCAGCTCCCCCGGAAACGATGCAAGCAAGATCCATAGAGCAAACAGAGAATGACAGCTTTGATATAACAACACTTCTCCCCTCACGTACAGCTCCGCGGTCTCAACATCAGTCACTCTGCGAGTTCACGAACTCCAAGAAAACTCAAAAGAGGGAGAGAGAAAAAAGTGACGCGCCATGTGGGGGAGAGCACGAAAGAGCAAGCGACAAACGTGAGAGAAGAAGAGAAGTCTTTCCAAGAAAACTCTCTCAATCCTGTACAACTCTTCAGTGGCTTCAAACTCCTGTGGGGAGAACACAGGTTTTGCTGAGAAAGGAAATCGCTTTACTATTAAGACGAAGGTGTTTTAACTGCTTTGTAGTACGCAGATCTCACATGGGATTTGCAGAGGTAGTAAGTTCAGCAGGTAGAAGCAAGGAGAACCTAACTAGTTGAGAAATGGAGAAGTTTTCCAGTTCTAGTTGTTGTATTAATTGTACTTCTACAAAGTACCCTCTCACCAAACATTACCTCTATAGGTTCCTTTCTGTCCTACTTTTGTGCGATTAATTTATGGTCTCCTCCTCTGTGCACACCAGCTGTTGTGCTCTTCAATGTGGATAAATATTTCATTGGATGATTTCCATTCTCCAGTAGGCAGCTGTCTCCATGCCATAAAGGCTGGAATATGGAAATGACCCAAGTCTCTCTGGCACAGTTAATGTATTCAAATAACACATCAATCACAATATATATCTAATACACTATACCGCCATCCCTCATTTGCATATGTTTCAGAGTCTTTTACAAATTCAATATTGTGCTCTTACAAGAACCATTCTGAACGGAGGAATACTCTGCATGCATAATGCAGCACAAGAATCCTCATTCCACACAGCTGTGTTGGGTTTCCAGTACAAATCCATCTTGTTCGGGGAACGAGGGCAGTCATAGTCGGCACAGCTACCATATTTCAGTCAACAGCCGTAATTAAATGACAAATGACTAAGCAGACATTAATTTGTTGAACAGGAGTTGATTTGATGTATTGCTGCAGTCAGGGACACGAGGAGTTTGGTGGTGCAAACATGAGCAGCAGGAGTGTCTGCTGGGAGAAATAAATACTGAAGTTTGATGAAATCACACATCATTAAGGATATCCTGTTTAGGTTAAACGCATTCAAATCAAGACTGATTTATGTAACATCCCAATTCTGTCAGAGAACTCCGTCAACATCATGTAGCTTAGAAAAGGGTAAGATTTTATCAGTCATATTAATATAAGGTGCAGATACACTTACCTACATGTACACATACACATACATTTATTATCAAACAATATCCTCCAATGTTTAGGGGTTTTGTAGACGGTAACCCATCAATGACTTACCACTATATTTAGTATGTTGATGAAATTTAAAAAGTTAATATTAATAACATATTTATCATGCCTTAAGTGGTATAAAAAGTTGTTTTTTAAAAGGTGAAAATATACTGCTAGGTGAATAGTACTCTAACCCTGTGCAGTTCCTGATTAAAGCTGGGTTAGGCAGTTTTGTTTTGGTGTCATTTGGCAAAAATTCAGCAATAACTTTTCAGCATTTTGTAATTCAGGTGGTCTGAAAGAACACTAGACTTCTGCACCTCCCCTTGGCTCTATGTGGACTTTTCAGAGAGCGTTTATTGGCTGCTCCACGCTGTGCCTCTTAGCAACAGGTGATGTCACTATGAGCTAATTGGCTGTTGAAATCAGTGCATGCCTTACGTTCCTAAACTGGCCTCTGGCAACTTGACAGGCTGAGTTGCAGGTGACACCATCAGCTGGCTTGAGTCGAGCTGAGACAAACCAGTTTACACCGCTACAACTTTTCCTGCAACTGTTTCATCTCATCATGAATCTTTGGTGTAAACTGGCCCTAAAAGAGAGAGCGACAAAAAAATGAAGTAAAATGTGAGCCAGAGCAAGAACAGGGAAGGGAGGATGCAGCAGTGTTGCTTCTTTGAGAGTCTCATGCTACAGCTAGCAAAATTTCCAGACATTGCCTACCCCAGCTTTAATCTTAACTCTAAGGCTAGCAAGCAACTAACCTAGTGCCTCCCTATGTGTTGCATTAGATGTGAAAATGTGACCTAACCCTGGATACTGTCCTCTTCCCCATATGTGTGTGTGTGTGTATGTGTGTATGTGTGTTTGTGTGTTTGTGGATAACTCATCAGCATAGCCAGGTCACTGTTTCGCTTCCACATGATCAGCCGTCTCTGCAGGCGAGGTCTGACATCGTACCTTGTCAGCTACACTTGTCCATCCAGTCAGCCAGCCTGTGCTTCACTGTGGTCATTCAATTTTAAAGAACAATTTACAGTTCTTAGGGAAAACAAAACTCTGTTCACCAGTTCCCTTTTTCTCCGAGAGTGTCTTGCAGAATCGTGTCCCTGGTTTTCACACATCCATGCAACTTAAATCCTCTCCTCCAGGTGCAGTAGAGTTTGTTGGCTGCTTAAATAAGTCAGAGCTACAACATTACAACCCTTCTGCATATAATGTCAGTAGGACTCTGCTTCTTGTGCCTCAATATTTCCTATCCTCTTTATTTTCTACTAACACATTTCTTTTGACCCTCTCTGGCTTGTCCTTCCTCCTCAGTAAGGCCAGGAGCAATGGACAGCCAACACTGCCGCAGCATAGGACAACAGCGCCCAGAGACGATCGCCTTTGATGTCATTGTTGATCGGGCAACATCTTTCTCCATATTTTTCAACGGGAGATGTTATCAGGGGAGGTTCTGGACAAGACAACAGAACAAAATAAAGGGATACATACAATTCAACAGCACAACGAACTATACTCTCACAAAAAATTAAGTAATTAAGCTAAATTGTCTCATGCTAAATTATCTCATGTTACACAGTTTCAACAAAAATTGAAGAATAAGACCTTTATGAGGGTAAAACACATTGCAGGACTATTGTAGTACACTGCATTAGTTTTTAGTCAAGTCTACATAATAAACTGTAAGATTTGAGAAACAAGGGACAAATACAGGCTGAGAGGGAGATTAAAAGTTTTTTTTAATCATTTCAAGCCAAGCAGACACATTTTTCATCAAGTCCCCTGCGAGCGCACACAGCCTGGTGTTAGCTTGTTGAAATGCTGCTACGCCTGCATGTGCTATTAAGTAGAACTCAGTGGACCGTGCTTCCATATGGCTGGCCTCAATGCGGCCAGTGTGATGCGGGTTATGCGCTGGGATCAGCTTATTCAGTTTTTGTTGAGGATGATTGCTCGACACAAAAGCTCACTTTGTTCTGTTCAGCACTGCGTTCTTCTCTCCGTAATGATGGAAAGCCTGTCTGGTCAGGAGTCAGACAAGTCCATATGTGATGTGAAAAAAATACAAATGTTTTGACAATAAATGAGGACAGGACACTAAAATAATAAGATTATTCACAGTAATAAAGAAATTAAATCTACATATCCTTACTTTTGTTACATGCATGCGATTCCCCAATAATCTAATGTACCTTAGACACACAACACCCAAACAGGTGTCCCTAACAGTTTGAAACAGTACCTGTGAGGGATTTTCCATAAACAACTGTCATATCAGTGAAGCGGTGATCATCTCAGTGCTGCTAAATATGCTGTAGGAGAGAACGCATAGCATGTTTCTTTGGATCCATTTCAACGAACAGACCGTATTTGCTACACCGTCCAGCGTGGAGGAGGAAATCACCACAGGACGTAGGGGTAAACTTTCTGCCAGGAGGATTAGTAACTGTTTACCTTCCTTCTCACTTTTGTCACGTGATGGCATGTGGGTGTGTTTCGTATATTGTTGTGCGTCCCGGCCCCTTCACCCCTTGGTCGCAGCCTAACACATGTCCCTTTGATCAGCTCTGCTGTTTAATTACACTAAACAAGATAAGACCATGTCCTCCATCTGAGTTGTTTTAGCTTTGTCTTCTATCTCTAATAGAAAGACCGGCCTTATCATTTGGGAGGAATGAAAAGTCTCATCCCAGAAGGCTCGCGATCATAGCTGTTTGTGCTCGTCTTGAGCTCCTTTGTAGAGGCTGATGTGCGCTCAGTGCCCTGCTGCAGTACTTATCTCTAGTTTTGTGCAGTCCATCAACTGAGACTGTTATGTGAGGTCTCTGGATGCTTTATTAACACAGATGTGCACCTAACAAACAGACTTAGGAAAGATAAAGGGCACAGAGACAAAGAGTCTGGGCACAGACGATGGATTCTTACAGTATACAGTGTATGTAATTACTGTACTGAATGAAACAAAACTGTTGACGGAAATGAAAACAAATAGGAGAAGAAGGCCACAAGCTGCTCTGTGTGTTTGCCCACCCAACCCAAGACCACTCTGCATAGCGGCTACAGTCAAAGTGTGAAGGGTGGAGAGAAAATGTGAGTTATGGAATCTGTAATGAATAGTCTCAATGACACCACTAGCTGCCAGATTGCATAGTTTAGGTCAATCCATCACTGAAGGAACATTCTCAACTCTTCCCCCGCAGCTGAAATATGAAAATCAGAGCCTCTCCGTCTGTTTTTAATACTGAGGCCATCGATTCACTGGCCACTATCTCACCACAGCCTTAATTACGTGGTAACTCATGTGCTATCTGCCCTCCCGTCTAAGTCTGGTCATTATTCAGTATAAGATGAGTGAGATGAGCCCATTCTAATTGAATAAGAAAGAGAGACAAAGAAAGATTACAATACCAGTGTCTGCAATATGACCTGGGTGGAATAATGTCTATATTTGACTCTTACAGAGTTTATGAATTTGCTTAGCTGTGGAGTCACACCGCAGTTATATAAACTGACAGGCGAGAAATATGAAACCAGCCACATCTGAGACATCTGAACCAAACAAGTGTTGTTTGTTCAGCCATTAAAAACAATGAAATATTGCATTATTGCATGCTTCAAAATGGAATAATAAAGAGCACCAAGAGAAATGAGTCATCTTATAACAAAAGCATGCATGCACAGTTGCAAATGCATGAACAGCACAAAAGATTTTGTGTTTGTAATCAGGTTTCAGTGGAGTGGGATTTCTGCATATTTATGGAAAAAATACTTGTTTCACTGTTCTTTTCAGGAAACCTGTTTCCTTTACTGTCTGCCTAACATGTTGACTTATGACTCTTGATACTAATCAAAGTAACTGAATGCTGTGTGCAAGGCAGATGGAATTTTACAATAAAATTGCTAATGCACTCAACAACTGAATGAAAATTACAAGATCAGACATTTAAACTGACTTTATGTCTTGTGCCTGCACGGCAGAGGGCAGAGGACACCTGCAGTGAAAGGAAATGGCTCATTTTTTGTGTGTGTGACAGCATGGGTTACGTTGAAAATTCCTGAAAACAGCTCCCTCATGGCCCTGGAACAGGAAATATCTATAATCCCTGGCATGTTGCAGAGCCCCTGGTTAGCTGAACCCCTGCCGAACCAATCAGTTTTCCCTTTATTCGCCATCCATGTGGGTTCCAGTATGTGTGTGTGTGCATGTGTAGGTGGCCCCTGCTGGAAGGCAAAGGTCTCAATCCTTGCAAGCGTTATCTCTTTAACAGAGCATGGAGCATCCTGTAGAGCTGATCAGCTGGGCAGCCATCTCTCTCACAGTGGGGTACACACACACACACACACACACACACACACATATACACACACACACACACACACACACACACACACTGTCAGAACCCCTCATTGCTTTGTCTTTCTCAAAAGCAAATTGAAGAGCTGCAGGTATCCATAAGGAGGAAACGTGCAAAGGAGGGATTAGGGTGAAAAGAAGTGGAGTCTTTTGTGAATGCAGTGAATGTAGCTTTATTGATTACCATGAATGACTGTTCTTTACAATTAATATCAATAATGCACATGTCCCTCCTTATAAACTCTCCCAACCAGGATCAAATGCTGTGTAAAGGCAAGTGTGATCAAATCTGACCTGTACTTTCATACAACATATTATGATACTGAGGCTTCACTTTCAGGGTGGAGGTTAGGAGTCAAACTAATGAGTCCTTGACCTCTGATCACCTTCATCACCCCTTTATTGATTTAACAGAGCCATCTCTGGGTGACCTTGGAGGGGCTAACACAGAAGATTTATGAGTTTCTCTTCTTTCCAGGTAATATGGTTTTAAGTGCAGTGAGGTACGCTGGGGTACATCTCCTAGGAATACAGCACAGTACAGTTTCAGTCTCAAATCTTTTTGTTTCTTGTACCTAGAGTTTCTCTTTATTTGCACTCACAGTATATCGCCTCGTGTCTGCCCCTGTCACCCGTGTTGCCTCCCGCTCCTCCGGGCTTTGTTCCCTGAGCTGAAGACACAGGCGGCCATCACGGCTCTGCCACAGACAGATTCACAGCAAACACTGGCTTGTGACTTCACAGCGCTGAAATCAACTCGGATAAGAGGATTACGTGACTGAGGACGACTGAACAGGACGTTTAGTGTCGGTGCCTAGAAACAGCGCGATCAGCAGCTAAGGGTTATTAGGCAGCTCCTCGACTCAAAGAGTGGCTCTGTCTCCCAGTTACTGCTCCCGACTTTTCACATTCTCCTCTTTTGCCTATTTTTTCTCTCATTTCACAGATTCTGTTTGACTTTTTAATCAATTTTATCTCCTTGCTTCATCTCAAGCTAATTTACTTACCTTCTTCCTTGTACAACTTATATATTTTTTGCATCTTTTCTGTATAATTTCTTTCAATCTTTCTCTTTTCCCACATCAAAGTGCCAGCGGGGGAACAATATTGCAGGTTTCATTCATCATAAACTTGTCTCAGCTACTATCTAGTTTGTGGTAATGCTGTGTGAGTGTATTGGTTTGTGGAGCGCAATTTCCTTCCTCTTTTTAGTGCCGTCAATTTAAAGCCTAGAAAATATATGTTCAGCCCTGCTGCCTTAATGTGCGTGGAATGGCTGAGTGCTGTAAAACAGTAAAAAGAGAACCGTAATTGCACGGCATCTGAAAGGCGCAGGCAAAGTGACGATCCCCCAAGGAAAGCCCCCTCACCAGTGCAAGAGGAGATAATTACTCAGAGATAGACACAGTCGCCACCTTGTTCTCTCTGTGGAGCCTCCGTCGTATTTCTGGATGGATTATGTTATAAAACCGCGACATCCAGAGAAACAGAGACAGAGAGTTTGTGAAACTGTGAAAACTTTCACTTAAGGCCTGCGTCTGTTCGCTATTCGAAGTGTAAAGTCTGATAATCCACATTTGACTTGATGGTGCTGCTTTTCTGTTCTCAGTTACAGAATGACTTTTAACGGCAGTTGGTCTTAATGTCACAGAGACGCCAGCATGAGTTTTGTGCCCTCAGGGAGCACAGAGAGGAGCTAAGTGCCTCATCCGCCGCTTCTTGTTTTCACTTTTTATTTGTTTTTAGCATTTTAAAATTTAATGACTGCAGAGAAGCTTTTAGTGCAGTCACACCAGAAATATTTGATTAGAGATTTACTTAAGGTGACTTTGCTTTAGAGAGAAGATTGAGCATGAATGCTCAGCGTTTCCCTGCTTAAAATACATTCATGAGTAGAGTGTGGAACCACACATGCTAAATGACATGCTCGTCACAATGACCACATATTAAGCCCTGATCTGTTATGATTTTTTGAATAAAATGTGCCGTATTGACTGTTGAAAAATGTTATTTAGTGAAAATTAGCACTGAACACTTTAAGTTTATTTCAATTAGATATTTCCCAATTAAAGACATAAATGTGCCACTTTTTTTTTACTTTAACAAGGCTTGTGTCCGCACAACACTGTTCAAATGGTTTTGCGTAATAAAACGAAAATGGGACAAATAATTCAAACAGCCGGATTTTCACAGAGGGCAATGGTGGAAATGTGTCCAGTTCCTTTCCGTCAATAAACCTAGCAATCTCTTAAAACCAAAAAAATGGGTCATGAATGGCATTAGAAATCTAACTTAAGAAAAAAAGAATACTGTCATTAAATCAGCAAAATGTTCTTTAAGTATTGAAAAAAA
>JAQFJA010000024.1:17701843-17713559 GCA_029874485.1 Naso brachycentron | reverse complement strand
ACTGTGAACAATGCCTAGAGCTGCTGGGACTGCCTGGCAGTTGGAGGAGTTGTTTCGCCATATCAAACACACAAACATACCCACGCACACCAACAAAGAAACATTATTTCTTCCAGATTTCACATTATACATCCCACAGAAGCTGAACTGCTTAGATTTCTGGACACATACACTATTGTCCCCAAGCTATGCTTCAATTACTAAACCAACAAAGCTGGAAAGCAGAGACAGATATGCAATATTTGGACCATCTGTGTCGACCATCTACATACAGTATTTGTAATCTTGTAGGATCTGTGAGTGCGATGTGATAAATCCTCCACATGAATCGTGACTCCAATAAAACCATCTAATGGTATTTTCAGATAAGCCAGAGCAATCAGGATTAAATCAGTATCATATTTTTCAACAAAAAAAAAAGAAGGTTGATGTGGAGTCAAAGCCTTTTGAAGCTCTAATTGTCAGTGCCATTAATAACATCCTCAAAGGAACAGTTTGTTTAAAACTCACAAGTTAACACTTTGACACTATTGGCTGGCTGCAGATGGCAACTTCCTGGAATTTTGTTGTTACAGTGTTATTGCCAGAAAGTTGCATGACTCGCAGTTAAAAGCAAGAATGGTCGTTATTGTCATTTTTTCACTTTTGTTTTTGTACAGATTAAACAAACGGGACATAATGTAGTAATTAGTGAGCTTTAGAGGAGCCCACAGACAGATGACTCTTGTTATCTTTAGACAGAGCCAAGCTAGTTCTGCACATGTTTCTAGTACTTATGCTAAGCTAAGCTCAAACTGCTCAGAGCTGTCAATTAGCATGTTTCCTGAAGTTTTTAACTGCCTTTAACTGTCTTTTCAATAGCTTTGAAGGTATGTGGATGTGTGTACGATAACTGGATTCTTGACTTACTTTGTTACGTTTAAGCGTCAGAAGTGCAAGCTGTAAGTAACATTTTATCAGTGTCCTAGTGGTTTTTATATTGTGTCAGTAATCTCACAAAAGGGGTTGTGAGTACAGCAGAGTGCTGAGGCCTGCACGGAGGAGGGAAAGTGGGAGGAGGAACCAACACAGACCATTTTGAGAGAATGCAGAAAATGCCAGGATGACAGAAGGCGAGAGTCACAGTTTTCTGAAGATCTACAGACTTTAACGTTTGGTCAGTTGTGTCTGGCTGCTCTACATGAGTCCGAAATCAAAATCAAAGACCGGAAGATAAGTATAATATGTCCTCTTCAAGTACTGAAATTTGTAAGTTTTTTTCATTTTGATTTGCCTGGAAAAATTTGTGCTGCAACATTTTGTGAGGGAATAACACAAACCAACCGTGTCACCAAATGATTTCACTGACTAACGTTTTAAAATTTTCAACCTAATGGTCCATCAACAGCAAGTGGTAATGCAATTTCATCTAAGATAACGTTCAATCACAGTTATTGTCCCTGTAAAGTAATAACAGCTCTTGTAGACTCTCAGTTTAAGAGGCTGTCAGGTTTGGTGTTGGCTTGGTGCTCAGTTGACATGGACATAGTTTTTGAGTAGATTCAATTTCTCAGCACAGACAGACTCCATGATAGATTGACAGGCGGATGGACTGAGGGGAGATGTGTGCTAATATTTGCCCAGTTATCCATTGATCCATGCGGATGAGTGTCGGGCCTTTGTAGATTAGGTGGCCTGCCTCGAGGCTCAGTGGAAATCAGCAGGATACAGTCTTACATCAGGCCGTCTTAGCTTGTCTCCTCTCAGAAGAGGATTCAGTCTCACTGTCACAAACCAGAGTAAGAAAGATTTTTTTAAACATTGGAAAGTTGTTAGAGGGACTGAATGACTAACAACAGCTCCCAGATGGTTCCTGGTAACCAATCCACCCCATATTAAATTAGCAGTTACTGATACAACAGTGTAAGATGTTTAGCTGCATTTCAGGGCTCAGCTCTGTTGTGCACTGGTGTGATTTAGCTAACTGCCTGATGTCTCCAGTGGTTTTTGTGTAAATGCTCATAAACACTGATCATTTTACAAGTCAGGCTGATTACTCTTCATTTAATAGTGCTAAAGCTGCTCATGGGGTAAATTATCATGGGAGGGGATGCGATTATTGTGTTTCCCACTTAGTGATATGGCTTTCACCAAAGGGGGTTTCTAGTATTGATGCTGTGTCAACAAACACTGTCTTGTTTTTTCACACAGGATTGCTTGCCTCACAGTAAATGCTTGCACTATGACTGTTTTCCATTTCAGACTCAATTAGGAACACCAACTGGGTGACGGTCAAGTGAGCGCAGGTGAATATGGCCCATAGGAAGAGACACACGCTGATAATACATAAGATGGCAGCCAGGTGTGGGAGTGTTGTGAAAAATCAGAATGGACACTGTTGAGGGACTTGGTCTCCTTTCCTTTCCTTTCCCTTCCTCTGTAGTGACTGGTGTTCCTTAAATAGTGAATGAGTGTGTTGTGTGTCTGTAGATATATCTGTGTGTGTGTGTGTGTGTGTGCATGTGTGTGTGCAGAAAGTGAAAGCAGGACAGAAGCTGAGTACCTCTCAGCTTGCCTCATTCACATGTATTCCCCAGAGATGCATATAGGCTTGTTTTAGAGTGCAGAAAAAGAAGCAAGAGCTGGAGAGGAGGCTGAAGGAATCGAGGCATTTTTTTAACCCCTTTAGTGTCAGGTGACTTATATAAGCAAAAAAATAGCGTTTTGTATGTTTTCTGTTCAACCTCAATCCTTCCTTATCCTACAATCCTCTGTTTCTTTCCTTATTCTCTCTCTCTCTCTCTCTCTCTCTCTCTCTCCCTCTCTCTCTCTCTGCCGCCCACAATCCTGCCCTCACTTCTTCTTCTGCTCTACCTGCCTGCCTGCCAAGTTTTCTCTTCTCTCGCCCACCTGAGCCCAACACCTGTGTGAGCAGTCAGTTCCAAGAAAGGGGGCCAGGATGCCGTCACAAGAAGCTTGTCACGAGTTTCCTCCCGCTGGGGAGATACCTCACGCAGCCTGCCTCCCCCTCCAGAGGGACAGCGTTACCCCAGAGATTGTGTTTCTGTAGGGAACTTTGTTGCAGTCTGAATTTAGGAAGCCGGGGACTTTCTTATCTCCTCTCCAACTGTACTTCCACACACATTTAAACACAGCTGGGTGCACACAGCTGCACACACAGGCCACAGAAACACATTGTTCTCTCAGCAAACATGTTCACAAGTGTGGGCTTCTCGCTGGTAGTGAGTCGTGATAACCCTCTCTCCACCACCAGATGGCCTGCTCTCACTCATCAATGTAATGATCTGGCAGCCAATCGCAGGCCATGTAATATTCATGAATGAAAACAAGGCTGGATGGTAGAGTAAAGTGTTTGGCAAGAGGGAACAGACATTATGTTTGTTTCTCTCGTTTAATCCTATTCAGAGCATTGTTTCCACATTTGATGGTGTGCTGCTGTCACTCCAACGTCAACTCAGCAAACGGTAAAGGAGAGCTCATTGTTTTGTGAAGTGTAAACAAAAGTTGGACGCATTCGTCAAATCAGGCTGCATCGTCGGTTGAGGAGGTATCATTATGCAAGATATATGAATTCCTTAAAATTATACAGTTTATTGGCAGATACAGTAGCCTTTTTTAAGAACTAATAACAAAATAAATCTGGACAGATTAAAGCAGCTAAGATAAATAAAGTAACATCAAACAATAAGCTCTGAAAGTAATAATAAATACAACATGAATACCACAATATAACAACAACTGGCCAGCTTGTTAACATATACTTTCTATTTCGTTTTTAAGCTGCGACCAGCAGCTCCGTAGGTCGTTATGTCGCTCTGTTGGTCAGTCCAAAAATATTTCCAACTCTTTGACAGCCACAGTTTTGACCCTAGGAGGCTGATTAAGTGTTTTGGCTGACTGGTAAAAAAGGGGGTGCAATGGTGGGAGTGGCCTGTAACAAAAAGGTACATAACTTTTAGCAGAATTCACGTAACAAGGCCAAACTTTGCAGAAACACACACACATGGACACTTTCATTTGGCTTGCCCTGCCCCCTTCCATAACTCATCAACCATATTTTTATAGACTGTAGACTCTTGTGGGAGGCATCAATGGCGACAGTAAGCTGCTGATTAAAGCTATTTTGAATTTGGTCTCGTTTGATTACATTTGGAAACCTTACGCCAAACCTTATTCAGTTTCCCTCAGTAATTAACATTCCTAGTCATCAGAAATTCAGATATAAACGATTCAGCAAAATCATAACTTATTCATCACTAATTTGAACCATCGTCGCTTTCAACCGTTAAGTGAGATATGAGCTGTGTCTGACTTTTTCAATGATGCAGAATATTCAGGAAGCACATTAAGTCTGCTAATTCATCTTAAAATTTGGATAGACTTGGTGAGAGCTCTATCTCCAATAGGTGATATGCAAGGGGTGATTGATAAATTCATGGCCTGAGGTAGAAGGAGTCAATCTACAGAACCAAACACATTTCATTTTAGTGCATCGATCCCTTCTACATTTTTGCACTTAGTCTACCGGTCATGGTGCCTGCAGATGTCTTCTTTGTATCACCACTTCAAAAAATGTGTCAGCTGACCATTTTATTCACCTCAGGGGAAGAGGCAGTAGACTTCAAGTGCCGCTGTTGTCCATTTTTTCAGACATGCTATCTCACAATTTTCAGTTATCCACAAAAGAAACATCCCAGAAGTTATTAACTCCAAACAGTCTGCATAATCACTTAGAGATAAATTTCATTTGAATATAAGGAGCGCTGTTGAACTCATATCTTCCCTATCTAGGCCCCAAATTTATCAATCACCCTTCATATTCTTGATTGTACTGCTTCCAGAAAGGTAAGACAAAAAAACTTTTCCACAGATCCAAGGATTTGGTTGTTATTACAGTAAAGAAGTACCTTACTCACCTGTTGTTTCCCTTAATTGAGAAGTCTTTGGAAATGGTGAGAGGTGGTGTGGGCTCAGGGGTTAATTCACTCAAATTTCTTGTTTTCTTCAACCAATTTTCCATCACCGGAAGACAGTCGTTCAAACCAGAGAAAGCAATCCAATCCTTCCATTTCAGAAACTAGAACCAACTAATTAATTTTGTTTTGACAGACTAATCGGTGGATCAACTAATCGTTTCTGCACAATGCAATCAGCCAAATGATGTTGTATTCACATTCATTGTGGTAATTTATTTTTATTTTCTCGAATTTCATCTGAAACATGTTCAAACCCAGCAGAGAGCAGAGCAATGGAACATGACACTGCTTTGTTATCTGTAGCAGCCAATTAACTTCATACATCCCCCCACACAGTCACAAATATGGATAAATACGCAGACACACTCGCACAAAGACACACATTAACAACATAAAGCTGTAGTGTTATCTGTGATATGCACTTAGGGGAATATTTACCATTATGCTGATGGTCGCAGTAATGACTGGAGTATTAATATATTAGTATGCACAGGCTGTGTGGGATTTGCTCTGGAACACTACCCTGCATTGTTAAACCGAGGGAGAATAAAGTGTCTGCCGCAGTTATTTTCTCTACTCCTTTTTTCCATCATAACATCTCCTGGACCCTTTGTTCTGTTTGCTTTTTTCATCCCATTTCTTTTTTTCTCGTTTTCAATTTCCTTGTCCCATTCATTCTCTTTCTAATTCCCTCTTCCTCACTGTTGCTCCTCTCACTGAAAACTTCAGATTCTGTGTATTTAAACAGTTTTTTTTTTTTTTAAAGAAACGATCATTACCCACTACTATCAAATCAAACATTTGTGTTTTCTCTCATCTTTTTATATTTCAAAAAAAGGCAGAGGAGATCATCAAAAATATTCAGTCACGAGTTTTTCTTTCATGTTGACAGTCTCTCTCTAAAAGGAGAATATTTTGTTCCTGACTCAACCTTTTTACCTCACTCCTCTCTGCCCTCTTCTTCCCTTTGCTCCCTCACTCTCGCCAGCGTAATGACTCATCTAATGTGTTGAAGTCCAGCTTTCAGCCATGCCAGAGGCCTTGCAATTGCAAAGCGAGCCAAGCTCGGACCTAATCAGCGCACTGCAGCCAGCCTTCTCCTATAAACCAGGACAGAGAGGTGCAACACATGGGGGTAGAGTGAGAGCAAGAGGTGAAGTCGAGGAGGTGATCAGTGACACAAAGGCAACAAAAGGAGAAGAAATAGAGAAAAGCGAGGGAGGGAAAAGTTCTACGTTTGAGCAGACATAGAGGGACCTTTCTCAGAAAAAAAGATGATGACACGAAGATTAGGTTCTATAGAAAGTGCATATGTGTGTTAACCAGTCCCAAGTCTACTTGTTATTCTACATGGCCCATCAGCTTTAACATGCTGTGAACTTCAAGCTGCACCATGAAAGAAATAAGAGGAGTTAGAGAAATTGTCCCTGCTGACTCTTCTTTGAAAGACATCATGGGATTGCAAGGATCACTGAAGACCCACATCTTTTCCTGTCCCTCTCTTTCTCTCTCGCACAAACACACACAAATTCCTTTTCTCTCTCCCCTTTCAGTGAGTCATCGGTGATGTGTCAGAGCCAGATCGATAATGGGTGTCTCTTCCACAGATAGAATGGCAGGCCAAGAAAGCTTTTGGAAAGGAGGAGAAAGTTCTATCTTGACTGCTAATATTACTATTGAGTCATTCCTCTGGGGGCCGTCACAAACAAAGCTCACAGGTGGAAATCGTCTATCTTCAACCATGAATCTTGAAAATGTCAATATTTTAAGAGTTTGTTTGCAATTTATGTTTAACCTTAAATTATTAATTTGTCTGTTTTCACTTTTTGTTTTTAATGCAATCAAAGTCTCATTTTTAATGAATTTTTATGCCCCGGTAAAGCCCATTTAATTGCCTTGTGTCTGAATGGGGCTATATAAATAAACTTGACTTTGCCTTGAGCCTGGTAATAACACAGTCTTGACATAATTCAATAGGTGCTAAAAGAGGTTTATAACCCCAGGTAGGAAAAAGTCCTTTAAATCAAAATGACAGCATAAGTTGTCATCAACTTCCCAATTGACCTATCAGAACGTTTTCTGGTTTCCCTGTTGAGAAGACAACATCATTTTTCAGTGCATTCCATAATAACTCATATAACAGTAAAATTTTGAATTTACAGACATTTTCTGCTGCATCTTTCCTTCATGTCAACACTTCATAATGCCAGGTAAAAAATTAATGTATAATTTTTTCATTTTTTGATTTTGGATTCTCATTTGAATATCAAATGAATGAATGGTACACTGATTATGCTTGTTGCCGCGTCAAGCAATTTTAATTTAAGTACCATTATTGTAAAGCGTTAGTAGTTTTGGTAAAGTTTAGGCAACTAAAACTTCTTGTTTATATTTAGATAAAGACTGTTGTCATGGTTTCAATAAACAGAGAGAACATTAATTAATAACACATTCACAACGAGTCACTTGTCAGGAAAATGTAATTATGGGTCATTAGAATCAGTTTTAACTGATTTTGTTTGACCACTTGGGGGCAGCAGAACAACCTGTAACCACAACATTGACATATCATCACTGTCATGACATTTTCACTGCATGATGTTGATTTGGCTTATGTGCTGGCAAACATTTGTTTATGTTCTGTTCATGCTCCAATACAGCAGATATTATCAACATTAGCATTGCTGTCATGTTTATGGTCAACCAACCAATGTAAGTCCAATTTTAACTTGTTTACCATCTGTTGGCTTGTTGTGTTGAAGAAAATATGTATATATTAAGCAAATAAATATTTTACTGTGTTCAGCAGCTTGTTTCAAACTTTGTACATGGTTTGGTGCCTGGCATGCAGGGCGCAATGTAGTTATCAAGCTTCATTTTAAAATGTTTTCTTGTGGTATATGAGATATAAGAAAGGATTGCTGAAAAAAAAAGAAAGTCTTCTGTTTTGGCCCGACCAAACACCAGACATAGATAAATGCCCGTTAGAATCCAACTGCGGGATAACATAAACAGGTTTTTGAAAATGATGGCTCACTTGTTCGCAGTGCACTGAACCATACATGCCACGGCAGGGAGTGAGTTTAAGCTTTTAGGGAGGCGCAAAAGGAAATGAGAGGGACACTGGTTTAAAACACAAATAGGAGCACCATTGTGAAACAGAATGAGCACAAGGATCATTTTATATCAATTATTTTGTTTTCATAATCATTGGAAGCCAAAAACATTGTTTAAAATGGAATTCACTGAACCACCCACCCATACGTTTGATTATACTGGATTGCTTTGGTCTGTATTTCACATCCATTCATTCTGTTTATTCACAGTCATTTGCTCCTCCACAGCAGCCTGTTAACACCTTTGTCTCATGTCTTCTCTTACACGTCACACCTGGCTGACTTCACTCGATAAAAAAAAAACATCAAATGAAAGATCAATACAACATACACTGAATCAGTCCTTCCCATTGCCATCTGAACAACACCAGTGACTGCGTGGCCCGCCCAGTGTAAGATCTCTTACTGGAAGAATTGCTCCGCTTCATCTCTGGTTCATGCCTTCCTCTGACCTACCAGCTGTACACACTTCACTGTCCCAGTGTGTCTCTATGTGTGTGTCTGGGTTCATGGATTTGTGTCCTCTGCAGTGTGTTTTCAAGTACTGAAGGTTAGACAGTGATTCACTACGGTGGATGAGTTCAGACGGTTGCAGGTGTCCTGGAGCCATTTTTGCACACAACACCTGTTATCCATGCATTTTTTTTAAAAGACACTTCCTAACATGAAACCCTAAACTACTTTGCTTCTCACATGCATCTCCTGATCTTAATGTGGTTTATTCTGTTGTGTTCTTTCTTCAAATTTGTGGGGTGCTGATATTTGAAACCATTTGAAATTCCTGTCCGAGGATGATATTTTGTTGTGATTAATTATTCCCACAAGGGTAGAAGCTGTTCTCGCCATGATCTGGTTCTTTGAGGAATTGCACTTTTCGGGGTCATTTTAGCTGAGCAGTTAAGTAAGCGTCTTGCATATTGATTATATACGGTAGACACAATTTTCCATTGTCAGTTTTTCTATATAAGCATTTAAATGCCTTAACTGGACCCAAAAGCAGACACATATATTGACTGAATGATAAAGATGAGTTTATTGTAATGCAGTTGGGAGATGATGATGATGAGGAATGCAGAGGGCAGGTAGGCGGCCCAAAGTGGAGAATGGCAGTGGCTGGCGGAGACCGATGGCTGCAGGCTCGAGTGGTGTGGGCAGATGGACGAAAGGCTGAGCTGGCACTGGTAATCCTAGACAAAGGGGAACAAAGGTTAGAAAAATTAACTCGAGTATATAGAGCTGAGCAGCAGAGAGAGTGAGAACCACAGAGAAGGCGGAACAATGTGGCGGCAAGTGGAAGGTGAGCAGGGGATCTTAGGTATTGTAGGGAGTGTGGAGATTCAGCAGGTGCCAGGCACCAGAGAGCCACACCCACAACACACACACGCACAACACAAATATACACACTGGAGAGGAGACAACACAAAGGAGACCTGGAAAAAATTAGGAAACATAGGAAAAACCTGGAGTTGCAGCCCGAGCCATGACAGTAAATCTAATTCTGTAATTTCATTAATACAAATACTGCGCAATAAAAGCAGTTGTACTGATTATAGACATTTACTGATGTTTTTTTTTAAGTTTCAAAGGATTATGGAATGGCATGTGATGCCTGTTCAAAGCTTGTGTGGGAATCTGACAGAACGTTTGATGGCTGATCTTTATAGGTCATCAAATAAAGGATATGTTAAACATTTCTGTATTTATATTTCCACACAATGAAAAAGAAGCCCATTTGTAATCGACCCCATCTTCATTAACATGACCTAGCAGTTAGATACTGTTTGCTTGCTCACCACAGTAACACCATCAATGTTGACAGCTGTTTGAAATCGATTTAATAAGAGAACAGGTTGTTTGTTAGCAGATTCAAAGCACTACCTTTGCTATCTCTCCTAATTGCCAGTGAGAACATTTTCATTTAATTGTGCCCTCCAACACCCCTGCTCTCACTAACATTTTCCTCTGCTGCACGCTGTGTAATCAGTGGTGTCCCAATCAGGTTTCTCACCCAGAAAAATCTCCTGATGTACAGGCTTATGTGCATCACCTACAGTGACCTTACAGTGACCCCTGGGAGCTCAGTTTCCACATTCATGCCTGAGCAGGTGAAGGCTCAACAGCAAATCCTGAACAGAGTTCACTGCAGAAACATACTTCTAATTGTCTGAACCTCAGAAATTCACAGTTATTTTACACATATTCTTTGACTCTAGAGGAAAGAGAAACAGTGTTAGAAGTCTAATGTCATTATAAAGGACCTGTGTTTCTCTGTTCCACTGATGTCAAGAGTATTTCCAAACTGTGCCACAGTAGCCTATTTGAAGGGGGGGGGCTTCTTCACAGAGTGTATCGACAGTTCAATTTAAAGAAAGACAGAACACGGATGGGAAAGAATGAGCAAGAGTGAAAAATGAATAAATGTGTTTTTCCTCATACGCCACACATGTGACTAATTCTCAATAGACCTTGTGAGACGAGAATCTGCATCATCATCGTCGTCATCATCATGGCCATCTTTTTTTAGACAGCCATCAGTGTGTCACGTGCTGCGGCTGCACGGAGCTGGAGAGGCAGCACACATCATCTGATATGGAGGTCATATCACACTAATTCATGTAGCTTCTTTTTCCACTCACTCTGTCTCATTCAGCTGCTTTATATCTTCCTCTTACTCTGTGCGTGCAGAACATGTGCATGCACGGACACACGTGCACACACACACATCTTTACCTACCACAGTTCTTATTTCTGCAGTGGTGGCTTGACTGAACCACGCACCATTGATCTGCTCTGGTGATTGATTGCAGTGGCTGAAGGGTTTTAGTCACTTTTTTCACCTTCAAATGAGCATTCATTTGCACAACACTGCACTTTTCTGAACAAGTGTACACACAAACTATATTTTACTATGTATTTTAGTGCAATTTACCAAGCACAGACAAGCTATTAGGTAATAAAACAGCTTTCTGTGATTCTAATCCTTGGCATAGGCCTTTTTGTATTATGCAGAGTTGACTTGTGGTGCATTATGTTAGCTATAGAGCTGTGCTGGAAACGTATAAATACTTAAAACAGTATATAAATTAAGATGCATGCTGAAGTTTTTTCCTGCTCTAACGTAGTTAGTCTGTGCTGTTGAAGGCTTCGAGTTGCAGGCCAGAGGACACAGCTTCATGTGACCAACTTATCAAGCCACAGAAAAATAAAAATGCCTTTTTGTTCCTGTTTATGGTATTACAGAGAGCAGGTGAAGGTGGATATGCTAGAAGGACAAATGTTGATGCAACAAATATGCAAACATGTTGAAGATTCCTGATAAAACATAACCGACCTCCTCTCTTTACTCTGATAACACTGAAGCTGCAACAATGTGAAAAGACGGGGAAATATTTTTTCTGTCCCACCTTCGACTTTTTGCTTGTTTTGGTGGTTTTGTGAAGTTGCTGCATTAGCATTCAGTTCAGAGTTTAGGGGAAGGGTTATATATATTCACTTGTTTGATTAAAACAAACAAAAAGACACGAAGGTGTTACTGAAGGTTATAAAACAAATCAATTTAAAGTTTTTCCTAAAGATTTGAGGCGAACGGTGTTGCATCATGGACATGCAAAATAAGGATCCTCA
>JAQFJA010000024.1:17514472-17526409 GCA_029874485.1 Naso brachycentron | reverse complement strand
TTCTTCTTCCACTTCTGACTCTGCTTTTTTTTGTCCTTGCTGTGACCATCCTATTCTGTCAAGAGATTTCCTGTTCTTCGTTCTCTGCCCTTTTCCCCGTCTTCTTTCTGACTCAAATGTTTCATGGCTACCTTAAAGTCATGCCTGTCTGTGGGAATAACCTGTTGCACTGGAACTGGAAAGGAGAGGATGTGTCCTCTGCCGGGCCCTTAGACTGCTATAGCAGCGCATCATGGTTTGAAACAATGTGGAAAAGATGCGAACCATTATTTGCTGCTTTAGAATTTTAAGGAAAAAATGCAGTTGTACCCATACATAGAACTGGATGTGAATGTCTGTTGTAGAACAAGTAACTCGGATTGTGCAGTGGGAGAAATCCTTGATAGGGGTGGACCCACCAGTGGGGACAGGTCGGACTTCCCTTCCCCTCCCTTTTTCATGTACCTGCCACGCTTTAGCAGCACGTAAATATTGGCGTGTGAGAATAGACCCCAACCCCAATATTAGCAGTGCTGCTTCAGTGTGGCTGGATCAAACATCCTGCATATTACCATGGCTTAAATATTGGTTCAGCATTTTTTTGTCCCTCTTTCTTTTTTTTTTTTTTTTTTTTAACATCCACTGTGAATGTAATGCATTCCTGTTTTGTTTTTTAATGAATTTCCCTTGTTATAATTTTTCTTAATTTTTTTTTTTAATTTAGCGTTGTGTTGAGTTTGCTCACTTTTTACACACCTACCCTTCCTGATTGTATTACATGTGTGACCTGCCTGTTACTGCTGATAAATCGTTTCTCATGGGTAGAAAATCCATGTCAGGGTAGAAAAGAAATGGCTGGTGAAAAATTTTTTTGTTTCCAGGTTTGCATTTTATTTTTATCATTTTTTTTAAATTATTTGTTTACAGTATGTGGTAGTTTCAGGTGAACACTTGGTTTGTGCCCTCTGCTGTGGTTTTGTGGTTAGTTGGTTGATTACATGTGTCCTGCTTGATGTGTGTGTGTGCAGCGTGTGTGCATGTCCTTCTTACATTCCCTGGACGTAGACTTTTAGTTCTCTGTCTACAACATGGCTGCATGGCTATGGGAAGAGGCTTTAGCTTGTTCTCCAAGGTCACTTTTCCAGGCTTCTAGCTGAGGGGAAGCTGTCTATTTTGTGCACTGGTCAGAGCAGAGGATGACGTGGGAAACCCACCCCCACCCCCTTTTTACAGGCCTCCCCTTTCTTTCATGTATAAAAGTATTAAGTTAGCTGCTTTTTTCACCTACACAAGTATAAATGAAACATAATTTCAGGCTGAGTTAGTTTTTACTTGAACTAGATATAATTTTTGTTTAACTTGAAATAATTTATGCTATATTATAATACTTTCTCAGACACATATAATTAAACGAGGCAATTTTTCTTAACTTGGACCCAAGTAGTGTACATATACAGTATTTGGAAATTCCACCAAGTTGTTGCTACAATCACTCAGAAATTGCATGCTAATAAAAAACGTGGTTGTTTTTAAATCGCTTAAAATTTGTTTGTTAAAAGTTGAAAGTATTGTAATAGATAGTGATTGTTGGTGGAGTGAGGAACTGATAGGGTGTTATAACAGTAATTCTTTTAAGCATTAATGTTAAAGTATTTAAGTATTAATAAGTATTCTGCTGCATGTTTAACATGCCTGTAATAGCACAATATACTATATACTATACTATACCACACTACAACCCTATTTGTGTCAGATTTAATCATGTTCATTATTTTTTGAAAAATTAGTAACTTACTGTTTTCTTCATGTGTTGTATCTGTTTGTAATACTGGGGAATTATTATAAAATTTTTGGTACACTGCACAGGTATCTCCCAAGTGGTGTGTAATAGACCAGCATTGTTGTAACTTTACTCACCACATGTCTTAGCAGTAAGTGTTGTGGACTTTATTTTATTTTATTTTATTTTTTATTTATTTAGTTATTGCAAATTATAAGAGTTGTTTTACTAGAACTTGAGCTCTGTTTTTTCTGTGAATGACTGCATGCATTTGTTGATCTGGACTGTATATAGGGTGAAGTGGAGCAGATTGCCATGATGAAGCCTAAAGGTCAAACAGAGCATGATGAGGGCATGCTAGAGTACCTGGAGGACATTATTGGCTCCTGCCGCCTTAAAGAGCCAATCCAAACCCTGTCCCGCCGCATTGAGCTACTCAATGAGCAGAGGGGAGAGAAGGTGCCATACACACATACACTATCTGCTCACATACTCATAAGCTAACCACCTTTCTTTCCTGTGCCCTGACTTCATTTGCTGTGTGTGCACGTGCTTGGAAGCTTTTGGTGCACATACCAGGGATGAAAATAATATATTTTTTATTTATTTATTTTTCATTTTATTGTACATTGTTGGTAACAAGATACAGGTGTTAGCAGAAACAAGTGAATGCTATGATAGAGTCTGAAAGTATTGCATGACATCAGAATGATAAAGACTGATAATGTTAAAACAATGTTTTCTTTTAAGCATAGCACTTGCATATGATATATGTTTAAAAATCTAATGGTAGTTTTTAAGTAAGGCAATATTTTCACTGTTCTAGCTAAACCGGGTGAAGCTAGTGGAAAAGGAGAAGAATGCTTTGGAGGGAGAAAAGAACAAAGCTGTGGAGTTCCTCACTCTGGAGAATGACATCTTCAAACACAAGAGTCAGCTCTGCCAGTATTATATGTAAGTGCACCAGCACCATCTCTCTGTGCACAAGACAAATTAAACAATTATATAACCTCATTAAAATTCACTTTTGACCCCACAGCAGCATAGAAAAGAAAAAATGCAAATTTTATATTCTATTTCAAAACAATCACAGGGGGCTGCATGACTGTTAGCTGGTGTTAGTTCCCCTTTTTTCTCCTCTGTTTTTGTGTAAATCATTTAGGTTTACCTCTCACTGTTTTTTCCTGATATTTTTGTCCTTAGTCATGATCTGCAGAAGCGTGTGGTGGATAAAGAGCAGGAAAAGCAGAAAATCTTGGAGGACACCAAGGAACTCACTGAGAAAAACAAAAAAATATCACAGGAGACTGAGAAAATGAACCAAGAACTCAAAAATGTAGAGAAGTAAGGCAGTTTCTTCTCTTCCCTTCTAACAAATTGACAAACTTTAATTAAATTATTTTGTGGTTGAAGTCAGGGTCTCTCTTGTCCTGAGTATTTTTGTAACATAAGTCATTTGTGTGTCCCAAAATTGTTTTTCTACCAAAAAACAAGTTTTTCCCTGTTTCAGAAAGATAAACTTAACATTGTTTTAGATTCTTTATTTTCATTATTATTATTTTTAACTGACAAAACCCATTTATAATGTAAAATCCCTTGGAACTGTAAACTTGCTGAGCTTTATTATGGTGAGAGTGTTATGCTTTAAAATGAATGTATTGTAATCTTTTGTTGTGGTAGTTGTTGGGCTTTTTTGTTAATGTTTTTGGGGTTTTTTTGCAGATTTGTGTGGTTAATCTAATATTTTAAAATGTCGTTCCTCCACCAGAAAACAAAATAAGCTCAACAAGTACATTGAGACCCAGAAGGAGAAGTTCACCCAGCTGGATCTGCAGGATGTTGAAGTGCGTGAGAAGATTAAACACACCAAGAGCAAGAACGAGAAACTGCAGAAGCAGCTGGAAAAAGACAAAGAAAAGGTGTGTTGGCCTTTAAATAGTGGCACAGTATTAACCATACTTTAATGACTTAATTTAACTTGGTATAACTGTTGGCAACTCAGCAAAAGTTGTGATTATTTTACTGTGACAATATCACAGTGGGTGTTGTCACTGTTAACGCACACTGACAATCTGTCATGAATGTACTTGTAACATTTATTGTAGAATTTACAATAAATATCCATGAAAAAATACAAAGGTTGCACAAAGTCAAGGCAAGCTAGCACCAGTGGTATGACAGTCCAGTGTTTCTGTGTTTATTTTGTCCCGTGGCCAAGAGAGAAACATGGGCACTAAAAATACAATTTCCGTTGCTTATAGAAAATACAAGGGGCTGTTGTTTTGAGGCCTCGGGAAAAAGACATTTGTCAAGGGTTTACAGAAACCTGCAAATAAGGGATAAATGAACTGCAGAATTAAACATTGTGCCTACATACAGAGATTTATATGTTCAGTTTAAAGTCAAATTTACTAGAATCACACTGTAAAGTTTTTTTCTCCGTGCAAAGCATCACTCATTTGATAGGTGTGTAGTGTGCATGAGTTGCTTTTGCTTTAATTTTTAAAAACCCTATGGTTTCTTTTATGTTCTCTACCTTTTGATAACAGTATCATTAGTTATTTGCCTAAACAAACAAGCACTCTACATGATAAATGTCCTAGTTTGAAAATGTTTTTGATCTGGACTTTTCTTGCAAAAATGTTTTGTTTTTTTTTTAGTTTTAGAGAAGATTATAATTTTGTCATAAATATCGCAGCTAATGTAGTTTTTTGTTTGTTTGTTTTGAAGAAAATCCCTGGCAGCTTGTAGAGCTTTTGTTTCCAGGGAGATGTATCTGACATCATTCTGCATGAGGGCTTCAGCCATAGAAAGTACAATGAGATTTACTTTCATTTTTTTTAAAAATAAAAGCTTCTGACATGTAATTTAAAATTTTCTACAAATGAAAAGGGGAAATTTGTGTTGAATTTTATTATTTTTCTTCTTTTTTATTTTGTTGGGAGATTTCTATGTGTATTTTTTAAATTAATCAACATTATCCTTAGAAATAAAAAATTCAAAAAAATAAAACTGTTTAGACTTGTAAATCAAATTTCATTGCAGGAAGGAGTATCTGCCCTAAACTAGCCACTAGGGGGCTGTGAAGTAAAACACAAGGAGACTGTCAGTGTGTGCCTGTTGATAGCCCACTCAGAGTGCTGTTGATGATGTTCCTCTCTATTAGACTGTTTTTTCTCTTTTCTCTGCTGAAAAACCTTTTCACACAAACCCAGAGCTGAGAGTTCTCTCATAACTGTAAGCATATCTTCTCATCTCCCTCTCTGCTCTAAATCCCTATCTGCTCCACCTACAATGGCTGTGCTCTGGAAATGTCTTGGTCAGAGGCAGGAAGACCTCTGGGGAGCAGTGTTCTGCAGTGTGGTAGTCAACTATGGCCTGGCTTGTGTAACACTCCCAGCAGCCACATTCACATTTCACCCGCAGTTAACCCTACAAAACATAGACTATAAACACACCACTCCTTGCCTTGTTTTGGCCTTGCCAAGCAGCAGACTGTTGTGCCAGTTGTAACCAGGGCTTTCTCAGTCCTGAATCTGTGTTTACAGTTGATTACAGTTGTGTGTTTTGGTCTGCTTTTGAATGTGTTGATTGTAACCGCCTCTGGTACAACATTGTATTCAGTCCATTTACTTCACACCTCTTCTCCAAAAGTCTTCACTGATCCCATTACCTCGTCATTTAATTTAGGAGACAGTGGACTGTTCCTCTGTAGTGAGTTCAGATGTGTATGGGTGATTGGTGACCTCAAGTTGAATCTGGACAGGTGTAGCCATTGTTGCTTGGAATCAACACATCTGAATACCTGAACACATCTAATCTGTTTGTTTTGTTTTTCTGTTCTTTTTTATTCTGTTTTGTTTTTTCGGGGGGTGCTTTCCTCTTTCTGGCTCATCTTTCAGCTTGAGGAAGTGCGCGGTGTACCAGCCAGCAGTGAAAAGGCCATCTCTGAGGCAACGGCTCTCAAGGAAGAGCTGGAAAAGCAGAAGGTGAAAGAAGAGGAAAAACTTAAGGAGGTGATGGAGAGTCTGAAGGAAGAGACCAGTGGCTTGCAACAGGACAAAGAGGTGTGTGTTTGTGTAGATCTTTTTTTGTGTGTTTTTTTTAACTGTAGTTAGTTAATATATTGCATTGTTTCCTTAAAATCTTGTCAAGCCATCCTCCAACCTTACCCCTCTTCTTTTTATCTTCTCCAGACCAAAGAGAAAGAGCTGATGGAGCTCAGTAAGGCTGTAAACGAGACTCGGTCTCGTATGGACCTGGCTCAGTCGGAGCTGGACATCTACCTGAGCCGCCACAACACAGCTGTGACGCAGCTCAACACGGCCAAGCAGACACTTCAGACAACCTCTGAAACGTTGCACGAGCGCCATGCTGCCATTAAAGACCTGAAAGTCAAAATACCACAGAAAGAACAGGAGCTCAAGAAGGTAAAACCATCAACATTGTTGTTTAGATAGCAGTTTGATTTGGCTGCATTTACATGGGATACTGTAAATGACTAACATGTATTGAAACCCTTACACATTCAGCTACACTCACTACATCTGTTCAGTATTTCTGCACAGTGGATGGTGTCATTGGTGTGGTGTAGAGCTTCTGCTCCAGATGCTCGTCTTTTCTTCTCCGCAGGACGAGGAGGAGCTGGCACAGTTGTTGAAGGTAGATAATGAGACACGGGAAGTGGTGAGGGAGATGAGACAGAAGGTGGATGAAGCAAAAAGTTCTCTGTCCTCCAACCGTAGTCGTGGAAAGGTCCTGGATGCCCTCATGCAGCAGAAGAAGAATGGCAGAATTCCCGGCATCTTAGGAAGATTGGTAAACAGCCGTTATAAAGTCAAAGATCTCCTCAAGTTAAAATTAAGTTTTTGACCTTGTTAACATGCAAGGTTATTTAATGCTCACACACAGTGTGTAAGCATTAAGTTAAAATAAGACTTAAAGATTTGTTTAATGGAAAAAAACATGTATGAAATAAATATGTAACCTAAATATGTTATTTTGATTAACAGAGATGAGTTTTTAGGGGCTGACTCAGGGCCTTGAAAGAAACATGAAAATACAGGGCTGCATACAATAGTTCAGTTTATTGTTAACTGGCTGTAGTGTTATTAAATCTGTCATTAAAAGCAGATGTCTGTAGCAGCCATATTATTCTTAATTACTATTTTATTTTTCCTTGTAGGGAGACCTCGGAGCCATTGATGAGAAGTACGATGTAGCTATTTCCTCCAGTTGTGGTGCTCTGGACAACATCGTAGTGAATACCATTGACACAGCTCAGAAATGCGTCACGTTCCTCAAAGAACAGAACATCGGCGTTGCCACGTTCATTGGTCTTGACAAGGTAAACATTACACTATGTGGAAACATTAATTCCTCTGATTTAAAAAAAAAAAAAAAAAAGGTCATCTAATGTCGCAGCTCCTTTTGTTGTTCGTCCTCAGATGAAGGTGTGGGAGAAGAACATGGCTCCCATTCGCACTCCAGAGGACAGCCCTCGTCTCTTTGACATGGTGCGAGTTAAAGATGAAAGTGTTCGGCCAGCTTTCTATTTTGCCCTAAGGGACACCCTGGTGGCCCAGGACATGGAGCAGGCTACGAGGATGGCCTTTTCAAAAGACAAGCGCTGGAGAGTGGTCACCCTGAAGGGACAGATCATAGAGTTGGCAGGTGGGTGGCTTGTTTTTTTTTTTTTTCTTTCTTTCTTTCTTTCTTTTTCTTTCTTTCTTTTTTTTTATGTGGCTGATCTTTTTTTCTCTAGCCTGTACACTTCTCTTCGTATACTCTCTGAATATGAATATGACCTTATAAACATTTTGTAAGTCAGGTATTTTCTGTTGTGTGCTTCACAGGAACCATGACTGGAGGAGGAAGAGTACTGAAGGGCAGGATGGGCTCATCTATTGGCACAGAAATCTCACAGGACGAGGTGAGTGCAAGATACAAACATCGGGGTTCGTGTTCATCAATAACTGAAAGTCTAAAATTGGGCCTAATGGCGATGATTCATATTCGGTGCTATTTTAACGACACGTTTTCTAAACAGGCAGAAGTTTTAAATACAATGTTTTCGTGTTTTGGTTTAACATAAGAATTTTTTTGGTCACGGAAAATGGCTACATGTACACAACTGTAGTTCTCTGCACAGAACCAAGAAAAACGTTCTTGTAATTGAAAAATAATTAATGCAGTGGCAACAATGATTACATAGGACAGAAAAGCTCTGATTGTATTTTCTGCACCTCAAAGCCCCAAAAGCTTTATGATTAGTAACTTAGTCCCCATGAAACATAATCTGAAGTAAAAATTATCAATACATAGCAAGCAAGCCTTGATGTTTTAACTAAATGGCACACAGATGGGGCAGGACCATAAGAAAAGATTGATGTCAACGCCAGAGCATTGCCTAATTTTGTGTTTACACCAAGGCACACTCACCATTAATAAGACTTGATATATTTAATATTTTTTGTCAGTTCATGTAAGAAGGCTATTAGTGTACGAGACCTGACGATTTTCATGTATTTTCCACAGCTCGACCGTATGGAGAGCAAGCTGAACCAGAAAGTGTCGAAGCTCCAGGGCTGCCAAGAGAGAAAGCTACAGCTGGAGGAGAACATCCAGCGCCTGCAGCCACAGCTCCGAGATATGAAGAACACTCTGGAGAAATACTCCAACAGCATAACTGTACAGCAAATCCACTGCTATTTTTTCATTCTTTGTTTTCTGTGTCATTTATTGAGATGTATTTTTGATTTAAATAGTTATTTATCATTGACCAAAAATGTGAGGAGATGAACTGATGAAAAATAACGTTTGTCTCTTAGCAAGCCTGTGTGACCGAGTGTTTTCTGTCATTTTTTTCCTTTAGAGTCTAGCTGACCAGGAGACTCACTTGAAGCTTCAGATCAAGGAGCTTGAGGCCAATGTGCTGGCTGCTGCCCCAGACAAGGCCAAACAGAAACAGCTGGAGAAGAGCCTGGAGGCCTTCAAGAAAGGTGGGGTCCTCGTGTAAACCGTAAAGAATAATGTGTTATCAAATTAATGTTCAGTCTCATGTTAGCTGCTGAGTTATAAGTTGTGGAAATATCTAAAACTCAACATAACTGAATGATGTCACAATGGTCTTATCTAGTTGTTGTTTTAAGTTTTTATGTACAACTGAACTTCAGTTTTTCATTAATGTCCTACATTACTTTTATCATTATCTCATTTTTTTTTTTTTCTCTTTTCTGTTTCCTTAATCCTCGCATGCTCGCTCAGACTTTGAGGCAGCATCCAGTAAGGCCGGTAAGGTGGAAAATGAGGTGAAAAGGCTCCACACCTTGATTGTAGACATCAACAGCCACAAGCTTAAAGCTCAACAGGACAAGCTTGACAAGGTCAACAAGAAGCTGGATGAATGCTCCTCCACCATAACGAAGGCACGAGTGGCCATAAAAACAGCTGACCGGTGAGCAAATAATACATGTTCAAGCTCTGTAATCACGTGTTTGGATTTTATACACACTTGTTTGAAATCAGAGCGATCAGCCAATTTATTGTGTATAAATACTGAAGTTATGTAGACAGAAATGTTGAGACGTGTTGTAACTCAGTTTGACTGCATTTGTTGATAGTTTCTGATTTAACTGTATATGAAACTGTCCTAATATCACAAATTATGTATTAAAAAAAATGAAGTTAACATATGATTCTAAGCTTAATACCAGAGAATTTTTTTCCTTCTCAAGAGAATTTTCATTTTAGTCAGAAGAGATGTGTCACTGTGGCATCCCAGACTGTCCACGCAGTGGTGTAGTTGCACAGTCATCTGTCGGTCAACACCCTGTATGGGCGTTCGGGTTGACTTTTCTTCTGCCTATTTCTGTCATTTGTTTCTTTGAGTCTGTCAGTATTGCGGCACTAACAACTGAAATGGGCATCTAGTGATGAGCATCTGTAGCTGGAACATTAGAACTGATCATGTTGGATGGCAGCCTGGCAGCGTGTCGTAGCAAAACAACGCTGTTGGCTGCAGGTGACACGGTTTGTTTGGCCGGTTGAACCGTCAGGTCAATTAAAAATAAGAACAGCGGGGCTTGTAAAGGGAGACATGCTGAGGCAGCCTGTGTGAACATTCTCCCCACTTTATTTCAAATACAGCCTTGATGTAAGTTCAAATGTCTACCATGCTCATTCAATGTCACACACTAAATCCACTCCCACTAAGTCAGCTTTTTCCATGGTCACATACCACTGTATGTGCTGTAATTTTTGAGATGCATTTTATTGCCTCTTATTTCATCTGATCATTTTAGAATTTCTGTACCCTTCATCACACAAGTTTTGGCATTATTCTGTAGACAGAATAGAATGACCACATGGGCATGCCATATTGTTTTGATTTAGGGTTTTCAGTGGCGGAGAGCTGGGATTACTGTTAGCCTTGTTTAGCAAGTAGTGTTTATGGACCACACCAAGTCACCACTGTACCCTTGTGCAATCAAACTGAGAAAAGAATCAAAAATATCTGTTAGAACACCTGGGATGTGCATGTAACTGTTCTGAAACTAGGCTAAGAATTAATGAGGAGCAAAGGACGAAGAAAAAGAAGGATTATCATGTTGAGAACAAGTGCCATGTCTAACAATGGTGTTACTCTATTGACACTATTCCTAACGAGATAATGACTTAAATGCACAAATGACAGCCAGTGTTCACAAAAACCCTATTTGACAGGTTTTGTTTTGGCATGTGTACAGAGAAAATGTTTCAGCTGCCCTTTTCAGTCATCCATCTCACTTCCTCTGACAGAACAAACATACGTCTGTTCTGATCAATCCAGCTGTAACTCAAAGTGCATTTTTATGCCTCAAGTCTATTGTCATAAGTTTAACCGATGTAACTACATACATTGTTTGTTAGGCTTTGACTGCTGCCAAGACACTGGTGACACACACTCATACAGTGCCTGAACACAGAGAGTGCTTAAACAGAAAGAGCTTAAACTCCTGCTGATGTTCTCATGTCATGCCTCCAGTGTAGAAACAGCAATAAAGTTGGTTAGCTGTAATAAATTAAATCCTGTTAAAAACTGACAAAACTGTCACTGTCATGAGATTCTTGTAACTACATTTAGGTGACAGTTGCTTTTCATGACTCACTTAACAAAAAAAAAAAAAAAAATTCCCCCCACGCACAACCTCATTATTATTATTATTATTATTAATAAATTTTGGCTATCTCTGGCATATATACTGAAATGTTCATTAATATGCTTTGTCCCTGTAAAAATAATAAATAAATACATAATAAAATTAACCATTGCCACTTTTGCTGTTCCTTTCTGCTCTGCAGCAACCTGAAGAAGTGTGAGGAGAGTGTGAATCGTGTGCAGAGTGAGCTGGAGGAGAATAAGAAGTTGATGGCTGAGCTCACAGAACAACGCAGGAAACTGGAAGACGAGGCCGGAGAGATCATGAAGGCCTGTCACGAGGCTGAGGTTGGTAATTCTTTGTGTTGAGACTTGTTGTCAGGATGAGGCTCAAAAATAGAAAACTTAATTCCCACACCCACCTGGCTTTTTTGTGTGTGCGTGTTTTGGGGTCTTTTCTCAATTGTTCACAATGAGGAGAAATCATCTGCAGCAGCAGGTGGCTTCCCAGAGAACAAGCACAGCCTGGCGTCTTTTTTTGAATGATAACCAACTTACTTTTACCTGTATGAATTGTGTCATGCATCCACATCCTCCTTGCTCTGTGCCTGATCACTGGAGCTGTGATATCAGGACCATTATTGTTATTATTAAGCTCACCATCCATACAAAGCATGAGGGAAAGTTTAAAAAAAAAAAAAAAAAGAAATCAAATAGAAAACAGATAGTATCAAGATATTGTTGCCATAGAGACAAGACGCACATGCAGTGTTGTATCCCAGCACTCCCGAGCGCACCACCAGCCCTTTACTGCCTGAAAAAAACGCCAGGTGGACACGTCTAAGACACATGTTAACATGCTCACTGATTAGTCCCACAACTTCCTTTTACATTTTACCAGTGTTTCAAAGGGAGTAGTACAGAATGCAAAGACTGGGTTATGGATGTGTAACAGCAGTCTTGTAAAGTAGAAAAATGTCTGTTACACTTGTGTTAACCCCTCAAACCATTTTAAATAAATCATGAAATGAGTTGAGTA
>JAQFJA010000024.1:17478015-17492289 GCA_029874485.1 Naso brachycentron | reverse complement strand
ACATTAAAAGCACTCCAGCAACTGCCATGGCATGTGAAGCTGACCGCAGGGCGAACACTGCAAACTGAAAGTGAAGCTACACCGAAGATAAGCGGCGAAAACGTCATCTAAACTGAAATGATACTGCACGCTTGCAAATCAACTAAAATTAAAAAACAAACATAAATTTGTGTTTTCATGTTTTTGTTTTTAGCTATAAGATATCACAAGCTCATCTTTTGTCACATGCAACACAATGTTGCACAATTGTGGCTGGGCAGTATAAAGATATCACATCGTTATCAAGATATGAGACTAGGGTCGGACAATAAATCGACGTTAAAGCAAAATTCTAATTAATTTGTTTGGCCAGTGTTAAAAAATAAATATTGTGAAAATCAGTTTTTCTTTTAACTAGGGTGCATATGGTAGCCTGCAGCTCTCTCTCAAATCTGGGACCTTATTTTTTACAGGTGACGCTTGGTGAAAGTTAGGCTGGACCTTCCTGAAGGATTCATCTTGACTGATCAAACCTTTTTTTAAAAAAAGGTTTAGTTTGGTTAAAGCTACGCTTGCACTTTATTCCAAATAGGGAAATTCATGCCGAAATAAAATTAACATATTTTTAACATAGTCATTATAACTATATTACTAATGATTACCGATCAAAAATTGACTTGTGTGAATATTTTTTGAAAGAACAAATAGTCCAACTTACAGTATCTCCATATCAGAGAGAGGATTTGGTCAAAAAATGTTAAATATTTAATAATATCAATTCTGTCTCCATCCAGCATCAATAAGTGCTTTTAAAGAGGTTTAGAATTTTCAAAATATATAGTTTTTATGAAATATAGCCTAAAAATATTGCGATATAAGTTTCAGCTCATATCGCCCTGCTGCATGCACAGAAAAGTTGAAGCCTCAACGAAGATAAACTAAAATATACTGTAGAACTTTAACTGAATATAATAAAACTAAAGCATAACCTTTCTGAAAAACTACCTTAACTATAACTAGCAAACCTACTTTAAATAAACTAAAAAGGATCTAAAAATTAAATTATAGATACAAGTAAAAACAAAATAAGTCTATTTTAACTTTCAACTATTAAAACCTTGGCTGACAAAATTACAAGTGAAGTCACCAGAGCACCACTAATATCAGCAAAGGGAAAAATGCCTCCATTCGAAGCAACATGGTGTTTTGGTTTAACAGTCAGAAGGCTGCCATACTCACCTGATGCCCTCTACAGGAAGGTAAGAGCCCAGGACTGACCACCTCAAAGTATAACTTTAAAAAAAAATCAAGCACTAAAGCTCTGATGGGGGAAATGCCTCTGAGAGCCTGCAGTTGCAACTGAATACCTGCGAAGCCTCACATAAAGGGGGCAGTACAAAAACTACCAAACCAGGAAAAGACCAAAAAAAACAAAAAAAAGAATATGAATCAATCTCAACCCTGCATACAAATATGTCGTGCAGCAAATTCAGATTTGTGTATTAACACTCCATGGCTGTGGTGAAAGATTTTTCATACACAGAACTTCAACAAGAGCAGAAAAAAATAAAGAAAAATCAGAAATGTGGTACATATATTCATACAAGCTCAGTGGGCTGGAATTATTCATTCTGTAAGGGCAAAAAGCTGTAAAAGCAAATACACTCAAGGCAACACAATCAATGTGTTACTTTAGAAGGACTGAAAACACACAGCCACCATTTGGTTTTACGAATTTAATCTAGATTGCTCTACAGATTTTCTACAAAGGCCTCTCTAATGTCTTGCAGTGAGTCACAGCAGTATGTCATTGTTGATATATTGCTAAGCAGCCCGTTTCAAGCCAGCCCTCTCAATACCACGAGGCAGTTACTGTGATTGACTCTGAACTGCTGAGTGGCCATTTTAATCCAGCAATGCCACCAGACATAGAGCCCTTTCGTCATGGTGGGATTCTTGATCGACCTAATTTTTATGGCATCGTTCGCCTAAAATAAGCAGGTCTGATATGTGCCAGCAGTGCACGCATGAAAGGACGACTGCATGGACTCCTCCTGCTAGACTTTAAGCTTCACGTTGGGCGGAAGAAGCACAATCGTACCGATCTGAAATCTCCGTCTACATCGGAGTCCTCGCAGATGTCCTCCTGGGGCACGTTTCTCCTCTTCAGAAGGTGCTCATCTCTTTTGTTCTGTGCAGGAAGAAACAGAAGTTTTACTTCATGTATTCTCCAGCAGGAATCAATAATACATGGAAAACTCAGTTATCTTTCAGCATATTATTTCAGTGATCATCCACAGAAAAAGGTCATCGTTTGATGTAACTTTAAGTTACAGTTACAAAAAATTATCGGGTGTTTGCAGTTGTTAACATTATAAAACACAAACGTATTTACCTTTCTGAGTTCCACCACCACCTCAGTCCTCTGTCTTCTCATAGTCTGAGGGAGAGACGGCATATTTCAATTACACAACAAGGAACTTTAATCCAAAAGAGTGACACTACATTAGATCTGGGCACTTCTGAGATTAGAATCCCATTTGTGCAGCCCGAGCTGATCAGCAGCATCAGTCATGCCTGGAGCTTTGAATCAACAGCCCACACGCAGCATATGACAGCACCCAAACACAATTAACATGGTCTGATCAAATATGACTCAGTTGAGTCACTCCAAGACTACTTTATGTGCCTTAATAAGACAGTTTGGGCATGCACATACCTTTTTTTCATGTTCTTACCCACACAAAACCAATAACAGTTACAACGATGATCACATCAAGCCAAAAACTGACGCAGGCTTGAAATAAATTATACTTTAACAAATGTATAGTACTATTTTTTGGATCAAACTGAGTTAGGAAGGTGTCTTCATTAAACTGTGTCTATTCTGTGGTGCTAATCCATCGTACTGTTTTAATATGAGAAAGGTTTCTACCATGTTATCTACCAGCATTGCTACAGATGAGCTGGCCAAAAAAAAAAAATGTGCATACCTCTCAGTACAACACTACAATTCAACAGATATAACAAGGCTGAAGAATGCACATGAAGCTAATTAACAAGTCACATCAAAAATGTAACATTACAGGAAGTGCGGAATGTCCCATTAGTCATAGCAAAGTTTGCAGGCAAGAAAGTGCTCTGTTTTAATGCTTTCTGGGCAGAGCAGTGTTGCATTAGTTGCACTTGCAGAACAGATCTTGGTGGGTAATGCTTGTGTTCATCACTGACTGAACTCCAGCATCATAATAGGCATTTAATTTACTAACAGGTTGCTTGACGAGACAGCTCATGTCTGGTGCCCTATCTTGCAACAGAGGCCATTGTCAAACAGGATGTGAGTAGAACTTGCCCTTAAGGCCGCGTGAATGCAACATCTTCCCATAACATTAATGGAACAAAAGCAGGCTGATCTGACTGCATGTCAACTGGTAACTTACAAATGTAACGTTAACTAATGTGAATCTTTGATTCATCTGTCACGTGATCATATTAACAAGCTGGACTCGTGAACCTGGTTTCCCAAGCGTGTGTAACGTTGGTGAATTACCCGATAAAATCACATTTTAGCACTTACTACGTAATTTAAAACACCAGGGTAACTAAAGGGCTCGAAAGCTAGCCGGTTTTCGCCATTGTTTTCGGTGATAAAGACGGGGGATGGGTGGAACTGCAGCCACCAGCAGCACCAAGCCCAACCACCGAGCTTAACGGGGATGTTAGCTGAAGAGCAGTCAAGCTAGCACACAAGTTAGCTAACTGCAGTATCACAATAATGCTAATCTTCCGCTGTATTAGCATGCCAATCAAGTTAATACTCCCTCAGGACAACCTCAAGGTCAACTAACTTTCCTAAACATGAGTTATATTAACGTTATTTGTTTCCACAAGCTAACACGTCAAGCTAAACCGATCCGGGTGGATGATATGCTTCAGTTAAGCTAGCATGTCCCCTGTGGGCCTGGCTAGCAGCGAGCTAGCAGAGCACATCCAGCGCAGGCGATGAACTCTGGTTAGCTTTTCCGACATGTTTTATAACCAGCGCGGTCTCGTGGCGAAACGAAACCACTAAAACTCAAAGGGGAATCGCCCGCGCAATGCCAGCAATCTTAGATTGCTGATCGTTTGAGGTCCAAGCCGAGGCTTTTGGTAAGAAGTTCCCAATGGTGGAAATTAGAAACGACGTCACTAGGAAGCCAGGAGGAGAAGCTGGCCGTGAACAGAGCGGCGGCGCCGAGGAAAAGAGAAGATCCTCGACACCAATCTGCATAACTTTTACCTCCAAATCACGGCCCTTATTCTTGAAATTCTTCAGCCGCTGGTTGTCCAGTTTCTCGTTGTCAGCCATGTTAGCGGTTCTGGTTGTGTTAAATACAGTCAAACTCGTGGAATTAGCTTGTGAGCTACCCTCTCTAGTTCCCTTTTCACAGCCTTTCGTTAATGGACTATTTTTTGCTGTTCTGTCCGCGGTGCATACTGGGAATGCCGGTGGTGGGCTGTCTCTCGCTGGCGTAGAGGAAGGGTGGGGAAATCCCCTTCACTCTCATTGGCCTCACTGTTAACTTCTATCTGCAGGGAGCGCCAAATAACAATTTACAAACTTATGTTTAATCCCTCTGTTCATTTATAATTACCCAACAGTCACACGCACGTGTATTTTAGACTTTGAAATCATATTTAAACGGGTACTGTAAGTACAAAGTTAAGGGCCTCCTGTTTTGTTTTTACATAATAGGCCATATTACTCAACATCATTTATAGACTTTTTGCACTGCATTTATTTAACTTAGAGCTAAGAGCATTTTAAAGGTGCTACATGTAACATTTTGGCACCAATTACAAAACAATTCCTCAAAACCTCTCAGGACTATTGAAGCACCTTTTGTCAAAGATTTCGAGTAGTTATGAAACAGACAAATTATGGTTGTCAAAGCTAAATTATTGAATATCAAAGTGAAGTTTGACTGTGTGATGTGCCTCAGGATGTGAAGGGTCTGTGTGTGTTAGTGGGGCAAGGACACTTATGATGTGATGGTTTTCTGTTAGTATGTCAGTCATATTTTCATGTGACTGTGATGATAAGAAAAGGTGAACTATATGATGACTCCTACACTGTGATGAACTTGCAACATGGTAAAAATATTGTTTTTTCTGGGGAACTTTTCCTTTGAATGCATGTCTAATGTGGTGTGGAAACATACAAATGTGAATAAATAAAATTATATGAATACTTGATCGAATAATAATACACTAATTGAGCATCATCAGGTAATCAGAGCAAAATTTAAACCCGAATTTAGCAGCTACTTACCAAATAAAATCATGAAATAATATATATCTTAATCATTGTGTTATCCGGAGCTGTCTTGTCTGTGTAAATGTTTTAGTCTAGTCCTGTTATTTTGTAATGTTAAGTGTTTTATGTGAGATGTTTTGATGCACTGTCACAAATGTAAAGTTGTCGTGGACCTCGGGAAGGATAGCTGCTGCGATGCCGTAGCTAATGGAAATCCTAATAAACTAAACCTTGTGGCTAAAACATCTGTTTAAATTTGCTTAAAATCATTTGTCCCAATTTGAATCAATGGGTTAACTTGAATAATGTTGGTAACTGGAGCAATGAGAGATTGTTCATGAGCTTTAAGAAACACTGGGTATCCTAAACAAATACATTCATGGCTTTGGAGTTCTTGCGACCGCTGATACTCCAGTCAGCCCTTGACGGAGACACTTCATTCAAATTAAGAAATAGAGTTCTTCACAGAGTCTAAAATATGCATATATGTGTATGTATATGTGAAACATGTATGTGCTTTTGCAGTCTTATTTGGATCATAAGTTTGATTTATTCAGTTGCCTTTCCATGATGCTCTTGTTTGTAGCATTATTAGTTTCCTTATGTTTGTCCAAATCTCCTTAACACTGAGTCTCGCAATACTTATTGCAATAATAAAAAAGTTGGCTTTTGCATTCCTAATTTTTTCATTAACTTTGTTTGCGAGTGAAGTAAATATTTGTCTAATATGTACCACTTTTGTCTGAGGCTATCTTAAGAGCATGGTCCCGCTTTTTCAGCACTGACCGTATTGCACTATTTAGCCAGGGAAGATGATCTTTTTCCTGTGGTTTTGGTTTTATCTTTTTCATGAAACAATTATTGTTTTTTGAATCACTGCTATAAATACACTACGCTTTTGATCAACATGTTCATTGGTGAGGTGATCAAACCAATTTATTTCATTTAAAGCATTTTCCAGGTATTTCTTTTCACCCTTGGGTATTCTTAGTTGCTCAGACTTTCTACTGGAGGGGCAAGTAAACCTATATTTTGACAGCTTTCTTGGAAAAAGGATCAGATTATGGTCAAGCAGAACTGTAACCACATTGTATGTTTTTTGTACTCTCACATTTATTGCTGAAAACGAAATACATGTTTCTGTTGAGCTGAACGAATGACTGTGGCAGGGACGTGGAAAGACACAAGGACGAGGAGGTGGGGAGGGTCTTTGTGCGGGTGAGGGATAAAAAAATAAGCACAGTGCCATGTGGCAGAATATAGGAGACTCTCTACCAGGAGGTAAAGGTAAAAATAAAGTAGCTTTATTGTCATTATACAATGAATTGTACTATGAATCTGTGAGGTTAGAGTGGAGGGTTAGTCCTGAGCCGCTGTGAATGAGGGCGCCGGCACATTGAACCAAATTGACTTAATGTGCCTAACATGCGTATTTTTGATGGGGAAAGTCTTTGTGGGGGAATGATGGCGGCTGGGATGAGGGGAGACAGAGGGAGGAAGAGGGAGAAGATCACGCACACACGTCAGTTGAACCCTTTGGTCTTGTCTCTCATCTGGAAACTCTCAGGTTGGTCCGACGTACCAGAACACAGCTCCGCACTCTAGGCAGGGCCCACCCGTGTCGTACGGACTGATGCCATGGCCTGCTGTGCAAGCAGGATGTTAGCCCTGTCCAGTCAGGCAGTCAAGCCCTTCGTGTGGTGCACCTCCACTCTGTAGAGTTCTTGGTATCGCTTCTCCTCTGTGCCTGCGGAGACACTGTTCTGCTGTGCAGTGCGAAGCTGGGCGAGCTCACTCTCCATCTCCCAGATCTTTTGCTTTAGCTTGGAGCACTCACTGGATGCTTGAAGCAGCTGCAATGGTTTGTTTGAACAAACCATTGCAGCTGTTTGTTGTTCCCGGAGGATGCGATTGACCTCATCCACTTTCTGTTGTATTTCCTGACGGGCCCTCTCCTCTGGGTCACGGCAGCGCTGCTCAAGCCGGCTCTGTTCCATCTGGGAAACCTCCATTTGATGTCTCAGGTGAGTAAGGTTCTCCTCCAACTGCTTATTAGTCCTCTCCAACTTGTCATTGCTGCGGCTCAAACGCTTCAGAGAGACCAGCTGATTTTTTAGCTGGCTGCAACAGGACCTTTCCTTTTGCAGCTGAACCTCCAAATCCTCCATCTTACCCTTCATTTGTGCAAGGTCCTTTTCCTTTTCATCCAGCATGCTCTTCAGGTTATTATTACATCTCTCATACTTGTCTTCGCTGTCTGCCAACTGTCCTTTGAACCAGTCCAAGTCTTTCTCCAGGTCATCGTGATAGCGTGTGACGACTTCCCCATAAGTGAGTGAGTCAGCAAGTTCTTGCTGCACCTGCCTTAGAGTTGTCTCTCTTTTGGCCTTCTCTTCCTCGAACTTGGAGATCTGATCTCGGAGATCATCAGCCTCACTGGCGAGCTCCTTATTTCTGTCCTCTAGTAGTTGAACTCTGGATTCACAGTTTGAGCACGGTTTGGACACCGTGACGCCGGAGCGCTCCTGGGCATTCGTCGCACGGGCTGGCGGCTCCTGCCTGGCCTTTTGGCGTGCTCTGGCACGGCTGAACAGCTCTCTCTCTGTTTCTGTGTGAGCTGCCAGGCAAAGCTCGGTCTTCTTCACAACTCCAACCAGGCAAGTACACAGGGACTCCACCACCATCTTCAGCGTTTTATGAGTCTGCTGCTCATTTTCCAGTCGGGTAGCTGTTCTAGCCAACTCAGACTTCAGGGCTGTCAGCAGATCTTTGGAGTTGAAGACAGTTTTGGTCAAGGTGTCACCGTTAAGTTTGAGATCTCGCCATGCAGCCTCTAGCTCTTCCTTGAGGTCCTTGTTCTCTTTCAAAAGGTGTCTCTCTTTGAGGTTGCTGTTTGTCTGCAAATGCTCAAAGTCGGCCCTCAGAATGGCCAGCTGCTCCTGTAAGGTAGAAGTCTGCTGGAGCAACTCTCTCTCCCTGTCACTAGGGTTAGTGAGTGGGGACAAAGTCTTGATGCATTTGCTGTTTCTCTTGTTCTCATCCTCGATCTTGAGCATGTCCCAGTTCAAGATACCTGGCTGGGCTTTTATGTTTTGATACTGTTCCTTTTTTCTTTCTATTTCACGAAGTTGTTCAGTTGTCTCCTGCAAAATTTGCTGCAGTAGCTCAGCGCACTTGTCCTGCTTTGTTCTAATTTTCTCACACAGTTGATCTTGCCTGGTAATTTCCTTCTGGAGTTTCTTAGTCTTCTGCTGCAGCGCCTTATTTTTCTCCTTCAAGGTCTTTTTTTGACTTTTCATTTGCCTCAATTCATCCTCCAATTCAATGGGGTCTCTTATTTTGCTTTTCAATTCCTCAATTTCTTGCTTCCATCTGCGTTCATTCTCTTGGAGGGTCTCTACTTCTTGTGTGAGAGAGTTGTATTTTTTCTCCCAGTCTCTTTGACTTGACAGTCTTTTGCGCCAGTAAAGCGCTTGCTGTTCGTATTGTTTGGTTATACCACACAGTCTTTTTCTTTCATCTTTCTGGCGTTTATAGTGTTTCTCCAATGTCTGGATGTTAACCTCACCGCTGAGCACATCAACTTGCTGTTGCAAGCAGGCAATCGTTTCCAGGCTTCTTTTAACTTCCTCGTTATTTGAGATAATCTTCTCACGGAAAATCATTTCCCGCTCTTCGTCACTCACGCACCAAAACATCTTTAGCCAAATTTTTGTCTCCTGTTGTATACTACTGTAATTAGATTATATGTATACCGCTGTTAAAAAAAGGCCACTTGCCAAAATCTGTTTATCAGATTGTTGCACAACACACTTAAACAAACAGTTCTTTGTTGGACTTCAAGTTCTGTCATATGGACATCAACCTCTGACATTTGGCTTTATTCACAAAGTGTTATGAAACAATGACATTGCATACCTTCAAGCAAACAAGCTGCTCTCCATGGTTACAGCCTAGAACACTCAAGGTGACATCACTTGTCATTCCGGAATGGACATACAGCTGCTGACTCTGGAACAAATCTGCCTCCAAACTGGAAGATCAAGTCACACCTCTGTTATAGCTCTGTGCTATATTACAGATCGCTGGCTGACCGCAGTATCAGTATGAAGTCAGTTTGATTTTAAATATTCATTAGATATTCAAAGAAAAAACCTATCATGCACTTCAACTGTTTGAATAAATGATGCCAAACCTACTGTGTAGCATAGACAGTATTATCCCTCATGTACCGCAAGGCTTGTTTATTTTTGATTTTTTTACAGAACCAAAATTCATTATGCTCCCTCATCTTTTGACCTTAGTATATCTTAGTATCTTAGACCTTAGTGTTAACAGGAGGACCAGGAGAGAAGAGGAGGAAGAGAGGGTGAGGAGGGAAGAGGAGGACGAGAGGGGAGGAGGAGAGAGCTCCTCACAGTCCAGCATGAATCACACGGCAGATGAGATGTTTCAGCTACTCATGTATGATGACAAAGAGAAGGGGGAAAAAGAAGACACACACACACACACGCACAGACACACACACACACACGCTTACAAGCATGAGATGTGTGTGCACAGTGCAGACATAATGTTAAAACACAGCGAAAGCCCTGAAAACGCACCCCTTGAACAAAGCAGTCTAGTGCAAAAGGTTTAAGTTGTATCTGTAAAATGGGAGCATCGCAAGGCTTTGCTGAAGAAATACATGGGTTGTTCCGTGTGAATAAAGTTAAAAATGACTGAATAATGGCAGTTTTAAAGACAGCACACCACTGAGTCTTTGATGAAAGATGAGAAGTAATCATGAATTACTCTGCCACATTAAATCTTGCTTGTTTTTAGGAATTGCTCTGCCTTATAGTCTGTTTTATTATATGTTGAGACATGTATTATTGTATGTTGAAGCACGTCAAAGATGATTTTCTGTGACAACAGACAATAAAGTTTTCTGAATCTGAAATAGTGTGGATGCTGCTGACCAGCATTCACACTAATAAAAAATGAGATATGTCAGTGCCCCTTTTATATTATATATAAATTTGATAGAAGTGAAAAAAAAAATCTGCCCTGGAGGGACTGTCAGCAAATTGGGGATCTCACACACATATTTTGGGACTGCCCAAAACTGAAATCATATTTGAAGAGGATTCAGACAGAAAAGTTTAACATCTTAAACATTAAGCTACCATTAGATCCACTGTTACATATCACTGGAACACCAGAGAAATGGAAAAAAGAAAGTTGTATTTACTGCATATCCTCTTGCAGGTGGCCTCTTATGATAAGTTGGCTCAAACAATTTCTTCCCACCATATATCATCAGTGATATGATAGAGTAATGTTTCAGGACAAACTTTTTTAGGACAAATTCTTAACGTTTCTTTAAGATCATGGGCACTTTTACATGTACTCCAATGCCATTTTTACATTCTTGTTTTGCAATGTTAGAATCCAAAATCCTCTCCTTCTGTTTTATCAGCCACATTTCATAATAACCACCTGATTAAACTCCACATATTTAAACAACTTTATTTTGTAGTAACAAGTAGACAACACAATACTAAAACAGTACCAGCATAACATTGAAGAAAGAAAAACCAATAATGCACAATTAGAAAACATTTTTTCAAGCAATAAAACAAATACAAGTTTTAAATTGTCAGTTCTCCTTGTATGGTATGCATGTACTCTTGTCAGACTGTATTGTTGGACGTGTTTTGCAAGCAGCCTTTATCTGCTCGGGACACTTTCTCCTCATGACTTGTCACCAAAGACACTCTGTCTTCCCAAGGACTGAGTACAAATTCCTTCCACCACAGGGATTTGTGGTGATCATATCATCCTCCATCACCTCCTCTTATTTGATCTCATCAAAATGAGGCCATTTGGTGATGAGTTACACGAGCAGGTGAGGTTGAGTCCCACTCATAGTATGCTTCAATCTTCAGTGATGATTTTCATCCATCATCTGCTGCAGAGCAAAACTTTCTTAATGCTGTGAAACTGATGCCCTTAGACCTCATCTTAACCTTAATGTCTTCTTGAGCCTGTTTCACTGTAGTCTTCATCATGTAGACGATCCTCCTGAAACCCTCCTCCAGTCCCATGCCAGTGGTGGCAGAGCAGGGCTGGATGAACCAGGCTCTGCCCTCACACACTCTGATTAAGTCCAGTTTCACGCAAAGAGCCTCTGGGCTTAGAGCTCCCAGAAGGTCCTGTTTGTTGGCAAGAACCACAAGTGGAACTTTTTTGAGACTCTCGTACTTCAGAACCTAGTCCATGGAGAAAACAAAATAAAGGACACTTAAATAAATAACCACAGCACACGACACACTTTTTTTTTTTAACAAAGATATTTGGTTTGCTACAGGTCCTGTGAGGAGGACACTTTACCTATTAGTTCTTTTTGACATATTAATGTTGAAACAAATGTACATCATTTGACAATTGGTTGAAAAGGATTTACAAATCATTATCATATTCCATTTTGTTTTAATTTAGATTTTACAGTGCAGCTTATCAGGGTTGTGGTTGTAAAAAAAGATGCTGACATTTTTAGTGTTTATTGCATTTGTGTATTATTATGTATAGCAAATATTTGTTAATTTAATTAAATTTACTTATTTGTCACTCTACACGACAACACGAGATTACGCTAAAGACCCTGGTATTAAATCTATTAAGTGCTCCTGTGAATTGAAAATATTTTTGGTCAGTCTACTTCTTAGCACATGAATGAAGAGTGAGATCAGTGTGTCTTTGCCGGTATTGTAACGCAGATTCAGTGCTGTATAGTAATGAAGTAGAAATACTTTATTACTGCACTTAAGTAATTATACATATATATAATAACCAATAGTGTTGGATCACAGACTGCAAGAAGTTGGATCATTGATCATTGGTTAATCATGTTAGGCCCAAATGCAATCAAGCACTGAGGTACAAGTAATGACTGTGTTTTACTTTGGGTGCTGCTGTTGTCATGTTTTATGTTTGATTTTAAATCATTTTATTGCAATGACGTAGAGGCAGTGCCTGGTTTCAGACTGAGCTTAAAAACAAATTTTTGCGTGTTGTGTTCAAATCAGGCCTACAGGAGTTTAGAAAGTTTAGAAAGCTTTCTGAAAGCACGTCTTTTTTATTTATCACTTTACTTGCATTTTGTATTATGACTGAGATATTCTATCTTCATGTAGAGCAGAGGCTACATAAATTAAGAACTAACAATTTTTAAAAGGTCATTTCTTTTTACATGTACCTTTTTCTTGTACTTTTATCTTCAATACTTAAGTACATTTATATTTACTGTACTTTTGATACTTAAGTATTGAAGATAAAAGTACAAGAAAAAAGTACATGTACTTTAAGACTTTTACTGAAGTACTTTTACTAAAGTACTTTTCTAATAGGTGACTCTCACTTTTACCAAAGTAATTTTCCACTAAGGTATCTGTATTTTTACTCTAGTATGGCTTTTAGGTACTTTATTCCATCATTATGCACAATGAAGCTCAAACAACAAGGTGAGAGCAAAACACATTTTTAAAGCTTTTAAAGGCAAAATCGGATGATAGTTAAAGAGTTGCTCTTGTCAAGCATGAGTTATTCTCTAATTTAATTACCCGATGAAGTTCCTTGCGGGCCTCGTCTAGCCGCTTTTGGTCCCAGCTGTCCACCACAAACACCAGTCCGGCTGTTTCGCTGTAGTGATGCCTCCAATGGGGCCTCATTTTCTTCTGGCCTCCCACATCCCACACCGTCAGGCCTGGGCTGCTTCTGTCTGTCTCCAGTGTCTCCACGTTGAAGCCCACGGTTGGCACCGTCACCACGCTCTCATTGTACTTCAGTTTGTAAAGCAGCGTGGTCTTTCCTGATCCATCCAGACCCAGCATCAGGACCTGTGCTTGTTTCTTAGGCCTGGATCCATGCATACCCATGTCCTAAAAGAGCTTAATGCCAAATACAGTGACGCTTCTTCTTCTTGTAAACTGAGCTGTCTGCTGCCAGTGGCTTCCTCTGTGCTACTTTATCTGTAGGCTTACTGTGTCTGGTCTCTTGTGGAGACTGCAGTACTCTAAGTATGCTTTATGTACACATAGGCAGAGTGAGCCCTCCCCCTCTGTTGTGCAGGGATTCCTTCTGTCCCTGCGTAGCTTTCAGTAAACCTATTTATATCCAACGTGACGGTGCAATTTTAGTTCTCTGGTTACTCCATCACAGTAAGTGGAGTCACATCACACCTGCCCCGGATCATCACACAGCAGCCAGGAAGTCCATGTTTGGTTCAACGGGAAGATTGTGTTTCTTCCTGCCTGGACGTCTTGCACCAGTGACATCACAGGCATATTTCTGTGAAGGATTACACATCCGGGCTCATGGGTAAATGTAGTTTTATCTTCAGACTGGGAATAGGAAGGCTAAAACGTGCAATTTCCAGAAAACTCTACAAAAACTGTTTTATGTATTGCATTAATACTGCACTATAGAGGGACTGGACAACAATCTTAATCTTCACCACAAATGATAAAGTAACAATAAAATATCTTTCTGTAGTACTTCAGTGTGTTTCATATACTTATATATAAAGGACAAGACACAATAATCAATGTTTTTTGTGAATGTGTTAGTATTTTGGTTAATTTTCTACTGCAGTCCTTTGGTGAGATGTGTAGAAACCTATAAATGATCAAACAAACAGTGAAAATAACAAGATGTCATCAAGACAACAAGAGTGACAAAGCATGATTTGAATACAGAACAAAAATAATAAAGAACAACACGATGAATACTTTATGACAACTTAGACTGGACTTGATAATTGGACTGTACACTGATTGACAGGTTTGATTTACTGACTAGTATGATTATTAAAAAATCATTAGGTCAGTAGCAAAATGAGTTCTGCTCATTGTTCAGCACTAATATGATAGAAAACATGTACTACTGTAATAATCATCTGCTGATCACCCAGCAGGTGGCAGAGATGGACTAAAATAGAGCATTTAAATAAAATA
>JAQFJA010000024.1:17449945-17461445 GCA_029874485.1 Naso brachycentron | reverse complement strand
AAACATGTCATATTTATTTATGACTATTGCTTTTAAACAAAACAAGTAAGATACATCCTCCTTAAAACTGGATGATGCTCTTCCTGAGACAATCATAAAACCCACAACCAGGACAAATTGGGCCTGTTTCACAAGACACAATAAGTGGAAACAACGTAGACGTGTCCACAGGGAACATGTGAAACATGGTGTTGACTCAGGCGTTCAATCAAGGAAACAGCAGCCTATTATTTTATCGGTTACTATATCGGCGGATATCAGCCAGCACGCCGATATCTAGTATTTAATTTTAAAGCCAATATCAGCTGATACCAATAATATGCCGATAATATCGTGCATCCCTAACAATCACACAAACATTTTAACAAGTTTACAAACAAAAATAACAGTTTTGACTTTTGGACTGTATTCACATTTCTGTAACATTTTACTGACTAAAGAATCATCAAAAAGCAAACTAATAAACAGGAATCCATATGTTAATTATCAATAATAATAACAACAATTAAAAAAACTCTATGTAGCCCTTATATTGATGTAACAACATCCAGATGGATTGATGAGGTGTAGGACTGCAACTAATGACCACCTGGAGTAAAAGAATATTTTGGTATTTTTGCTTAAAAACAAATTAAAGTGTTCATCACGAAAACCTGAGAGTCCTTTATCAGGTTGAAAAATGGGGGAAGTGATTGCTCTGAAAGAGCACATAAAAAAAGAACATTACTGATACAGAATATTGTATCAGTATATTATTTTTGTGTATTTCTAAACAGGCACACACTCTGGCAGTGTATGATTGGGCAAGCGGCGTCCACAGCAGACTACAGTGTCAGTAACCTGTTTGCCCTTTCTGCCTTACGAAGCAGATAAATCAAGATAAAGACATAAAAACTGCATCGCCAACCAAACCACACAAGCTTGTGCTCACACCCTGCTGTGGGATAGAGCTGAGCCAGAGAAACTGTATCCTCACCTCTATCTATTTCACTCTGAGAGTAACACCACCTAAACCCTCTTCTTTCACATATTCCCATTGCTGTTGAAGATAAAAAAAAAAAAAAAGAAAAAAGAATGCCTCTATCCTCTGGCTCACTGCCATACAGGTTAGGTGAGCCAGTCCAAGGTCACAGAGTTCAAAAAGTTCTGGTAACAAATGTCGGATAATATTCTGCTGATGTGCAACAGATCTGCAGCAATCGGATTTATACAGCTCGTATTTCATAAAGCTTTTCATTGGCAGAAACAAGCACAGCAATTAAAAAGCAGTGGATTAGGAAAACAGAGTGAGCCGCTCAATACAGGAGGTGAGAAAAAGTTTGCAATTTCCTGGCGCTGAATATAATGCTTTCAGGTCATGTGACAGAGAACCATAGATGAACCTTATGTCTCAAGTGTTTCCTCATTTAGCTCTCTCTCTCTCCTATCTATACCTCTCTTTCTCTCCCTCCATCTATATCTCATTCTGCTCTGGGAAAATTACTTTCAAGGTCTCAGATAACCCTGCCTCCTCCACTTCTTCTCTACAGATGAAAACAGCTCATCCACTCCTGTTGTTATACCCTCTCAGTGTTGTTGAAGCTTTCCCCTGCAAGCTCCTTCAATCCTCCCCTATCTTCTCCAATGATCCCAAAACACTTCTAGTTTTCTATTTCCCAAAGTCCCCTCTATCTGCTTATGGCGGTGCTCAGTCCAGAATCACCATGGATCTCTGTAACACCATTCTTACGCTCATCTGAAGACAATCACAGCTGACATACCTCCATCCTGCGGTTACTATGTAGTGAACGGAGGTCATAAACTGAGTTCAAAGGTCATAAATATAACAGGAAGCCTTTTGTCTGCATGGCTTACACTTGGCAAATAAAGAAGCAGTTTGATTGTCTGCCTGTCAGTTCTTTTTCAAAGCACTGGGCCACAAAACCTTTTACCAGCTACAGTTCATACAAGCATTTGACTGCACGTGCACGTGTATGCACTAATTAAACTAATGACGTATATTTGCTCAAGTACTGTACTAAGTACAAATTTGAGATACATGTGTGTTACTAAATTTTAATCTCATGCCACTTTATACTATAAATCCACAACAATCAAGTGAGAAATATTGCACTTATTACTAGTGTCTGACCAATATGGGATTGTTGGGCCCGACGCTAATACCAATTTTAGGGAGTAAGTAAATTCTGACATCCGATATATCAGCCAATATTCTATTTGTAATTTTTTGAATGTAGTTATATATGTGTGGATATCACGAAGATATGTAATGGAGACAGGGCATCTTACAAACTTATTCCAAACATCAGTGCACTGAACAGTAAACACTTCACTTACTACCAATTAAATGATGAACAGCCCTCTGCTGGACAAATTACGTAATTACACCATTTTAAATTACTAGTCCAAGGACGTTTCCAAGCTTTAAAAAACAACTTTAATATCAACACTTACTGAAGAACATATACGTCGATACTGTTACATCTCTAATAGGCCAATATCGGCCGATAATTTCAGTAAACCGATATATTGGTCCAGACCAACTTATTACCTCACTACGTTTATTTAACAGATCAAGTTACAAATATGTTACAAATTAAGATTTCTGCACACAAAACTTGCATGTAATCTACAGCTGAAAATAGCCCCTTAATAGAAAATGACTAATAAAGTCTATTGACAATATAGTTTCTGTTTTTATTTTTATTCCTTCTATTAGTGATTGGACAAAAGAAGAATTGCTAAAGTCAAATAGTTAAAAATGAGCTCCAGCCATAACCAAAAGTAAAATCCTGCTTCAACGTTAATGTGTAAAATTAATGAGTAATAATAAAAATGAATTTAATCATATGCTTTACTATACTATATTTTCCTTTTAAACACACATACCTTTAGATGCTAACATCTTAAATGAAGGACTTTTACTTGCAACAGTGTTGGATTAGTATTTTTTTTTTTAAGTAAATCTCAATTCTTCCTCCCCCCCTGTTTGAGACAGTGTGACTACATGTGAGTCTTAGCTTGGGAACAGCAGACAGCCCTGACAGAATGAGAAGTGGAGGCTAAATCTTGATTATCTGGCTATCTAACCTTTTGGCAAACCAGACTGACACACCGAACACCTGGCTGCAGCATCTGCACAGGCTTAGAGGATGAAAGGAGGAAGGAAGGGATGAGGGAGGGATAGCAGGGAGGGATGGGGATGAAGACTGTGGGATAGAAGGATGAAGACAAGATGGCAAGGATCAAGGATAGTAATGCAGGAGGGAACAAAATGGAGGATGAGATTAGCAGTTGGCGTAAGTGCATAACAGAGGGATGCAGGGAGAGCTACAGCTGGAGCTGTGTTTAACGGGAGCGTTATTCTAGATGAAAGAGACAAAAAGGTCAAGAACTAAAGTTCTACTTGTAAAAACACTTTTTCATACAGGCGTCAAAACTCCAGTGTACTTTTAACTACTGTGTAACAACGATAACGTGCCGCAAAAAATACATTTTGGCAAGAAATCAGTGCTGTATACAGCATGTCTATAACTTCATATTAAGCCAAACTGTATGAGTAACTGGTCAATAAATGGAGCTACTTCCTGCAGGAAATATCTGTTTGTTTGTTTTGCTGCTAAATGCTCCATAATGTTTGCAGGCTAGCTGGCATCTTTTACTGTCTTGACTGGATTTTTCTTTGACTGTCTAAGTGCTGTGCTTCAGATATAGAACTGTGCCGCTGTTTAAGATGATAGTGATGAGACGGAAAAGGGGAAGACTTAATAAGTTAAGTCGGAAGCTGAGCCGAAAACTGCAGAATCACATGATCATCTGTGAGTTTGTCACTGTGAGTGACTCCTTTCATATCACACGTTATCTAACTCATTGTTGATACAGAAGCATTATCTTGTCCAGGTTATTTCTTATCATGAATTTGATCTGATCCATCAGATTTTTCTAAGATGAATAAATTGTTTTTCAACCAAGAAAAATTTCAAGGAAATAGTGAAAACATTGTGCAAAAACAACTGATTTGTCTGATTCCAAAACCTAGAAATGTTGAATATAAAAATGATCGTTAGAATAATAACTGACCTAAACAATTTGGCCTAGTATCACCAAAATTCTTTTTTTCCTGGATCAATAAATTGTTTTCCTTTTTTCTTTGCAGTGGTGAAAATTATTACTAAGCTAGAAAACTGGTTCAGAGACATTGCTGTGCAGAGTGTCACATTGGGCTCTCCTTTAAACCAAAAATACCCTGCAACACACATGCAAGCACAAAGGCTTGTATGCACATACAGCAAGTACACAAACCCACACACACACACACAAACAAGCAAACCTTCTTATCTCAACTGGGCCACCTACACACTTTTCACCCTTTGCTTCACCTGCCTAAACACTCCCTCCTGACTGCTAACTGTGAACCGCTCAGACGACCAGTCCAATAGAAACAGTCAGGCCTTTTAAACGCTTCTATCCATCATATTGCCATGCCGACAGAAATGAGGAAAGTCATCTGAGTTTTCCTTTAGAATCACCCAGAGGGGGTTTCATAACCAAAGCAGAAAAATCGCTTTCTACGGTCGCTCTGACAGATCAAGAAGGCAGATGGAGAAAAGAGGAGAGAGGGGGAGAGACTGAGGAGGAGTGTAAGAAGCACTCATTAGCATCACTCAAGCACATCATTAGAGAGAGAGGAGAGAGAGAACCTCCAGTTTGAAGATGGAGTTGGAGATAAGTGACAGAAAACCATCAAAGGAATGAAGTATGGAGAGAGCTGCGGATACTAGAGAAAAGAACTCTGCTTTTGAAACAGTCCTTTGTTGTTTCAATTTCTGGTAAACTAAAATCACAAAGTGGTCTCTAAGGAGACTATTTGACATTTAATGATGGAAGAATAGTAAATATAAAGATGCACGATGCTGGATTTTTTGCCGACATCGGATATGGCGATATTTTACAACTCATTTGGCCAATAATCGATAGCGATACCAATATATAATCATATCTTTCCCCATAACTACTGGGAGAGATCATCAAATCTCTTATGCAGTGGAATTTACATACAGTATAATTATGCATACTCTTACCATGTTTGCCTGCCGGCTAATGCAGGCATTAAATACAAAGCTTAAAATGATGTAATATTCATTCCTTGGCAAAAGAAATATACTTGAACTTACATTATGTAAAACATGTCATATTTATATCCGACAATTGCTTTTTTAACAAAACAAGTAAGACACCGGATGATGCTCTCACTGAGACAATCGAAACAACACCCACAACCAGGACAAATTTGGCCTGTTTCGCAAGTGACAAAATAAGTAAACACGTCTGTCCACAGGAAACGTGAACATGGCATCGACTTGGGCATTCAATCACAGAAACAGCTGCCTAGTATTTTATCAGTTATTATATTGGTGGAAATTGGTGTGCCGGCTGATATCCAATACTTTATTTTAATGCCAATATTGTCCGATACCGATAGCGTAAACAGTATCTATAATGTGCTATGTGCTCAACGCTAGGAAATCATTCCCCTTAACATTGACCACAAAAACTGAAACAAGTAGATTATATTGATAATGAAAGGGCAGGTTGCTCTGCAGAGACACATTTCATAGGTGTAGTTTGTTTCTCCTCATGATAGTATTGCTGAGCTCAGTTGGTCCACAGGGCAGAGGAATGCATGAGCACAGAGCCCTAATTTCATTATCTCACACCTCAGCTCTGTATGTGTCAAGGCTATGCCAAGTACGGCATACAGTAGGTTGAGTGTAAGAGGGTGCATGTGTGTGTGTGTCTGTGTGTGTGTGTCTGTGTGCTTGCATAGTAAGTACTGAAAAACCTTTTCACCAAGTAAAGAATTTTTGGAAAGATATTTTGAACAGTCTTCATTACTTAAAAAGGCTCTTTCATTGGCAAGAGTGCAACTACATCAAAAAACACTTCTTGATTTACTGGTCTGTCTTTAATCATGGTAAAATTGAGCCATTTACATTGATGTTTAAAAAAGTCAATAATGCACATTGTCACCTGTAAATGAAGAGCTAAAAAAAAAAAAAATCAATAAAAACATATGTACATTTATTTTAATCAAGTGTTGTTTTCATAATAACAAAGTCCTCTCACCTCACTTATTCTGTTTTTTGGTTTTTTTTGTTTGTCCTCAAAAAAGTGCGGCTACAACCAATTTGAAGATCTTTTTTATTTTTAGAAAAATGATTGTAAAACTGAGTATTGCCACGCATAGTTTGCTTCCTGTGCAGTGTGAGCCTGGAGCGAGATTGGAAGTGTTTTTGTGGCCTTCAAAATACCCCCTTGTGCCCAAACTCACAGATTTTGCCCAGGCATCCCAAAACTATTTTTGCTCTCCCAGCCATTAAATGGCACCCAAAACCACAACAAACATTCTGAGCACAGATGGGTTCAGGGATGGTGGGCTGGGAAGGGGCGGCTGTGGTGGTGGCTAACACACACACACACACCACACACACACACACACACAGTTATATCAGTTCAAGAAACATTCAAAAATAAACCACTTTGAGCAACATTCATATTCAAATACCAGTCATGTCTCACAGGGTACATGTAATGGCCAGCACTGTGCTGCATGGCTGACGGTGTAAAGAGGACAGAAATGACTTCTGTAAAGTGAATGAGGATTTCAGAAGCAAAACGGAAAGCTATAAAAGTGGATCACGACTGGAAAGTTGAATAGAAGTCCATTAAAAGTGGCAGGAAATGCTTCAGTGCCTTCAGAGAGACAGAGAGAAAGAAAGAAAGAGAGAGAGAGAGAGCTTGACATGAAATACTGCCTCTTGGCTAAACAGAGTCCACCCCAGCTTTTTTCTCTGACTGTGAAAGAATGTAAGGTGTAGGGCTGGTACAATACGAACATCTGGAAGCCATGGTGACGGCAGCCAAAGCTTCCAATTGGCTAAACATCTGTCCCACATCAGCAGACATCTCATCACAAGTCCCCTTGAACTTGTGGTAAAACACAAAGACCTGCCCCGGAGGACAACAAACCACAGGTTGTTGGCTCATTCAGTTGCCAATAAAACAGATTTTTATAGCAAAGGTGACCGTCTAGCAACTCAAAATCTACCACTCACTCACACACACGCACACACAGGCACACACTCACATTCAGACACACAAGCAGAGACAGATCTTTTCCCTCTTTACTTATAAAGTGAAGGGAACTATTATGGATGTGATTCACATTCCGGCAGCACCAGACCTGCAGCCATCAGTCAACCTTTCCCCTCACAATACACAGAACCTGGGAGGAAGATCTCACTGTGTCCTTCTCTCGACAGCCGGGTCCATTAGGGGAGGTGAAAAAATTCATTTTAAACCTAGGACTGTTAGAAGGAGACTGTATGGTTGATCCATAGCTTCCTATATCCTAACTCTCCAATGCGAGCACCCTGTCAGTGTCGATGGCCTGGACAAGCACTCAATGATAAAGTGATGTTAAGTTTGCAGAAAGCAGAGCTCAGCAATATTTTTCCAAGACTGTAATGGCAGATGATCATGATTCATTTAACTGCTGAAGCGTGTAGGGATGTGAGCTGCTTGTATCACAGCGCTGACTGATTCTGGACTGATACCACTGGCATGAGTGTGTCTCAAGGGTGAGTTAAGGAGTCAACTAAGCACTTTTTGTTTCATATCATCTTTTGTCCTTCTTGTCTTATATCTATCGTCTCTATACTGTAGAGGTGGGACAATTAGAAAATGTCATGTCACGATTATTACGGCCAGAATAATTTTGATACACAATATTATCGCAATAATTTTAAAAAATACATTTAAAAAAAAAATTCTAATACATTGAAACAATGCTAAACATACATAGATATCAAATCTGTACACCCAACCAGTGAGTCCTTGGCTGTTGTTCTACTGAGCAGCATTTTGGCTGCGATCATGCTTTTGCAAAATGCATCGATGAAGGGTAGCGTTTTTCAATGAATGTTGAAATGAAAAAAAAAAGCTTCCTTTCAGTGTGTAACTCAATTTCTCGCTCTCACCCTGTTAAAGACTCATTGAGTCCTCGCAGGGTGTAAGGGTCAAGAAAAGGTTAATAAATTGAAAAACGAGAAAGGCAATAAAACATACTGTAATCACTTTACCTTACAACCCTCATTAAATTAAGTTCACAAGGGGACACATCTTGACAAAAAACAAACAAATAAAAAAACCCCATAAAGTAATGATAAATTACAAAGTATCCCTGCAAATAAGGATTAATAAAAAATACTGTCTGAGTGAGCGTACTCTGTTCTATAAAGTCCAACTTGTACTGCAGCGTGGACTATTCACAAGCATGAATAATGAGGATTACATTAGTTTATTCACAGCAGACACTTCAATTCACAATTATGACGATTATGTGATTAACTGAAATTCACTACAATTAAATTATTGAGTGTTTGTATCACGATTAAAGATAAAAATGTTAATCATCCCATCCCTACTGTACTGTTCATAAGCAACTTCACCGATGTGCTGTAGCAAGACTATATGATCCAGCCAGGCTCATACATTCTTGCCAGGCAAAGTAGCAAAAATGTGATACTGGCATGGTTTATCTTTCAAGTAATACATCTCACGAGCAAACAAACACCTTATGCTGATGAGTGTCTGACAGACACACAAACTCAAACACTGACACTCATCAGCTTGGCTGTAATGTGTTCTGCCAGCTGACGTGGATCAGTCTGTTGCAAACAAGAGTCGCAGTAGTTTGCGTTGAGCGAACTATGTAAAAGCAATGCTTATTCTAAATTACCTAAAAACATATTTGGCGTCTCTTTACTGTTAATTATCCGCAAACGTGTTCCTAAATACAGATCTAAACTAACAGAAACAAGTCAATAACATCTCCCTGACCAATGCATTAGATTATGTATGAGTAATATTATTTTCCTTCTGTATTCCCCAGATGACAGCAAGATAAGTGCTGCCAAATATTGCAAAACAACAAAGATCAGGGGAAATGATAAGTGGAAAGGTGCAGAGGCGCTTGTGCATCTCCAGCGGGGCAGTAAATAACATCCAGACTTCCATCTTGTTGCCTTTTTTAAAAACACTTACACATGAATCATGCACACTACACATTAAACACACACAAACACAGGCGCCACAGTGTAAATGCGGCACCTATGAAATGCAATGCTAGTCGTTAAGCACTGCAGCGCTGTAATTTCTTGCTTAATAACCTACGTAGGTCTAAGGGCTAAGCAGCAGAATGGCAGAGGAACAGCCTTGTGCTATGCGCACGTGTGTGCGTGTGCCAGGATACGTGTGTGTGTGTGTGTGTGCTTGCGTGTGTGCCTAAGACAGATAGGAGAAGTTATTACATTTGGCCTGGGTGCTCCTCACGTCACATGCCTGTCTCACAACACGGAGGGGTGGCAATTAGAATAACTCCAACTGGCATAAATCAGCACGGGCCATAAACACCACAGTGAGGAGAAAATCGTGATGGGGAGAAAAAAAAGAATGTGGATGTGAGAGGAAGAGAGCAGAGGTGATAAAACCATTTTAGATGTGCACTCAGGTGAGAGAACCAAGGAAATGAGGGAAAAAGATGGAGAGAAAAAGAATTAGAGTAGAGGATCGCTTCCTACAGTTTCTTGGAGGTAAAATACAAACACACACGCTAACACTTTCAAACTAAATTTTATATACGCATTTTTTTACTTGCAATGTTCTTAGCACATGCATGTCTGTCCATTCTTTCACCTTTAGAGAAGTAATGATGACTCTGACCAATGACTGACTGCAACGAGCACTGATGTTAGTTTTAACAAGTCTGGACAACAAGAGAAATCCATTTATAACGGCATTTTTACTAAAGGATATCTCATTTCTTGAGCTCATTGCGAGAATGACTATAAGAGGTTTTCCTGCAAAGCAACACCTCGGCTATGATTAGGGGTAGACCTGCTAGAACATGATGTGCCTGTGAGAAGGTGGTGTTTTCGTGTTGTGATCTAACCACAGACAAAGCTTTGGATACTTTCCCATCCTTCACCTACAGAAAGTCTATTATTATCAGCACACACCAACATCAACCAGTAGTCCCACGCCTATACCCTGCCGCAAAACACAAAACAAAACAAACAAAAAAACACATTCCAGCTAGATTACAGCAAAGAAGACTTCCCACAAGCTTCTATTTCCAAATCTTATGAAATTTTAGAAATGCACAACAGCAATTGTATAAGAAAGATGAAAATTAGCCAGTCTGGGTAAATCTGGTACGTCTAGTTTGTGTGCATTATCACTAAATTAAAATACACATATTCACGACAAAATAATTGGATGTTTTTGTTTTGTTTTTTTTTTATTGTAGCTGGTGATTTAAACAGACCTCTGAAGAGTTTTTCCTCATTTCCACCTCAGCATGTCCACATTCCCACCAGAGGAAAAAAAATACCCTGAAGCATGTCTATACAAACATTCACAGCAGGTGTAAAGCCCTCCCTGATTCCCACTGTTGTCTCCTGGACCATATTTTCCTCCTGTCTATTTACTCTAAGCTGATAAAAAGGGTCAAACTGTCAATAGAAACGGTTAGAGTGTGGATAGATGAAGCTACAGCAGCTCTGCACTCTTACACTCACTTGGACTGGTTTGAGTGCACAGGCTGGCACATATTCAGAGTTGCTGGAACAACGTCGGTCTTGAGCGACATACATCAATGATGCCATCATACTTGAGCATGTGTGCTGATGTGGTTAAACACTAAAACAATAAAATTATTCCTCGATCAGAAAGCCTGTATAAGTGGAGAAGTGAGGACTCTATTTAAGTGCCAAAATAACTGTCTTTGTTCAGGCGACAAAGAAGCATATAACACCGTCAGTGCAAGACTGAAAGCTGTCATTATGGAGGCAAAGTGGAGACATCAGCAGAGACTGAAGAGAGACCACAACACTACCAACACCAAAGATATTCTGCAGCTGATTCAGAACATCAAGCCACAAAAGCCAGAGCCCCCCCCCATCATGCGTGAGGTCACGTGTGAGGTGAACCAATGTTATGTGCGCTCTAAACTCAAAAACAAGACTAGGTCAAAACCTAGTATATGGCTGATCCTGTTTGGTGAATGTTTTTTTGGCCAGTTTCTTTTAGTGATAGTTAGAGGCAATGTGTAACATGAGCATGTTTGGATATCAGCAGTTGTTATGCGGTAGTCTTAGTAAGTCAATCAAAATATAATAGGATGAATAATATAGTCGTGCTTCTAGGAACAAAAGGGTGTTTGCATTATGCGGCACAGTGAGAGGGATGAAGTCTCCTGAGGGCCTGTTATCTTTTTTCATCGGTGAGGCTAAATTATACACCACACAGTGCTCAGGTACATCTGAGTGCGCTTCCAAATGTTTCTAAATAAAGTCAATAAAATCTCATTGGAAACAAATCTAAAATGTTGATAAATTTAATCATATTCCTGACATCAAACAATTCTGAGTGAAGTTTA
>JAQFJA010000024.1:17424065-17434411 GCA_029874485.1 Naso brachycentron | reverse complement strand
AAGGTTAGGAGGATAATTCTCCGTTGGTTCATCACTACTGGCAAGCACTTTCACACTGCAGTTTTGTGAGCCATTACCAATATAAGATTATGGTTACTTTAACTATTTTAAAATTCTCCATCTTTGATTTCATGAATGTCATTTATTTCAAAATGAATGCCCTCTTCAGTGTATTTTAGAAACTTGCTGGGGACACTGGTGGACAATGTGATGTGAAATTGTGTAAAGCAGGTGTCTGGTCGTGATAGGCCTTTGGCATTTCAGTCTCTCACGGTGAAGTTGTCTCTCCCTGGAAGACCAGATAACACCAAACTGCCCCTCTCATCTCCGTGTGAATCCTCAGCGTCAATGAAGGGGAAGCAGTGAGTGTACCTTGTTGTGAAGGAACACACACACATAAATATTCATACACTCAAACACATACACACATACTCATACAGACACACACACACACACATTGCTGTCCTTGGTCTTCACACACTCCCTCTCTCCGTTTCCCCCCTCTAATCCTGTAATGCCGACAGTGCAATTAGTCACATGCTGGCTCTTTCTTTCATCTAGCGCAAGCAAACTCAGGAGGAATTCAAACTGCTTAGTACTGTATCTAAACTAGGTAACCCACTCCGTGCTCCCGGAGTAAAACACAAACATGCACAGAAAGGCATTAAAATGCCTAAAATTCAAACACCAGCCTTTTTGATTAAAAATCTCCCTTGCTGTGGAGAGGCAAAGAAAGTGAGCTATGATGCATCACTTCTTCAATTGCTCTCAAAAGTCCCGTCTACTTTGAAATTTAAGAAATTAATAGTGAAGCTGAAAATGAAACGGCCATTCAGTCTGAATATCACGCAAAACTGAACTACGGCTGAGCAAAGAGCTGAATAGAGACAGAGGATCCCTCTTAAAATGGTCATTATTGCTGTGATTTTAGCATTTTATTCTATTCCACCTCTTACTTTTATCTATCACAACCCACTCACACACAAACATCGCACATGAAAGAGTGAGCCGTGATAGAAAATAAACAAAACAAAACAGAGGAAAAGCCATGAGAATGGAAAAACAGACAGAGAAAAGCAGCCCCCGCATTCAAGTTTAACAGCCTTGTAGTGAGAGTCTTCTCTGTACTGCACGGTTAAGGTGATTTTGCAGTGCCTGAAGCCACATCCTGATGGTGAGGCAGGGAGGAGCCGAGAGCGACAGGCTCTCTACACGCCAGTAAGGAACAAATGATTCATGTTGCTCTTATATGGATGGAGAGCCCAGGGTTATCACTTTCATGCAGGTTATTCCCATGTCAGCTAAAAATCAATCTCCATTTAACAGTTAAATCCCCTCCCTGACCCAACATCTAGTATGAATGAGACCGCCGATGGCTATTTTCACATTAAACACTGATTTCTGATGCTTTAAAAATTGAATTTGCACTGGTGTGTGTGAGCTGATGTGTCATGAGGAGATAAAGAAGTTTCCTGACATTTTGCACTCTCTGATGATTAATCTGGTAGTTCAGTGACCATGGTGCAGATTGACATCAGTGACAACAGTGTGGAAAATAAACTTGTTTGTTTTCTACAGAAAGAGGGATGAGAAGATCGATACCATGAAGAACAAAGCCAGGTTAGGTTAGCTTAGCTTAGCATAATGATTGAAAGCAGGGGAAAAGAGCTAGCTTGAGTCTGTCAAAAATGGAAAAAATGCATCTACTCCTACTAGTTGGCATGCTAGTTCTTGTTTGCTTAATCTGTACACAATCAGAGTTGTTAAGACGACAACTTGTATCTTTACAGAGACTTGTGCAATGTGCACGGTAACTATTTCTTGCAACAACAACAACAACAACAACAAAAAAAACAGCCACAACAATGACTTCCCACAATTTTTCCCTGCTCACCGCCTTCATACTAAGCTAAGCTAATTGCCTCCTGGCTCCAGCCTCATAAGACATGAGACTGATACCTACTGTCTATTATTAAAAAAGTGCAATGTGTGTGTTTTCATACATCCAGTAGAGCAAATATATCCATTACCTGCATCGTTTTCACAGAAGCGATTTCTTTGCCAGTCAGTATTAATAATACATTGTTCACATGTGGCAGTTTTTTTGTTGTTGTTGTTGTTGTTGTTTTTAAAAAGCTGCATTTACAGCCTTTATTCTGCCTTAATACCTGTTACTTGCATTTACAGAAACTCAGTGATGAACGACGGTGTAACAAGGGAGGCAGCAAATGCTTTCTCCAACCACAAATGCAAACGGATGAAGCATTATCATTTTTCAGTCAGAGATCAGTTAAGAGAAACTGCATTGACAACTTGTGTCAATTTTCAAGCAAAATGCAAAACACTAGCTATTTTCACCACAATTTGCCGTGTTCCTGCCATTTACAAGACAGATCTTTGATTAACTCTTGTTATTGGACAGCTGGTCTGAAAAAAGCGAGTGATTTGAGGACGTTGGGCTCTCAGAAACTATGACAGGCACTTGTCATTTTAAATGAGAAATTAACTATAACATTAATTAATAATATAGATATTTTTTCCTTGCAGAACTAATTATGTTTGTGTAAATCTTTTTTTTTTTTCCTTTGGAATCTCTGCTCTAATCAGTTGGCAAACTCATACCCCGGTGAAAATTCATTTGATATTTTTGTCCATTACAGGCTTTGCAAACAGTGTCCAAGACCTGTTGGTGCTGATGCAAAGTCTTGGATGCTAGATGGATGTTGACATAAGCCTGGCACTGCTTTAATGACTGTGTGTGTGTGTGTTTGGGTGAGCAGAGTGTGTGCGCTGAAAGAAGTGGAAGCGGTTGACACCCTTGCTAACTAGCCAGCTGAGGCAGCCAGTATTCCTAGTGTTGCCCTGGGCCACACAGCATCCCTCTGCTTTATTCAATGCCCTCTGGCTGAAAGAGAAATCTAGATTCGCTATTCGCTGAACAGAGGAAGTTGTTCCTGAAGGCTGGCAACTATTTCACACACTTCAAAAGAGGGTGTGGGAATGAAAACAGACCAAATTGTTGCCCATGGACATGCAGTGACAAAGACGCCTCTCGCCTACATTGGCAAATCTGAACCTCTTTTTGCTCTTGGTCTTACCATTGATGCTCTCCCACTCGATTTCTCCTTTTTCTGTCACATATACAACCATATATATCCTATTTCTCCCAGTCTCTTAAACATACATGTGGTAGCTGCAGCAGGGCTCGCAGGTTAGCTAAACAGTCTCACAAAAAAAAGGAACTCCACAGAGGAAGAAGCATGGGGGAAATATGCCGCAGGGGAAAACAATCCAATGACCACTTTTGGTCAAAGCTGCAGCAGTCAGCACCACGGCCGAAAATTTAATTTCCCCCTAAAAGAACAGCTATCCCTCATGCCTTTGGCTGCCTATTTTTATCATGTTATCGTTTTGCCTTAATCAGACCACAGCAGTCAAACTCAGAATGAAGATAGTCGCTGCAGGGCCCAAAACAGCAAGCAGCTCTTCAGCAAGCAGAACTGGCTGATCAAGTAGTGTGTAATGTTTAATGTACAAGCTGGAAAAAGAGAATAGAACAGAAGGTTTGTGAGAGAGGAAAATGGGAAACCGTGACACTGTCAGTTTGTCTGTTCCTGCATGACTCTGTTGCATCAATACTGTCAGCTGAGGTCATGGTTGAAGCTCGAGAAACAATGCAAGAGAGCAAGAATGCCATGACTTCACGACAAATCAGTGGGGGTTTTTTTTGTTCCCGTCTAACTGTGGCATCATCTCAAATACTCTTTGTCCCTTTAACTGACAACTTGTCTTCTCACTGTGAGCTGCTTTACACTGCTGGTCCACTTGCTACCCTGAGTGCATCGCCATGTTTGTGCACTCATGTTAAACAGCAACATTCGTTAGCACCAAGGAAGCAGAAAGTCTTAGCTGCCGACAAGTATCGACTGGGAGTGGATACTGACCAGCAGATCGGTGATCTAATGGGCCACTTCAGCTATGCTTTCCTCCAAGAGTTGAGCTCATCTAGCTGCCTCTGAAGCACTCCGGTCTGAGTTCATCCTCCACCCTCTGGCCATAATCACGTTAGACCATGGGGCCTATGCTGTCTGAATCCTAAAAATACTGTTTTGGTATTAAGAAAAAAGGGATATTTTTGGCATGATTTTAAGCTGTAAATAGACAAGATGCAGTCGCCTTGCCATTTGGATGAGAGCTGAGTATGTGTGGGTGAATGTGTGTGCAGGGCTGTAGCAAGGAATTATGAGCTATAAGCACAGTAGGGGTTCCTGCTCCACTTATCCACAAACACTCTATAACAAATGGACCAAAATGGATGACCAACTGCCTCCTGGGGGGCCCGCTGGCTCCAGCCCTGCCGTGCGTCACCCAACTTGTACTCATTCAATTGAAAACTCCGATGAGAATATGCATTCAAGTACTGTATTCATGCAGAGAAAACAAAGTTACACATTTTACAGAGTGGGAGGAACTGCGGCCAAGCAGCTCATTTTTTCTGCCCTCTGGCAGATTGATCTAGCCCTGTCCATAACTTATCACACCTCCACACATTAATCTTGTATAAATTCATTATAATGCAAGAAATCCAGAAATAGACATGTTAATTATTTATCAGCTGATACAAACAATTGTTCTGAAAAGAAACAATTGTGGCAGCTGGACAGAAAAATGGGCTGAGCGCAGTAACTAACTGGACTTTGATCACTTCTGACATGCATTTGACTTAATTTTTAACATTTCATCAGCTATTCATTCATTTAAACTTTCTAAACGAACAATTTTTAGGAGTTGCAGTCTCACTAAAGATATTGCCAATTTCTGAGACTAAGGAGGACATTGTTGACTGGCTTGCTCTTTGTCTCACTCTTTTATATTCATTTCTGACAGCTGTTTTGAAAACAGTGCTTCAGCAAGACCAGCAAGGATAAACAGACACCTGAGGATCACTGAAGGCATCTTAACCCGGACACCTGCAGCAGCTCAGAGCGAGAGAGCAGTGTGTAGAGGATGCCTTTCCTTTTCTTTCTCTCACTCACCTCTCCTCCGTGGCCATCAAAGACCCCAAATATAGACGGATGACTCTTGTTGACGAGGTCCGTGAGCACCTCGAACCGGTCCTCCATGTGGTCTCGCCGGCCTTGGATGGAGTAAACGGCCACGTTGTTGCTCTTGAACTCCCAGGTCTTGGAGAACTCCGCGTCCAGGACGTCCAGTCCGCCGAACCGCTCGTTCTGCATCATCTCCGCCACTTTCCCCTTGACCATTTTGACCGCATCCCGGCTGGACTTGACGATAGTCTTCACTTCGTCCGTGTGGAAGAAGTAACTCCACAGAGCCAGGCTGATACACAGCAGGAACAAGGTCTCTGGTCTGAGCAGAAAATAACGCATGATCCGACCTAACAGAGACAGCAGGGTCATTGTATCCTCTATCATTTATTTATTTACATGCAGGAAATCGCGGCAGGTTGTGTGTCGCTCGCGCCCGCCGCAGGTTTCAGTCCATCGTCGTTGACGTGAGTGCTGTAACTGTGAACCAGGCACATTTAACCGAGCGTCTCACGCTGGAGCAAATAACGACTAGACGGAATAAACCGGCGACACTTCACTGCATTTTTAACAGCACTCACCAGGAAAGAGGTTAGGTATGCACACAGACCGGGAGGGAACAAACACCGTCTCTCCGGCTGGTTTCCTAGCATGCAGCCCCGCAGTGAGCCACCAACGGCTGTCCGTGGACCATCCGACGCGGTCCCTGAGCACACCGACACCCCGGACAGAAAACGCAGGTCGCCCGTTTGGAGTTCAAATTAAGCCAGAGTGCTGGTTAGGGCAGAGCTGTGGGCTGAGCCTCGTCCTAGCGAGTCCTGCTACTATTCCCAGTCCCTGAAAATAGCGGTCTGTGATGAAGCCTTCACATTCCCAGCTGCCACACTGGCTGCAACTCTCTGCTGGTGCCTGACTTAACAGCGGTGCTGCCTTCAGGGCCGCTCGTAATGTCCGCGTTCCACAGAAGCCATTGTGCTGACCACAGAATCAAAACAGAGGATACTAAAGAGTCTCTAAACATTTTAGTTTAAAGACTTGTGTGTGGTGTTTATTTATTTAATTATTATTATTGAAGTACTAGAAACTGAAAAATGTTTCTGTGAGCTATTATGCAAATCCCAAAAGGATATTATAAATTAACCTACAATATGTAGGCAAAATAACACATAAAAGGACGAAGCTGATCAAAGCAATGTATTTTGTTCCAATGTTCCACATAAAATGTGGAAAAATTTAAATTTATTTGAGTTAAAAAGGGGAAAAAATGAAGGCATCTTTTGAGTCAATTCAAAGGCCTTTCAATTTGCTGACAAATGCATTTTTTAAAAATGCCAATAAAAACGCCCTAAACTCTTTCACACTATCATTGATTTTCCACACGGCTTTGGTAGGCTACATATTGTCCATTTACATCTTAGGTGCATGGCAGTAAATTTTCCCATGTTCCCTGTCACCGTGCATATCACAATTAGGCCAATGTTGAGTTGCTTCTCTTTTGCGTTTGGAAATTCCGACAGCACATGAAGGCATTCAGAGAGATGCTGTACTACAGGTGCGCTCAAGATCGTCGATCAGTTGGTTATAAATGTTAAAACAGTCGGAGTGATTTTTCCGTATTAAATGTAAAAAAGTGACAATATCAGATGGACCTAATCTTTAAATTTACCTCTTTATTACTAACTTCTAAATGTGTCCAACTGGCCTGGGCATGACAAGGGCCTTAATGTGATGAATGATCGAAATCTAAACCCTCAATATTTCAGCTGGTTTTATGCATAAGCTGCATCTTCCAAAATAACTTGTGTTCAGTCAAACACCACACAGCAAAACTAGGATCATTTCAACCAGCAGGCTTAAAGTAGCTACTGTGTCTGCTGCACAGAGAGTAGAGAAAGAAGAGGGGTTGTTATGGGCCAGCAGATCATTTTTGCCCTTGACCTCCTAAGTAGGTAAATCTAATATGCAATTCAGTTTTTGTTAATGAATGTTTCGGTCAACGACTGATTTGTAGGCCTCTTTTGAATTGTGCGGGGTCAGAAAAGTTAAACTGCTACAGACTGTTTAATATTATGCTACTGAGCAAAACCTCTTACTCAAACAGAACTTCCTGAAACAAACACACAGGACTCAGTCCATAAGCCTTTTAATATGTTGTTGTTTTTGTTGTTATTGTTTTTTAAAAACGCAAATAGGTCCAGGTGTGTTTAAAATCAAGCTCAGTGAATGAATTTGTAGCTAATTGTTTACTGCCCAGGTTAAGTTATGGTCTAATATGTTATACATTTCTCAAAAGTATTTTCTTGTAAGTTATTCATTAATTTACAGTACTCTCAGATGGGAACAGGATGTAGCTTAATACATTTTGTTAACATCCATACTGGGTTGCAGCAGGACGGATTTTTCATACTTCTTGTCATCCTTCATTTCCGCTGTTTTGTTTTCTTAATATCTTAATTTTATTAAGTGAAAGAAAAAAGTCTTAGGACACAGTTACCCTGTTTTGGTTTTGGATTCTCAGCACCTGAATTTTTATTGTTTCTACTGTAATGCGGATTAACTTATATTAAGATTTATTGCCATGTATGTTTTAATTTATTTGATCTTTAAATCTAATTTAAATGTTTGTTGTTGTATTTTATTCAGGCCATCAAAGACAGTCCCGGGGTCCTTGAGTCCTGCATGACGTCACCAAGCCTTCCTCGGTCCTCGGTGTGGAAAACGTGGAGGGCTCTAGTTCATGGTGTGTGTTGTGGTTTTTCCTGCAAAATAGCTTAAATGAGTTTTGTCATCACTCATTCATACCAGTTCTAGTTATAGAATACTTTTGTTTGACATTCATTTCTTACTTTCGTCGCGAAAATCCGTTATAATCACTTATCGGCACTAGCAGTTAGCCTTCAATGCTAACTGTGTGAATGTAGAGCATCAGCTAACGTTAACGCATACATAGCATCTTTTCAACGATCTGTCATTCTTTGTCGCAGATTTATTTCTGAGTTTATACTTTCATGACATTGTAGCGTAATATAATTTGCCTCCTGTAAAGCAGTTTTCACAACAGCTTTGGTATCATCAGAGCTGTGCTTGACAGGGCTCGTTAAAACTGACATGTTTCTATCCTTATTCACAATCAGACTTCACGAAGATCCACCGACGCACATTGACCTGACAAGCGGACGAGGATGGAGTACATACAAACGCCTGCCACAAGCAGCCAGGGGAATATGTAAGTGAATAAAATCAGGATCTAAATGCCTTGGATGCTGCTGTCTGTTTAGACATGACACGTTTTACACATTTCTCAGAGCTGACATTTGAGCATGTCGTAGAAGAAAAACAAACCTGTGAAACACAACAATAGTGACTTTTCTGTTCTTTTTAAGTGTGGCAGCAAACCATTTAGATAAGAGAACACAGACCCAGGACCCTGCCACTGACACATCTGTGTGAACAAGCACAGTGAAATATATTAGTGTTACCTGTGTTTTTACATTTTTACATTTGTAGTGGTCACAAAGAATAACATGCTCCAGGAGTTCTGGTAATCATAGTAAACATTAGGCCTGTTCTGTAGTCCTTTCACAAGCTATTTGGCACATATGGGATGCTGTTTTTTTATGAGGAGTCCTCAATTGCTCCAAAAGTTTTTCCATCAGTTTTTTGGTAAAACTCTTTTCACCGAGCTGCTTAGAACAACTTGGGTTACTGTATTCTATTTAAAGCACTCGTACAAAAGGTGAATATGTTGCTGGTTTAGAAGATAAAGTGCATGAGCTTGGTAGCTTCTTCATTTGGACAAGTTGTTGTTTTATGCATCTTCTTAAGTCCATTTTATAAAGTTCCCACTTGAATTCTACCGCAGTGACCAGTAGGAGTTTTCTAAACAGTGTGGATTTTGAACAGCTCCGGAGCACTATGATAATGTAGTTTTGACTAAACCTTAAAGGTTTTTTGTGATTTTTCCACAGGAACTAATGACTTGTGGAAAGGTTGGAAAAACGCAAAGAAAAAATCAATGGCATTTTTTGGGAGTTTGTCTGTATTATTAATATTAAGACATTACAGAACAGTCTAAAACATTTTTTAAAAGTTGTTGTCTTTTTTTTTGACCAACCCGGCAGTGATTAATTTCACTGAGCTTTCCTAATGTTGTTTCTCTCCTCCACAGCCTTTGCTGTACCTGTGGCGTCCCCATTCCTCCCAACCCAGCCAACATGTGTGTGGCCTGCCTGCGTACTCAGGTGGACATCTCAGAGGGAATCCCCAAGCAAGTCACAGTGCACTTCTGTAAACAGTGTGAAAGGTTTGTCACAAGCACAAAATAACCTTACACTCCTTTCCAACGTAATACATTAAATGATTGTTTTCCTCTGAGGAATGTTCTCACATACAGGAGGCTTTCTTAAAAAGTTTTGCTATCAAAGTTCAGGATTGAATGTGCATTTTCTGCTTTCATGCAGGTACTTGCAGCCTCCAGGCACCTGGGTGCAGTGTGCCCTGGAGTCCAGGGAACTGCTGGCCCTTTGCCTGAAAAAAATCAAGAGCTCTATGACCAAAGTAAGTGTGATTCCTAAAAAAAACTTGACAGTCAATAACATATTTGCACAAGTTTGCATGAACATTGCAGGTATTTGAATTGCAGGATTTTGATGTTAAACTGCTTGTCTTTCCCTGATTTAGGTAAATTATCATTGAGTTTTGTTAAGTTTTTTGTGAGGTTTCTATACAGATGCAGTGGGTCTTTTAAATGACAGATTATTGAAGCTTCTTATAACGTAATGTTGCTTAATAAAATGCACAAATTTCTTACATAACTGGAGAAGTCGAATCAAAGCATTTGACACAGATCACACTAAAAATAAACCTTCACTTTCACAGCATTCTGCAGGTCTTTTGCTATGACTTCATTATCATATTATTCTGTCTTCACCCCACCTGCGCCTGACCCGGCGTGACAGTGTGCAGTTTGTTCACCACAGTTTTGTGAATACTCAGTTGGACCTTCTGCCACTTCACTGATAAAACAACACGTCTCTCCTCACAGGTGCGTCTCATAGATGCTGGCTTCCTGTGGACAGAGCCACACTCCAAAAGGATTAAGATGAAAGTGACCATTCAGAAAGAGGTAAGAAAACAGAGTGGAAGTGATAAGTGTGGGAGAGTGACATTTAAACTAACAAGTCTCAGATGGACAGCGTGGTTTTGTTTTTGTTTTTTTTTTTTATATAAAGGTTATTCGTTTGGGTGTAAATTTTTTAAAAATAAGTGACCTTCTGTAAGATAATAAAATTAAGCAGA
>JAQFJA010000024.1:17231347-17254459 GCA_029874485.1 Naso brachycentron | reverse complement strand
CCACAGGAAAGAGCCAATGTTTGTGGAATTTTTACATTTATTAGATGCATTAGAAAATCCAATTTTAGCTAATGCGTCTTAATGCAGTGCAATGAGTTTATCAGTAACTTTTGACAGGCTGCCAATATATCTGAATGTACATTCAGGGAAAGGGGAGGCTTACGGATGGACTGAGGAGATTTTTTGGATAGAAACCAACAGGTGTTTACTTATAATATCTACAACTGTACAGGACAATGGCCCTTTTCTGTCACACAGCTTTCTGTAGTTTGAAACGAGGGGGTTTGCTGTATAAGAATTCAGTTTATCATGTAAAAAACATGGGTACAGCTATCGTATACTTTCTTTTTAATTTTAGTGTTAGGATGCGGAGTCTGTGCTTGGTTCACAACCACTTCTTCTTCTTTTTTTTTTTTTTTTAAAAAGGCATACACTTCCCAGGCTCCTGGGATCGTACTCTGTTGTAGTGTTTACAGACCCTGTCCAAGAGAAGATCCCAATAAGTGCTTCGTTACGGACTGCAATAGAAATTCTGCATAATCATAGGCTGGCTATCTGTTCAATCTGGCGTAGCACACCTGCTCGCTGGTACACTTCTCTAATCTCAATTTGGCAGATATGACCTCCTTCAAGTTAATGTGTTCTCAAGTTTAGGTAATGTCATTTGACCTATTTGACAAAGTGTACACGTTTGGACCTGTTAATTATGATAATGTCAATAACGAGTGGGCGAAGTCTACCTAAAGAAAGCTGCATGCCCTGCCGAGCGTTAGTGTTGGGCTTGCCCAAGAAACAGCCGAACAAAACAAAACAAAAACAAACAAAAAAAACATTATCGGAGAATAGAAAACAGGAAAAGAGATATGCTATCATATATTCACTGATCTTGATATGTCCTTTGATTCTCGAGCGAGCAATTTAAGAGCATAACTGTTGTGGTAAAAGCTTGATGCTTATGGGAGCATGAACTGTAGCAAACACATTTTTCAAAGCTATTGAAATGACACTAAACTTTAGGATTCATGAATATACAAACAAATGAGAACTAGTACATCTTTGTAAATATTAACCAATACTGCCGGCAGTCTATACGTCTAATAAAAATGTTACTTGCCCTCAGGAACAGTATAATCCCTTAAAAAATAGACAACTCAAATGATAAGACATTAAATGAAAAATACAGCACCTATAAATAAGCAGAATAAAAACCAAACTATAAATGCAAAATAGCAATAAAACCAAGCTACAGTAAATCATAGTATTACACTACTTTGTGAGAAGATTAATGTAATGGTAACGCATCAAACAGCTTAAAGAAGGGTGTCAGTTGTGCACTAGTAGTGTGTGCAAGTAGATACGAAATATGACCCAACTCATTGGAAACACTGAGCACTCCTCAATCGCACAAACTTGTGCACACGCATGTTTCGACAGGCGTGTGTGTACATGCACCCGCGCACACACACACGCACAAAGGGGAGGCAGTAGGCTGACAGGCACTGAGGGCTTGTGTGGGACAGGGAGGAGGTGATATGCCTTATGATTTGTAGTGTATACAGTAGAATTCAATGCAAAAGACTTACATCCCTGGATACAGGATAGACTGGAGGAGAGTGGTAACTACTCGTACCAGGGTTGGGGTGAATTCACTTTGACGGCAATCTACGAAAAGTACAGATTAATCAGATTCTGCACGTTGCAATTTATTTGCTAAACCCATTTTTTTTTCAGTCAGAAACGTAGTTAATGATATTCTACTTCTTCAATTTAAATCGGAGTGAATTTACCTCGACCCTGACTTACATGCAGGCGAATACAAATGCACACGTGACGCACACACATACGGACAAACACACACACACACACACACACACACACTCTTCCTGATTTGGCCTATAAAAAGATGTGTGTTTTTGTGAACAGAGAAAATTTCATCAGTGGTGCAGACACACACGCGCCCGGCAGGTCCAGTGCCGGGTAAAGCTGTGACGTGCACAACCTAAAACAACGAGACACGTAAAGTATCACCATGTCAGACAGCTACAGTACTACGTGAATTCATTGTATCGTATTTCAACAACGCAACATTATTCCATTCTAATTTGCTTCTTTTAAAAAAAAAACAAAACAGTAACTTGTTATTCTCTTATTTTCTGTTCTTATTTTGTACTAATTAAAAATGTTTCCTAAAATTCCCTATTTTGTACTCTTTAGAGTCAATAGACTGTGCAATCTCTTATTGGCAACCAAATTGCAATATCAAAAAAAGAAGAGATCATCCTTCATCCTTAAAAGAAGGGTTTAAGGAGGCAAAAAGAGGGTTCCTTCCTTCCTTCCTCTTCAGATGAGAGCGCGTGTTTGTGAGGAATTAAGAAATCCTTCTGGCCATCACATGGCTGTCAGCAGGATAGGATACGGGACACAACAGGTCAAAGTTCATCTTTCTTACATCAGTAACCATGGCAGCTCAGCCGGCAGGCCTTCCACTACCCTCTTAAGAGTGTAGGAGTGAGATAAAAAAGAAAACATGCTGCCATTGAGAAGAGAACACACACCGTATTTTGGTGTGTGCACACACAGACACACACACACACAGACTCAAACACATACACACAGGTGCACACTGACACAACCCCTAACGTACAAACATGCACACACACACACACGCAGTGAGTGAAAAAGGCAAAGGGTTTGTAACAGTCACTCTACAGTGTGAAAAATGAGGCGTCTCACTGAGTGAGGGGAGGTTTGTGGACACTTGGGAGGTGAGAAGAAGAGCGGAAAAAATCTCCTTTAAGAAAGTGAGAGTTCTTGTAAGAGAGTTCCTGTCTCTATCTATCATCTATCAGTGTCTATCACTGTGACAGCTGCTGTGTCAGGCCTTGCCTGTGTGTTACTGAGTCCTGGTTTCGACCCCAGCTGTGGGTCAGACCCCAGCTCAGGACTAACCAGTCTGGTGCACCAGTGGCTGGTGATTGGGGAGGTACAGCAGGGCCAGAGGCCAGCAGGACGGCTAAGTGCTTTTCTCAGTACAAAAACAAAACTTAGTTTAAAAAAAAAAAAAGGAGAGACACGCAAGTTCTCTTATTTTGTTCTTCTAAGTATTCAGTAAATCTTCTTTTTAAGGGTTTTGCCAACCACTCTTTGTTTCTTTCCTCTTTTTGGAAAGCTTCTATGTAATAAAAATGGCTGCTGAGCTTGACTTTGGCTGTGTCCACTCTCCAACTGGAACAGAGCAGGAGGGGTCCAAGGTTAGAGGTCGTGAGGTTATGAGACAAGAGGGAAGGATGGTCAGGGGGAGCTAGAACTCCCACTCTGAGGGATCCTCTTTGCTGGCAGCCTTCTCCAGCCTGTGGATGATGTTATTGAGATTGGCTGCTTTCTTCTTGCGCAGATTGTTGTCCCTGGGGTTTCTGGCAGGGCCAGCGGCTGGGATTTTAGTACTAGAGGCAGAGCTACTGGAGGATGCCTCTGTGAGGCTGAAGAGCCCCATTCCACCCTGTCCGCAGCTGGAGCCTTGCCCGGCTAAGCCTGAGGTGGTGCAGTCTAGCTCGGCAGGGGAGTTATTAGAGCCCCCTGCCTCAGACTCAGCCTCCATGTCGTGGTCTTTGCATGTTCCTCTGTGATCATCCAGGCCAATGCCCAGTCCCTGGCGTGTCTCCACTGTGCCCTCAGATTCCGTCCCATCACAGCTGTCCCCCTCTCCTGATTTGGACCCACGGAGGGAAGGTGAGCCCCCCTCACTGCCGGGCCCTACCCCTCCAGCTGCCTGGATCTCCTCTATGAAGAGCTCTCGTCGGATACGTGACCTAGCAGAGACACATGGATTCAGTCACGCTTCTTTCTTTGAAATACAATTTGACAGACGTGACGTCTGATATTGTACATGATATTGTATTACAGCATTGATCAGAACAGGGTAGTAACTGAAGCCCTTTCTGGCTGCAGCAATATCTGAGAATATGACACTTTTTCAACCACACAGCAGGAACTCATTTGTAAAGTAAGATGCAAAACTCAAACTGCGAACTTACAAATTAAGCTTAATAAAACAAATGTAATTAAAAGTAACAAAAATCCTGTGTTATATGGACAAAAAATTTAATTCAACTAATAAAGGATCTCACATTTCAACGGAGCATTTAAGTACTTTTTTTCACATGCTGACCTGTAATTATGGAACCAGTTGATGACAGTACTGGTCTTCAGGTTGAGCTGGGAGGCCAGCTCCTCAATGGTTTTGGGGGAGGGATAGGGCTTCTGCTGGTAGGCCCTTTTCAGAGCCTCCTTCTCCTCGGGGCCCAGCACCACCCTGGGCTTCTTCAGCTGCTGTCCGGGGCTCTGGGAGCCCTGGATGTAATCCGGCCCCACTAAGCTCCCGTCCACAACATGGCCATCACTCAAAGAGCTCAACCGCCTCTTCATGTAAGCTGGACAGTGACACAAAAAACAAATGGGGAAAGTCAGCACATCAGAAAATACATTTTTATAATGAAGAAATATGAGGAATATCAATAGTAAAATCAAATCTGCAGCAGACTGGTGATCAGGTCAGGAATCTCAACTTTTGGGAATTTCTCTCTGATGGCGAGCAATATTTTATTGTGAGGAGAAGCTAGTCCAGTCCAAACAGCTATTGCAGATTTGCTGACTGGAGTGAAGATGGAACAAATAGCTGACTACTTAGCCGATCAGCAGAAGAATAATCTGCACAGACTTAAATGATTAACTAATTGTTTTCAGCAAAAAGCTTAAATAAACAAAAAATTGTTATTGTTCCAGCCTATCAAATATGAGATTTGCTTGTCGTCTTCCTCTTCTCTAATAACAAATTGAATATCTCTTGGTTTCAGGGTGTTTGACAGACAAAAGAAGATATCTGAGAGACATTTTCTACCTTTTTCTTTTTTAATTTTAGAGCATACCATCAATGGATTTATTAAACATAATTTGCAGATTTATTATTACAATTTGTTGCAGCCATGGACTGATCTTTACTGTCAAGGCTGCTTTGAAATGCTTCATTTTCTTAAAACAGGAGAGACATGTTTAAAATCAGCAGAAAACACGCTCCACTTTGGTAGTAGGCAGACTGTACGTAGTAAATCCTTTCATGTTTGATTCACACAGAGCTGTTCGTCAGAAGTCAGTCATGTGGAATGCTACATGTTTGACAAATGCATGCCACCAGGAAATGTTATTTATTGCACATCAAACAGAGTTCTTAAAAAATTAATCCTGCCATTCCGATTAACAGCCACTAGGTGGTGCTATCATCTTTCTCAGGGATTCTAACAATGAAAGCATCTCTTCCATTTTAAAACAAACAAGCAGCACCATTCACTCGGGGCACCAGCAGCTGAAAATGAACAGCTCATGGCACCATTGCATGAAGTTGACATTTTCTCAACCCCAATACATGCTGCCAGATATATTAGTGTTGCGGGGGAAAAACCCCTCAGAGCAAGGTTAGACCACTCTGAAAGTTGTGTGCTGCCTCGCAGGCTTGTACCACAAGGGTGAGAGGTCAAATATGGTTACTCTAGAATAGGTCCATGTCTTTCCTCTGGGCTCTGCTGTTGGGCAGGACTTTTCCCCATTGCTATTTGGATGCATTACTTTGAGGTCAATAATCTAAAACGAAGCTGAATGGAGAGTAACCCCACCCATCCAAGCCCTAAACACACTGCTATGAGGTCAGTTTTGTTTTTTGCCCTTGCGAGTCGTTTGCGATATCACGAGGGTAAACTGATTCTGGATGCTTGTGCCCACTGGTAGGTTGAAATTGGCGTATCCCATCTCTACAGAGAGGGCTTGAAGTGAGCAGTCAGGGGTCACTGTGAGGCAGCTAGCAGGGCGAGGCCCCTCAGCTTTGCTGATTCCTAAATACATCATGCAAACAGAAGGGAATCAAGGATGATGGAGAGACGGAGCGGAGGCTAACGAATGATAAAAATACAAGCTTATAGACACTGGTGATTATAATGATGATGATGATGATGAAGAGGAGTGCTGATGACTGTGAGTAAGCAGGCCCCCGGCAGTCCCCTAGCTGTCACATCTAATACAGTATGTGATGTCTGCAGTCCTGATTGGTACTGACATCACACCAAGATGACTGTGATCTGCACAACATGCTCTGCTGTCCTGCACAAAGGATATTGTGTGTGCAGATGTGCATGTGTAATTCAAAGGCTGCTCCTTGTGTTTATTTTGTGAATGCTGTTATAAAGTAAATGGATGCTTAAGCAGTCGACACAACGGTTTGTTCTTTCGTCTCAGTCTTTCGCTTGTTACTTTTGAAGGTATGGTATACCAGGTGACTCCGCGTGCATTTGCTTTTTTAATCGCTTAGCTTTGACTACACACCTTTCTTCTCCAGGCGTTTCATATCCATGAGTTTCTCCACACTGTGTGGGTCCTGGAGCCAGAGCTGCATACGGACGAAGGGCTCTCTGCCCTTGAGGCTGAGCTTGTGCCAGGGTTTGGGCCTGGCCAGCAGGTCTGAGACGGAGCCCTGAGTCAGACCCAGGATAGTCTCCCCAAACAGACGCTGGCCTGGTTAGGCAAGAGAGAGGGGAGATGAAAAGGGTCATTGAGAGAACAGATTTAAAAGCAGAATAATTCATCAATAGGGACAGAGGTGGAAAGAGAAAGTGCAACTAAACCGCACAAAGAATATCTCCTGTGTGTTTCTTACCAAGATTATTGTCAGTTAGCACCTCCTTAACCTTCTTGGTGATGGCGTAAGTATCAAGCTCAGGAGACATTGCAACCATTTCCTGGATGCTGAGACCCGAATGACCAGGGACAGGGAGCGGGGTGCCGAGCTGTGACTCCCCACCTGAGGGATCTTCAGACAAAGGTTTGAGACTGGAGGACTGCGAAGCGAGTGGATCCCCTGCTAGACCGTTGACAGACTCCTCAGCTGAGCTGAGGGGTGACTCTGGAGCCGGGCTGCAGCTGGCTGACGTCTTGGGAGTACCCTCTGCTTGAGCAGAACAGACAGGGCGAGAAAAATCACACAGGTTAAAAGACATGTTACCATGTAAGAAAACGGGGTTTCATCTTCCCTCCCTGCTGGGTTTGGGCGGGACTTCAGTCATACTACATCAATTAATTTAATTCCTGTTAAACAAACAGCAAAGGTGCTTAAGTTTTCATTTTGAAGCTTTTTTGGCTTCCTCCTCCTCTTCCTTCATCTCCCTGTCTGTCTGTGTAGTACTGCTGTGCAGCTCAGCAGGCTGGAAGAGAGCAGTCATGAGGAGCTGTCAGTGTACATTAGCTGCTGTTTACACCCCCAGAGAGAAAGAGAGACACGCACACACACACACAGAGCTGCCATCTGGCGCTGCAACACTAACTTGTCTATGACATGACAAACCAGCAGCTTGCTGGCTGACACTGCCACAGCACTGAGGAAGGGGGGATGGTGGGAAGAGGAGGGAGGATAGGGGTGGCAGTGGGAGGAGGAGGAGGAGGAGGGTGGGGTGAGTGACAGACTGACAGTAACAACTAGCCACTAGCTCTAATCAGGCTTTCAGAGTAATGCTCTAGCCCAAAGAGTTGAGTTGTGAAGAATCCATACACTGTGCGCTGGTGTGTTTATGTGCATGTGATTTTTTTTTTTTTTTCACCTTGGTTCTGAGCTTGCTGGATGTGTGCGTTTTGCCCCTGGTCTCCGTTAAGCCACGGCTGCATTCGGAGGTATGGCTCTCTGCTCCTCTGGTTTAACTTGTTCCACTGTTTTTGTCGAGACAGGCTGTCACTCAATATTCCCTGAAACACACAAGCGGAGAATGTCTCAGACATGCAACCACTGTAGAGTAAAAACAGAGCAATATAAACAAGCGCAAGGGAAAAAAAAGAAAAAAAAAACAACCCACACAAGCTTTTCTGGCCTCTCCTCACCTCTTTGGAGTCCTCCTGGTTGTGGTTATCCTCTCCTGTCTGGCTAGCTATGGCCCTGCGGTGGTCTGTATGCATGTTACTCCACCATTGCTCTCTCCAGTATCCCACTCCTCCAGAACTTCCGGAGCGGGCCGACCCCTCAGAGCTCCTACCCAGCCTGAGAGCGCTGTCAGCAGACACATCGAGCCCAGATGAAGCCCTGCCCTCTCTCTTCACACTGGAGCTGAAGTCCAGAATGGGTGACGGGGATGAGGGGGAGGACAAGAGAGAGCTGGAGGGCTTCTTGAGGGAGAGAGCCAGGGGGTTGTAAGGGGGGAGAGGAGCAGTGAGTGGGGAGCTCAGAGGGTCCCTCTGAGAGAGTGATGCCGTGGAGGAGGAAGAAGACGAAGCCTTGAGGATGGGCTCCAGTGCAGCCTGCTGGGCTTCCATCTCTCTGCGAGCTTGCTCTAGGATGGAGCGGATGGCCTCGTCTGATCCGCTGCCGCCTCCGCCTCCTATACCGCCTCCGCCCCCTCCTTTCAGTCCTGCATACGAGGGTTGAGCATGGGACAAGTCTGTTGAGGGAAAAGAAAAGGGCCATCACGAGAGATGCACACTAACACTCACAGCCACAATGCATCATCTTCAACGCTGTGACTTCTCCGGAGATGACAAAAAACTTTGACTCACCGGCTTTCTGCACCTGCAGCTCTCTTTTGGCCTGCTCCAGTATCGACTTGATAGCCTCGTCTGAACCCGCCTCTGGGGTGCGAACACGAGCGGTAATGTTACCTGGAAGGAGAGGAAGAGGGAATGGGAGGAGATGAAAAACTGTGTTTGATTAAAAAGCAGAGATAAACAACAATAACTGAGCCTATAAGGACATCGAGTAATTACACCATAGCACAGCACAAAGAACAACATTCCCACCACTGAGCTACAAGGCAACTACACTGGAGGGATTGTCATATTTTCTCTGGTCCCTCTGGAGCTCACACATGCACACGTGCTACAGGGTTCATACAGTAAATGCTCCCCACAGAATAACAACTACCAATAAAATCCCTAAATACACATGCTGGCTTTTTCTTTGACGCAAGTCGCTGGAGCTGTGCGGTTACCTTCAAGGCACATGTATATCTGTGCGCCTGCCCGCAAATTAATAAACGCAAACTCACACATACGCACACACAGACACACCCATCATAGATACAGTTCGACCCCAACACAAACATGCCACACAGACAGAAACGTGCTACAATCTCTGCGTGTGAAGGGGACAGACCTGTGTGTGAAGCTGTATTGGAGAGGGCTCTCCGCTTCGGAACATCCTGAAACACTCGGCTAAGCTGGGGCTGGCCTGAGCCCTCTGTTAAAAACAATATACCACACACTATGTTATAGCACTTGTGTGTTGCTTTTCTTTTACAACTAGACTACGTGGTGCCCTATGATGCTCTGCAAATATATGGAATGTGTGGACACTTCCATCCAATGCACATTATGGTGCTATAAATGCATTGATCTTCACCATCTGTGGCCCCAGTAAGAATCAAACATCCACCTCTGAAAGGAATAATAAACTAGTACAAAGACAGAGTAGTGAGGGATAAAATATTTCATAGTACTTATAAAACAGGGCCATACTAACTGCAGCCTTATATTTAACATGGACTAACTATGTCTAGAACCAGGGTTGCAGACTGTTATATATTTTTTTTTAACCACTGACACCACCTTCAATCAGAAATGTCCTGATGCGTTAACAAAAGCAGGCCCGGGCTAATCGAATCTACCCGTAGTTAACAGTACCCCTGCCTTCCTCCTAGTTCCCGACGATCAATACTATTGATGTGCGAAAGGTTTCTGTATTGACTGCGATAGCTAGGAGAGGCTCTTGGGATCAGTGCGTGACTAGGAACTCGCTCAAAACACACAGGTGTGGCACAGGATGGGAGTTGGGAAAGAGAAAGAAAGATAAAAAGCTAGTACATATTGACAAGCTAATCAATGGCTCTGTGCAGGGCTGTGCACACACACTCACACATGCAAGACACATACACACACACACACACACACACACACACACACACACACTCACGCACACACTGAGGAATTAAAGATACACAGACTCACCTCTCTGCCGTCCCTGGATGCTGCGCAGCGCGAGGATGTTCTGCTCATCGGCGAGGAACTGCCTCATCTTGTGGAAGGGCTCCTTCCCTCGGATGGTTAACTTGTTCCACGGCTTCGGTCTGGCCAGGATCTCGCTGACTGAACCCTGGGACAGTCCCAGCACATAGTGACCAAACACACGCTGACCGATGTTGTGCTTGATCAGCTGCTCTTTCACCTGCCGGGCGATTTCGGCTGTGTCCATGTCTTCCCCGTCCAGAATGCTTCCTGTGGTGGCGTCAGAGTGGCTCGGTGATGGAGATGGGGCGCTGCCAGCTGTGCTGCTCCCATTAACGGGAGCCATGTCTGGGCTGGCTGGAGGTGGCTGGGGGCTGCTGGCTGCTAGCGGGATGGCAGCAGACGCAGAGCCAGGGGTGGAGGTAGGGATGGAGCTGAGAGTGGGGGTGAAGGGAGTGAACAGTAGAGCTCCACTGGGGATTCCAGATGATTCCTGCAAGGCTTTGGAGTAGAAGGACTGGAGCAGCTGCCGCTGAATCAGGGAGTTCAAAGCCATCTTACCACCCACCAGAGGGAACACAGGGGAGTAGAAGTCCTGTCCAATGCCCGTAGGAGTGAAAGGGTGTGTTTCGCCGCTGCTGGTGGTGGTGGCAGTGTTGAGGGGGTCCGTATGAGCGCGAGACAGGGGGAGCTGAGAGGAGGAAGGGAGAGAGGGAGGGGGAGGAGGGGGCGAGGAAGAGGGGTCGCTGGGCATGGTCTCCTCCTTCAGCGTGGACTCTTCTGTCCCTTTTCGCCCGGCTGACCCTACAAGAAAGGTCAAAGACACCATGCATTATGGGGGAGTCAACAAAAAAGGGGTTCCAAAAAGAGAGAGAAAAAAAAATTAACAAAAGTTGAAAGTTATCTTAATCCAGTCGTTTTCCAAATTAGTGAACTTTGTTTTCCTTTTTTGCCAACCCCCCCAGACAAAGTGCCCATGCATTTGTGATTTCAACCTTTCTTGTAAGCCACAGCCTGGAAGAAAAAAAGGACAAACAAAACAATTGACACAGTGCCACTTAGGCAGACTAGCTTAGCCCAGGGCTCAGTTGCTCTCTCTCGCTCTTGCAGGCAAAGTGGAAGTAACAGGACTGAATAAAATGATGTCCTTAGATAGCCACTACACCGAGTGAGTCCTCTTCCATGCTGCTGCTGCTGCTGCTGCATGCTCCTTAACACTGATAAATCCCAGTGTAGATACAATATCACAGTCTTTAGTTCATAAAAAAAAAAAAAACATCCAAGAAAAAAATTGGAGCAATAAAACTCTTAAAAAACACGTTTGTGGCTGAACAGAAAACAGATGCATGTCGCCAGAAGAAAACAGAGACTTAACAGCTCTGCTGACTAAGGACCTCGTTTCACTTCTTTCTTCCTCAAATTGTTAAGACTGATTAAATGTTTATATTCACAAAAACAAATAGAGAAATAAATTATATTTTCTCAGTCTTGTAACTACCAGAATCCATCTTGATGATACACGCTGAGAGAAATATTATTCTAATGCATAACCATTGAGACTTAACATGATTGAGTAAGACAGTAAGCTCCCCTTACTGTGAATGTTAATCAATTCAAAGCTATTCAACTATTCAAGCCTAAAGCCATGACATTTCAAACCCATAAACACTTGCAGAGGGCAAGAGTCCTGATGTAAGGAGGGGATAGTATGGTGTCCTCATTTTTGTGTACTGTTCAGGTTGACCTCTTGCTGCGGTATTCAAGCACACCAGATATTTCCTTTCCTTGCATGAGGTGTGGGACTACAGAAACAACATTTCTGGACCACGATAAAACATTTCTTTTGCAAATTGACACCCAATATTGAAAACAAATTCCAGAAACATAAAGAAATGATTAAGTATTCTCAGAGAAAAAGAATCTATACGCATACATCCAGTATGTATGTGCTATCCTGATGCATTGTCTTCAATGCCTTACCTGCAGCTGAGCCCTCATCTAAGCTTCCATGAATACTGGACTCCACTTCTTTGGGCATTCTTTCATTTTTGCTGGTCTGAGTGACAGCTTGGCCATTGCTGAGAATTCCAGACACTCACTATAACCCTACATTTGAGCAAACTTACCACTGAGCTCAGTGTTGGCAATGCGCAGAGCGGCGCTCTCAGACTGAAGACTACGGTTCCTCTCCAGCAGCAGCACCTCCAGAGGTTTGGATGAGTCCTGACGTAAAAGAACAGAGGAATACAAATTAAAATGAGACATTTCAAATTATTTTTGCTCCAGTGTCCCCCTGCAAATGTTTATTTTAACTCATCTAATTGTACAATCTTGTGTAATCAATGACCCAATTACTATTCCTGTGACACTATACGCAAGTTCAAGTTCTAAATGTCACTTCTCTTTATAGATTAGAACTTTTACCTGCACTGAGTCAGATGTTCCAAACTCCATTGACTTGAGGATACTGAAGAGAGAGTGAAAAATTCAATATGAACCCTTCTACAAAGACATAATAACATGTAGTATGGCATGCACGCTTTTATTTCTTTCTAAATAAAGGACAGAGGGGCAGGACACTCAATAGAAAACTACAGACATACAGGCTTCACCTTCATGAGGGCACTAAATTGAGTTACACATCTAAAATGAAGACACGCATCTTGTTTAACATTGTTAAAGACATCAAATGCAAGCAATAAATAGACCTGTGCTGGCCAAACACACACAAACATACACACACACAGACGCCTGTGTGCGCTCCTCACCTCAACTCCTTCTTCACCTCCTCATAGTCAGCCTGCTTCTGCAGTTTCTCCTCCAGTTCCTGTAGATAACAGAGAGATGAAACAACATGAAAAAATAAAATAAATAAAAGCAATCCTTAGATCTTTGTGTGTCATGTGCTTATGCCATTGACTTAACTCCAGACAACAGAACAGGGCAAGTAAATGTGTGAGTATAGTCACAGTTGTGATCAGAATACACAACAAATAATAAAGAAAATGATACAGAAGGAGTCTTATTAGAGGAGCAAAATGTGACAGTAAAACTGCAGCTGTGTGTTCTGTTGGTACCTTCAGAGTGGCAGTCTTGCTGCTGAGCTGCTGCTCCAGCTGTGTGATCTGGAGGCTGGTGGTCTCTCGGAGTTTGGTCAGGCTGGCCTGCAGTCTCTGGACGTCCTCCACCAGCTGGGCGGTCTCCCTTTCTTTGGCCCTGAGCTCCGCCTCCAGACTTGAGTGGGATGCCCCCTCCGCCGCCTGTTCCTAAGGCCAAAGAAGACAGTAGTTTAATCCAACAAGCCAAATAAAACCTATACCACTGATCATAAAAATACCTATTAAAGTTCTTCATTTAAAAAATTTAATTACAACAGCAGTCAGTATTTCTATGCCAGACAGAAGCAGATCTTTGTACTCATTATCATTTCAAAAAGTCTTCTTGTTTAAACCAAACATCAGAAGTAATTTATCACAAGCAGATATTTTAATGTGGCACTTTCTCCCTAAGTTAACTAAAGCATACCTCTGCAGTTTGTTGTGCAGCTCAAATAAATCAGTTAATCAATACACCTATCACCTATTGACTCCAATGCCTGACCTTTTATATCAGTGATTCATACACTAAAGCTCTAATCAGCTGATCGCCTTCTGCATAAAAAGGCCAGGATGATCTTCAGCCTATCAATACCTCTTTGTCAGACATCCAGTAAATCAGTGAAGCAGTGAGATGCCTTACCGTGTCAGGGTCGGCCTTGGCCGGGCTGCTGAGCTGCTGGGATTGGTTGCTCAAGGACAGCCGCTCTCTGAGCGACTCCGCCTCTCTCTGAGCTGCTTCTGCTCGCTGAAAGGAGGAAAAGTTGAGGGAAAATCAACTAGTGCGGTTCTAAGATTGTCAAACATAATCAATCTAATGGTCAATTCAGCGCTACTATGTAATGTGCTTTTTTGGTGAATGCTCAACGTGTCCCAATTTTCCACTTGCCCCAGAGAACAGTTGAAAACTATTTAATTCATGTTGATGGGGAGAGCAGACTAAAAAGAGAATTGTGAGACCAAGAAACCAAAAGTTTAACTTTTAAAAAGTGAGGAAGCGTTGGATAAGTAGTGTCCAAATAGGCGATCAAATTGAAGGAATGAAGTTTTCCAATGCACCATCCTCCTCCACTAGCTAACTGTGTCTGTAAGAAAAGGAACTAAACCTCCTTTCAGTGTAAACAACATATTATATACAACAGAGCTGAGTAGAGTGAATGCAAATATGTATGGAGCAAAGGCTGGGGAAGAATTTTTCCTTAATTGAAAATAGTAAATTAGTTCTGAGAATTGAGACTATACCCAATGCCTCATATTCATGGCCACACTGCCAAGCTCCAGTTGGGAATCATCTGCAACCCTCGCCAACTTGCCATCATTAGGAGTTACAGGGAGCCGATACCACAGTGTTCCTAATTGCAACCATATTGAGAGTTGTTATTGACTGGGTGGGAGTTGGACTGCTACTCGCGAAAGAAAAACCCTGTTTTCCATTTTCTCCTTATAAAAGCGTATAAAAAGTCTGTGACTGAGCTGGAGGCCATGCTGTCATCCTCTGTAAACCTCAAATCAGAAGTGTGAATAGTGCGTGTGTATGTGTGTGTGTGGCATTATAGTCGGAGAGCTAACCTTCAGGCTAATATTAACATTACATGCCTATGCTACCCCTTTAGCCACAAATCATACTCTTGGGCTAATAATGAAAGTTAACAACAATGACATTAACAGATACCACAGGAATATTTACAACACAGGGGCAGAGGGCACGCTAGGGGGCTTATTTCAGCTGGTTTAGTAGGTGTGTAATAAACATGTAAAACAAACAGCAGCCCTCACAGTAATAAGCAAGTCATTATTTGTTAATGTAAGCCACATTTCACAGATTCTGAACAGATAAGAATATTTGTATTTTAAGGGATACGGTTGGTAATTTTATTTTTGGTCCTCCTAAAAAGGTTGTTGACAAAAAGAAAAACTCTGCCTTCTCAATATGCACAAACTTTTCCAGCCTTTTCCAGCCTCAATTCTCCTAAAAATGTAGATCTTTGATAAAATAAGGTTAAAAATAATCAGTTCAATTTTTGGAAAAACCTCAAAAATCCTGAAAGCAGTCTGCCACATTAGTTCTTAAAGTGTTACCCAAACACAATTAAATAGTGTATTTATTGGGGACTATTTTCTGCCACGGATTAATACACATTTAGTGCTCAAGTGAGTATTTATGGCAGTGGGACAGTGTATGTGGGATCAACATAAGCTACAGTGTCCATGTTCCAATATTTAATCCAGTGTGGCTTTGTGGCTCATTGACATGTTTTAAATATTTTTTGGATGACAGTGGGGCTCTACTGCACAAGCCTTAACAGGTTTTGTATACAGGAAGGAAAAAAGTTAATATATCTATCGTTTGTTTTGGTATTTTCACAGCATTAGCTGATAGGAAGAAAAATATAGAACATCACAAGACCAGATCCTTTAAATCAAATTTACTCTCATCAAAGTAACACACACATTTCATTTGATTTCTCTGAAAGAACACAGATGCTTTCTCCATATTTTAACAATAAAATTTTAGGGTACTGATGCGACGGACAATTTCAGCAACGCCGTGTAAAAATGTGCAGCTGAGCTGTTTCAGCGGGTTACCTGATTGGCTCTCTCCAGGTCCGTCATCACCATCTCAATCTCATCGGCCCTGGGAAAGACATTTACTGTTACAACTGAGGATGTTACAGTGTTTATAAGAGACTCGCTGAGATACAGCACACAAATAAAAACAAGGAATGGATGAATGGATAGATGACTCCCAGGAAGAAAAGTACACTCTGCACACATCACGTGCGAGCGTGATGTTCAGAGAGAACACACTTAGAGAACGCTGGTGCCGTGTCCATTAAGCTACTGTCTAAATTTCACCTTAATCCATTGATTGTGAACTCCATAACCCAAACAGCTTGTATGTGTGCGTGCATACATGTATTTAAGTGTGTGTGTGTGTGTGTTGTCTATGTGTGTGGGTGTGCACATGTAAGCCCCTAAACCCAGGCCACACTAAAACAGAGGGATTACATTAATAGAGCTCTAAGTCCTAATACAGCAGACTAATCTGCTATGAAGCTGTGTGATTGTGTCTGACTAATGGTCTGGATGGGGGCCATGGTTCACCTCTCACTTGCTAGAGGTCAGACAGCAGGAACACATCCCCACAATACCGCATATCATCGGACCCCTTAGTTTAACAAACCCCTTTCATGAGAACCTTGAATTCGTATCGCTTTTCCGCAAACAATGGCCGAGACGTTGAGGAAAGTTTGGGGATGTGGATGAAACAACACAGGGACAGAGATGTAAGAAATGTAATTTTTTATACACTATGCCTAAAAAACAACAAAAATATGATTACCCCCTCTTTTATCAAATTGTAGGTGTATTTGAGCATAAGCCCTGAATACATTTTGCTGCACGGGGAAGTTAGAGTAAACGACTGCAATTAAATTCTGACAAAACTCCTTGGTCAGAGTTCAAAGCAATGCAACAACGCAGTGCATATCCATGTGTGTTTATTTAAGGACCTGACTTCCAGATTAGAATACATGGGCGGCGCCGAACGCAAAGATGTGAGCGCGAATGTGCACTGCCGCATCCATTAAGACCTTTTGATTTCACTGCAATCTTTTGATAGTGAACCCAATAACCCACGCAGCTTTTGTATTTGTGTGTCACAGTATGAGAAACAGTGTTATGTCCCATAGGCTTGAGTACTACTCATTTGAATGTGTTTAACAAAACAGACACAGTTGATATTAGGTCAACATTGTGCCACAGGCAATGCAGCAAAAAGAATCAGATGTGGGTGGGAGAGCTTTTCACTCTCCGCTTTTATTCTTTTCCCTAACAGTTAAAAGGATCTAGTATGCATTTAAGCAACATAATAGTACGCTACCTCACCAGCTTTTATCCTGTCTTAAGCTATAGTGTGTGGGACCCACGTGCGCACTCAATCGCGCTCCCGCACACACAAACGGAGGGTCAGGGAGCCAACAAGCCAGAAAAGCTTGTAATGGAGAGCGTTTATGGGTAGTAATGCAACCCAAATACACCACCGCTCCTGCTCCAAATGTGATCATTTAATCAAAGTACAGATGCACAAAGTCTTCTTAAATAACCTTTGGATTTGGCTGTATTTGGGAATTATAAAGGCAAAGCTAGAGGCGGAGGGCCAAAGCAGATCACAGGGAAGGGATTTTCTGCATATCCTGATACAGTCAGTCAGTCGCTGGGCAGGGCAGGAACTGTCCATGGCCAGCCAATGCACCCAGTGGAATTAATTCATCAAACACTGAACAGTAAAGGGAGGGTTCTTCATAATGATAAACCCTGGTTTTAGGCCACCAAAAACGTATCTACAAAGCTCTATAAAGCAGCCACAGGGAGGAGCTAAAGAGTAGATGCACAGTTACACTTGAAATTGCATACAACACACACATACACACTCACTCTTTTGTACCATGAAAGCCAATGGGTGCAACCAGTGACATCAGTGAGTACTGTAGGACTTCTGAAACAAGCCCAGAGCCTCTAAGCCCCTACTGTACTTCCTCCATCTCAGACAGGCCTTTTCATCTCTTATCATCTTCTTTCTTTTGCTCCTCACTCAACCGGCTCCTTTTCTTTTTCCACCCTCTGCCTGCCTCTATCCTTTCCCCTCAACCCGTTTCCCTTCCCATTGCCCTCCACTTTTTCTCCTTTCATCTTTTGCCCCCCTTCCACCTCCCCTCTCTCATCTTTCGCCCTCTCTTCCTCGGCCTCTGTCCTCGGTGCCAGCAGGATATTCCCCTGATTTAGATTTTCATTTCCCTCCTCTATCACGCTCTTATCCCCTCTTCCTCGCTGTAGCCTCCAGCCCGACTTGCTTTTTGCCCTCTAGCTTTCATCACTCCATTCCTTTTCTTTCCTTGGCTTTCTCCACATTGCATTTTCACAGCGTGTTACCTTGGGGATTTCAAGGAGGCTTAAAAAGAAGCTAGATGCAAGTGTGTGTGTGTGTGTGTGTGTTGTGTGCCATCTTGTGTTTGTGTGTGCTTGAGATGGACACAGGAAAAGCTTATTGACTGTTGCTTAATTATCGGCAATTAAATGCTTTTCCCAAAATGCCATAAAGCTTTTACACACAGATAAAGCTACACACACACACACACACACACAGAGGGAGCACGCACGCAGGAACCACACAGACACACACACAGAGCATCCTGTGGGGCTAGGGATCAATATATCATTAATCTTTAACAGGGACTAAACGGGTAAAACGCGGCCAGCCAGACCCTCACAGCGCCAACACAGAGAGTGGGCTACGCTACATCTGCAGTCCTACCTCCCGCTGAAGCTCACACACTCTGGGCACTGCAACATCGACCAAATTCTCAGGGAGTGTGTGTGTGTGTGTGTGTGTGTGTTTCCGCATGTGCATGTTAGTGTAGTTTTTTTTAAAGGCAGATTACCCGAATGCAGCAAGAGGATGGGGGATTTGTCACGCAATGTCCTCCTTAGTGGAAAGTTTAGAGCAATTGTGTGTGTGCGTGTGTGCATGTGCGTGTGTGTGTGTGTGTGCTTGTAAGCGAGGGAAAAAGTGCATGATATGTATGGCGTTTGTGTTTTGCAATGCCAAAATATATGCAGTCAAAGGGTTAAAAGTTGTGTTCAGCCAAACACTGGCGATTTGCTCAGCCAAGCAGTAAACGGGGGAAGGACTCCAAGGACTGGGAGGGTGCAGGGTTAGAGAGGGTTTGTGTGTGCTTTAAAGCGTTGCATTAAAATTTCAGATCACAGCACGCCACATAGTCAAGGACCCTGACTGCCTCAGGCTCACGCGTGAGTGTGTGTATTTGTGTATTTGTGTGTGTGTAAGCCTTGTGGAGATGTGGGCCGGCATGTGTTTATTAGCTTCTGTAAGCAAATGGGGCCCACTATGTGTCTTTTCAAAATGTGTTTTCTTCTGACATAAAAGGAACAGACAAGGATGGGAAAAGGAAGAAGGAGGTGTAAAGAAATGAGAGAAAGCGGAGGAGTGGGGGTGCTCTGATAGACTATGAAACCTATTGATTAGTGCCATTACACTGCATGTAATATCTTCCTGTGGCCTTTCCTCTTACACTCACGAGCTCACAATGTAGGAGATAAAAGACTGTGTGAGGGACTGAAGGTGGTGGAAAAGGGAACAAGTATTGTGAGGGAGAGAGGGGAGGGATCGATCTGTTTTTAACAGCCAATCAATTTAACAACTCTGTTAATGGGGAGACACAGCGAGTGTGGGGCATGGTAAATGGGGTGGGGGGTGCACCTTAAAAGTCAAGTTGATTCTCTGCCGCACTTTGCGAACAAGGCGCATGCAGGACTCCCTTGACCATTTTTTGGATTTATTTAGAGAGTTAATGTCTAAATGAAAGTGCAATCTGTTTTGCAGAGCAGCAATTACCAATAAAAACACATGAGTGACTTTGTTTTTCTTCACAGAATTTCAGACTTTTTGAATGTGGTTTGGATGCTTGTGTGGTTCTGGTTCCTGCTGCTAACCCTGAGGGAACAAAGGGTGTGAACGTCATAAAGTGCCGCTTCACAGCGTGGAGTGCTGACATGGAAAAGCTTCTGTTCTCATCCTCGCCACCACTATGAGATCAATAATGATAGATGCCAACAGCTCAAGTAATTGAAGCTACCTTATCTTAGAGGCCCTCTTAGAAGCCTGTGGGCTCTAAGTCAGAGATCTCAAAGTGACCCTCGTCAGCCTCGCCTCTCTCTCATGACCCTTATAAATCACATAGCGCTTAAGCCTAAAAAAAAAAAATTTGGTGCTTGCTGTGACGGTAGAATGCATCACAATCCCCATCAGTATTTACAGTGCGTGGGTAATGCTGGGATTTGGAGGCTGCTGAGCGTTGTGGGAGACAATCCAGCTGTTAGGGAAAAAAAGGGGGGAGTTTCCAGGCAAGGAGATACACTAAACAGGATGATTATGTCAGGAACAGACGATGGAGGAGCCAGAGGGGAGAAGTCACCCGCAAACACACACATAGATCAGCCAGACACGTACTTTGCTGTGGATTCCTCGTCATACTTGGTCTTCAAATCAAAGAGCTCGGCCTGAGTTGTTTCAAGTGCTATAAAAGATGGGAAAAGAGTCAGATGTGAGTTTCACTGCTATAGTCAAATGAATAACTTTAATCCAAGTCTGAACAATACTTTTTAAAAGCCCTGAAAACAAACGGCTTCTTACAATGAGCAGTGTAGGCTGATTGCTCTATTGGTATTTGTGCTCCTCTCACACACAGTTGAGATACTATCTGATTAAGTTAACTGGTCGCTGTCAATCTGATTAAACCACACCCACCCAGTCCAGTTTTTGAATGTTAAACTTCAAGAGGGATGAGTTTTTTCCCCCCAGAACTTTTGAATTGAACAAACCTTTAATGAGAAATACTTTGATTTTGATTTGAAACCAAGTTCACACAGCCTTTAAAGCAAGCACATCTTCATTAATAAGGATGCCATTTTTTCCGAGCTGGTTAAAAAAGAACCCAGGTCTGTAAAGACTAAGTATGCTGGTACCTGTCTGCAGGGACTGGGCCTTGTGTTCGGCCTCTTCCAACCTTGAGGACATGGAGTCCTGGCTCTCCTGGAGTTTCCTACAGAAGGCGAGAAAAAAGAGAAGCAGGGAGCAGAAAGTCACAGATCGAGATACTGAGTCAGTAAATCTTGGGTTCACACTTTGTGGCATCTATTCTCTATTTTCCCACCATTTCTGAAGTGTTTTCCCCACTAAATCCTCCCAACACAACCCACTCCTCATTAAGCAGCCCTATTAGGCAGGAATGTCTGGCCACTGGGGCACACTGCACCCAGGGGGGAGAGAGAGGGAGAGAGAGTGAGCAAGGGTTGAGTAAGAGGGGGAGGGGGTGACACAAACCACAAGGATAAAATAGATTCATTCTTAGCATATAAAAAGTTGGGCTCTGCTGAGAAATTGCCACTGCGTGTAAAAACATCAATAATCTAGCACAAAGACAGTCTTTATGGCACTCTTTGATGCCCCCCTTCTCCGCCAATCTGTCTCTCCTGTCATCTCTATTTTTCTGCCCTCTACTTCATCCTTTCATCTCTCTCTCTCTCCCTCCTTCCCTCACTCCTTGCAGGATAAAATGCAGCAGAGGTGCCATCCATTTACTGCCCCTCTCAGACACAGGAAGTCAGCTCTCTGCAGACAGGAAGGGGCCTATAAAACACTGACGTAAAGGAAATACAGTTGCACAATTGATCTTCTACTGTACGTCTGAAAGGGGCAGTGAGCTTCAGCACGGCTTTACAGCAAACAAGATGATTGACACGAGGGAAAATACATCTGTAATGTACGTTTAGTAAACACAAATCTTATAAAGTCAACTTCAAGCGGGCCAGAGACTTTTATCAGAGAGATCACTGAGACAGATTTCTTCTGAAGCGTTTTAATGACTGTAATGGAGTGTGAAAACATCAGTAACCGTCACTGGCAGTGCTTCGTGCTTTGGAATTAAAGTAGAATATGACTCAACTGTACGGAGGAAATCGAAACTACTGATGTTTCTTGAGAAAACCTATGATGGTGACATAAGACTCCTTGATAACCTAACAGCAAGTAAAAGTGGTTAAAAAGGGAATGCAGCAGTATTCAAAAACAGCTAAATGATCAACCACCACAGAGGAAGTCAGTCCCCGTGTAAACAAATAAACTGATACATTGGAAAAAAATTAGAATACATCTTTTTTTTTTTTTTTACTCCTGCATGCAGGAGTGTGGTGGAACACTAAAGACTGTACATTATCATGATAGGAGAAGCTCTCCATGCTGTGCTGTGGGGCTCTGCGAATCACGCATCAAATTTAATCTGTATCGTCTGAATTTATTGGTTTGAAGAATTCGGCAGCGCTCCATTTCCCAGTTAAGACATATTTTTTCAGGTTTGAAACATCCATCATAGCCTTTAACTCCTGCTCACGCTCGGTAAAAAAATGTGCCGTCTCTTTAAGCCCCGAGGCTGCATCGGCTAATCGTATGAGTGCTCATCATTTCGACTCTGCGCACATGTTTATTTATGCCTTTAATTCAAAAAAGGAACACACAGTTATCCATGATAACTACACTTAAGATTGACAGCTCAATTCCCCATCTACTTTTAAAAAACTGAACTTAATGCAAATTCACATGACCATGATCTAAAAGGAAAAGTGCCCAAGTCTGTTGTTAAGGAAGCCAATATTATGCTGCCTGCATCTTGGCCAATTAGTTCAATTATCTTTATGCTGAATGGGCTTGTTCCTGGGACAGTATCAGTGTGACTCATTTTCAAGCCTTTGTAAGAGTAAAAACATAATTTCAGTAGTTAGAACTGTTCATGTTCCTAAAATAGCTGGCAGCAATTTGAAGCTTATTTATTACTGCCACAGACTTCCTGTACATCTGAAAATCACACACACTTCAAAATGCCCTGGAAATTGTTTTAAAAAGAAGAAACTTATACCAGAATTTATAGCTTTGCATCAAAATAAAGTGACTCTCAGACACAGACTTTGCCATTAAAGTTACTTGGTGAGTTTCATTCTGATACGGTATGTTTTCAGACTCCATAGAAGGCTTTCACAGCAGTGATTCAGCATAAAATGGCTGAAATATATCTTGGTGAAGACAGAAAATGGGAGTCTGCGGTGTTGATTCCGATCAAGACAAGAATGGCAACCACATGAGAGAAATGCTACCACTGTTTTTTATTTGTTTTAGGTTGCTTTCTATTACTGCATTCAACTGCAAAAGGAAGTTAATGTGGGAGAAGCAATAAGCAACAATTTCTTCATTTAACTGAGAGCTTCAAGAAAAAGTTCAAGGACTATTACCTAAGAAGAAATTACTAAGTCGTGAATAGCTCTGCTAAATAAAGTCAGAAATTTTTAACCTTTCACTTTAAGATTAGAATCACAGCAGTTCTGCCTGCGGGCACGATGACCCAGAGGTTTAAAATGGCAAAAT
>JAQFJA010000024.1:17205125-17215656 GCA_029874485.1 Naso brachycentron | reverse complement strand
CAAAACCCAACAACAAAAAAAAAACTGCTCAATTGCTTACATGCCATCTTGCTCTTGCTGCCCATGGAGCAGTTGATGTAGCAGCCTGTCTGCCCATGGCCATGGAGCAGCTGCACTATCTGTTAGTGAACTCGAGCGTGCGCAGAGGCTTGTGCAACGCTTGATGAAAGGGGGAACCTAATAAATTTTAATCATGTTAAATTAATTGTCAAAAAATGAATGCTCTAGTTCATGAATAGAGGTGTAATTATTATATTGGTAAAGATTAGCTACAGGAACAAGAAGGCCCAGTTGGTTCAAGATATTAACAGATATCAGTCACTGGCAGATATTAATCACAATATGATGTATTAGGCCTTAAGGCTTTCTTTCTAAAAGAATGTAATAAATTTATTAAAATCAGAGGAACACTTAAGTTTGAGGCCTGATCTGAAATCAGAAGGCACGTGCAGCAACCAGGACAATTTCAGGTATATCCTAAAAAGCAAAGAGATTATGCTGTTAATCATCCACGCTGTGCCATTAAACAATAGAAATTAATGTTGAGAACATAGAATTCCCTTTTAGAGTACTTGATCTGAATCACCACATACAGTACATGAAATACAAGAGAGAACTGTTTTAGAGATTTCTGATTATGAGGGATGTGTGTTGGCACCACGTTTGTGTGTGAGTGTGTTAAACTCCTCAGGACAAAATTAAGTGCGTCCAACTTGAAGAAAAGCATAATATATTAAAATTATGTTTGGTTTGCGTTACAGTGTCACACACTTTCAAACACTGCTTGGCTTCATTTGGCTCTTATTTCTGTTACTCTTCTCTTAGTTTTGTGTTTATAGAAATGAGGACAAAAACCTCATACTGCTGCGTACAGAGTTGAAATAAATAAACTTGTAAACCATATCATCTTTTATTAATTTTAGCAGGATGCTCTTTGATATGCAAATAAGTCCATGCAAACTTCAGGTAAATGCATTTTCAGATAAAAAGATATCCAAAAACCAAAAGGAATTCAACTCAATAAGGCAGTCTATTCTTATGAATTGATTAATTTGCTCTGTTTATGAGCAAAACTAAGACAGTCCTTAACCAGGGTTATGCTTTAGGAGGTTATGGGCCAATCCCTGACGCCCTCGATTCTGTCCAATCCCGTTCCAAAACTCCGCACATAGCCCAATGTGTTACCAAATCCTCATTCCGAAAAAGAAAAAAAAATTCTCACTGCTAAGCTAAATAAACACATCACACATGGAAGAGGATTGATTCAGTGCCAAGTGGGCAAGTAATTATGGGCATGGTCTCAGTTAGAAGAGAAAAAAAAAAAGGACCCTCAGACCCAGTCAGGTTTTGACTATGCAGCAAACTCTCCACCCACATCAGCAGACACAGGCAGACTTTACACTCATCTTGCTGATAGAGCGTAACATCCAAAAGTGCACATTCCCCTCTGCTTGTCCCTTGTTCACACGCACCAAGTCCCACTGACCATTAGGAGACCAATACTATTCCTGTTGTAAGCAACATATTATAAGCACAACAAGGTCAGTCATTTTAAGTCCTTTCAGTAAAAAACTAAACAAATATGTTTCAGTATTTGCTCTGCTGTTTTTGTAGAACGTGGGTTCTTAGTAAAACAAAACTGGACTAAGCTGCGGTCACTTTACATGTTAGAAAGGTGCAGACTCAAGCTAGAAACAGAACAAAAAAAATGTCCTTTTCCTTCGTCACTTTTCTTTCTTTCAACCAGCTACTGCAAAAAGATCTGTTTGAAAGTAAAATGAGTTTTTCACAGATTCTTTTTCAGTTTATTAACACAAATGTGAACTTACTAAATGTTTGACACAGGCTTTTGGACTGTGAAACCTTTTATTTCTATGGCTGAGCGTGCACTTGCGGTGTGAAAATGACTATGAGTATATTTCTTCATGAACTGGTTTCATAACATTTACATTGGACCAGAAGATGGAACTTTCACACAGGGTGATATTCTCAAATTTACATTACTGCATTGGAGAACAATTGCATGGCCCAAGATTAAACTTGGTTAATATTTATTCTAACAAAATGTTTGAGATATCAGTATTAAGGATAACTTGTTAGAGGTCTTTGCAGTGAGGACTGTCAGAGCCTAATCGCTCCAGCTATCTGATCCTCACTAACATGGCAGTTTATATTACTGTGGTGACTAAAGATAGCTGATAGCTAGATTAATAGACGGCTAAATAGAAAGATGAAGACTTTTCATGTTTCTAATGACTGGAATGGTGACATCTGTCACTTTCCATCTAAAGTCATGACAGTGAACTCAGATGGCAACACAGTGTGCAGACTGAGCATCCAAAGGATTGGACAGAGCCTTTGAATGTTTCAGTAGAGCAAACATACCTTGTAAAACACTGAAAACTATTCAAAATTTAACTCTGAAAAAATCCGTACATTCCTAATTAAAAAGTTTATTGAGAAGCATTCACTAAGTAGATTCAGCTATTTTGTTGACTTCACCAAGCTGGAAACTTTCAAGAAGGGAATACAGTCAACTTTAGGCAAGTCTGCTCTACAGGGGCTCTGCCATCTGGCATACCACTGGGAGTTTCTTTCCGTTGTGTTAGACATCAATGATTGACATCATGCTAGTTTGATAAACCTTTTAAATTAACATGTTTGACAAGAAACCAAAACATGAATGAGGAAACTCTAATTTAAAAAAACAAAAACACGCCAGTTAAACAAGTGATTGATTCTACATTAAATGATTACCGTAATGACAAGATGTATAAATAATTGCATTGCAATTGCAAATACCAGCTTTTATGTTGATGTTTCGATTTAACGCTCGAGTGCATCAAACAACATGCGAGAAAAGGGTCTGTGCTTGGGCCTTCAATCCTCGAGGCCTTCATGCTCAGTCTCTGGGCTCAATGTTCAGGCTCTCCTTGGCCTGACTTTGAAACATTTGACTTTTCGAAACTCAAACTGCTTAATTTACTGGTGAATTAATTCATTTCACAATTCACATTAACTCCAGCACTATTTTTAAACCTGGCCATGGCTGGTTAGGACTGCACTGTCTAGTTTAGCAGACGATGGAATATGGTGTGTGCAGGGGAGCATTAAGTGGGCTGTAATGTCTGTGTGATTGCTGTAACAGCCCTGCTTGGCTTGGCTGGACTGGCCCACAGCAGCAGTCCCTGTCCTGGTTCATTTGGTCGTCTGGTCAGCTGTAAAGACGATTGGAACAGATTGCCAACACTCCCTAGAGAGACTTCAACACCGACTTGGCCAAGAAGCCTCCCGCACACTGCTCCACACGCGTGTGCTCTCACATGAATGCACAGACGGGCCGCTGCAGTAACTTGGGGAGCCCAGTCTTTCCACATTCTTTTGAACTCTGTTTCAAAAGAGGAAGTCTGCTAACATGTTCGCCCAGTGAAATTTGGCATGGTGAGCCATGTTCGCAGCTAGGAGGGAAGGCTGGGCCAACAGAAAATGAGTATCTCTTCGTGCTACTATTGTGGTAATAATACTAATCAACGATAACGGGTCACGGGTAAACAAATCCTATTACCACTGGCCATCGGACCCAAGGTGTATGTGTGTGTTCATCTCGCCTAATGAAATTCCTTCCACTCGTCTGCAGGCAGAGAGAGGCCTTCTATCTGACTAATTCGCTCTAATTACTCTAATGAGCCACAGGTGATGATACAGTGAGACTGATTAATTAAATGGGAGGCACCAATCAGGCATGTCTGATTATGCCAATCATATCGACTACAGACTAAATGAGATAACAGGAGACAGTCGCACTTTAATTGAGGTATCAAAACTTCATGGAATTCCTTATGCCCTCACGCTCCGACGATGCCGAGACAGATAGGCTGGTGGAATGACAACAAAGTTATTGTTATGTACACAGTATGAAGTCAATCTGCAGCTGCCGTCTGTGCTGCCACGGTGACCAGGAGTGCACACGGGAGGAGAGAGCGCCACACAAGGATCTGCTTCAGATCTCACTCTCTGTAGAAAAATTGGGATTGTAACTGCTAGGACAATGTTTACACCTACTTTGCAGTCACACGTCAAGTAGTCTGCCACTACTCTTTTAATCCAAACACAATGTAGGTTAACTGCCCCACATTCAGTGCATGTTTTACACATTAACCTAATGGAGTACCACTCTTGAAATCAAGCCAGGCATTAAAAGAGACAGACAAAAATACATTCACTTCTCTGTAATGCTAACACTATATTAGTCACACTGTAGAAGAGGCTAATATTTTAAAATAAAACTTTTCTCTGTGCATTAGAAAGTGAGAAGCCTTTTACAGCCTCTGTACTTGGAAACATGACACAGATGTTCAAGAGATGAAGTTTTCTGCGCTGCCACTGCAGTCGCTAATCTTTCCTTTTATCTCTGACATGTCTGAGGCTGTTATGTGGTGATGATAGTAAACAGTAAAGGCGTCTGGAAAGATGTCTTATCTGAAATCTACGAGGCCTACCTCTGAAACCCCCCCACCATCTCCCCTCACAGCATTCCACCTCCTTTGCGGCTGACTGTTTTGTATGCCAAACCTCCTGTGTGGGGGTGGAGTCGTGGGGTGGCGGCTCAGTCAGGAGCGACAGCCACGCTTGCTACAACGACACGGTACATGATCACAGATCACAGGCACGCCCCCTCAAAACACAGCACAACAGCAGCACAGATAAGAGACTACAATCCTGGCTGCCTGTCTGCCTTCCTACCTTTGACATAGCGGGGTGCAAACTTTAAATGTGCCAGCAGACGCTGTTTTCTCCAACCACACAGGGTTTGAAGAAGCCAGTCATATCCTCCTGAATCTTCGCTCTTTGCTTTTCCTCTCACCCATTGGAGTCAAAGCCACAAAGTTTTCTTAACCACAAGCTAACACGATGGTTTCACTGCGACAACACAGGCCTAAACACTTTTGTGTGTGTATGTGTTTCAGCAACTATTTGTGCATCTGTGTTTGTGTGCAGAGCAGTCGGGAGCGGGGGGTCAGCCTACCACTCTCCACAGTCTAACAAGACGCTTGTGGTCCCAGAGCGTTTTGCTCCTTTTTTTGAACACAGATCCATATCTACCAACAGCACAGGAGCTGTCAAGACTCACCTCACTGACGCTGACGCAAGTCTGGATCAAAAACAGCCTTTTTACACCGCAGCCTCGTTTGTATTGATCCATGTTTCTCTGCTGAGAGACTGGTTGTTGTTTTATCTCTCCAACATCCAAGCCTTTACTCTTCTGAAGCTTACTGAGAGCTAGTCATTCTTTTGCCCGACCTATTGTCTGACAAGGGGTTTCAGAGGCCAGGACTAAGCCTAAATACAAATATAATGAGACTAAGATGGTTTCTGGCGTGGAAGAAGTTCAGCTCACTTGGTCTCATTTTGCAGAGTTCGAATTTAGCTGGAGGCCTGTGTCACATGGGGTGAGGGGTATGGATGGTGCAATGGGAGGAGAGGGCTATGGCGATATGATAGGGTGTAATGCATTGGTGAAAGGGCAAGATTTTTCATCCCTGCGTTTACAGGGTGGAACGGCTGGGATATTGAGATCTGAGATAGGATCAGAGGGTAGTGAGCTGTTTCAGCTACGATAAAGGCCACGCATTACAAACAGAGCACAGATAGAGAGAGAGGGAGAACGAGAGACAGAGAGCGAGAGAGTATCACACCTCTCATCCCTGAATTAATGCCTCCATTCTGCCAGGAAGCCATTCTGTGCCAGTGAGAGGAGATTGGGGAGGGGATGAGTGCACAGATACGGACTAAAAAATGGAAACTGCGATCGTGGAGTGGGGTGATAGGGATTAATCAAGTCTGGGAGAAGAGTGGGGCTCTCCTGGCCCCGTGGTACATGTACAACACTGGGTCCCAAGGACTCCGGCAACAACGTTGTGGCAGCCATTAGTTTGAGCACATAGAGGTAACCATCAGCGGATAATGACAGGGTCACAGGTGCCGCCTAGCAATGTTATAATGTTGCAAACATCCACTTACTATCCTACACTAGTGTGCTAGCTAGTTTTTTTGGCCTCGAAGTCTATGATCCTTGACAGCAGAGAAGTGGCCAATGTTGCTCTAATCTAGTTAAGATAGGATCTATACTCAATTTGTTAGCCTATTTGATTTGAAATAATTTACCAAGACATCCTTTTTATGACTTAAAGCAGCTTTTTGCTGTTGGTACAGTTCAGGCCACTGAAAAAATGTCTGCATCGCTCTTATGTGCCCCTGGTACATTAAATCCCTGCTCTGCGTGATGCCCTTTTCTACATTTTAATTTAGCCTCGTCTATCTGTTGTATCGAGTAATTTTCTAGATGCCTGATGATGACACATCAGCAGGAGTGGTGCCATAGCCTATAAAAGCAACATCCTCACATCAACGCATAAATCAAAAGCATATATCAAAATGTCCAATTAGGTTAGATGCATCTAGACTCTGCAGTGTTTCAAGCCCATGCTGTCACTTTTTTCTAGCATGGCCGAGCCTTCTGACTGAGTTTGACACTCATGGTCTATACGATCAACGTCAACAGAGCATGTCCCGAGGCTAAGTCTTACTCAGCCTTTATGAGTAAGTTTTCTGCTCTGTCTGCATGACTTTTTGAGAGGAAAAGGAAGAGAAACACAGTGAGAAGGAGAGAATGAGCATAGCTAATCCTTACAGTAATGACAGAATAATTAGCTTGCATTAGGCTACGTAATGGGTTGTAATTATATCATTTATTCTGCGTTGAGAGAATATGATAAAAAGCCTGCACAATGAAGGAAGAGGAATAGAGCTCAGTGGGAAGTAGGATGGAGCATGTGTAAGAGCTCAGGCTCTTTCTATTGATTGATCCAAACATCAAACGTACCACTGGAGTAATGGGGGGAGTGAAGGACAGCTAAAAGCTATTTGGAGCCTTCACTGCATAAAAGACTTGACCTGTTCCACACAGCCTACATATCAAAACCATCAAACAGCAATCAATAGACCAAAGCGGTCAACTCAACAAACCGTCACCCTACTAAAACATCAAACCCCCAGCCCAAGCGTCAGATGATAGGCTACACTCAGCTTATCCATTACCATCAGATAAAGAGGAGATAAAACACAGAGCCTAATCCTTTCATGTGTCGTGACAGCCACAGCAGCCTCCAAGGCATTCCTTCAGTCTGGCTCTCAAATAGTTTTATGGCGGAAGGCAGCCATTCAGTCAGCCAGCCAGCCAGTCAGGGCTGTTCTGGTCTGTTTGTCTTATTTCACAGTTTACACGCTGTTTTATAGGTAGTTATTATGGTCACCATGGTGATGCCATACGTTTTTATGGTCTTTTGGTCTGAGGGCAGGGAGTGTAATAAATGAAAAAAACACACACACATGAAAACAAAGACTCACAAAACACACTCCTGCTGTGGAAAGGTCTCCTGTCCCTCCCTTCCTCCCTCCCCCACGCTTTATCAGTCTCACCAAATGCCTATCTCCCTGCTCTCTGCTTCATGTGAAACACGGATAGGCTAGCATTGAATTGTCCTCTCTCATTCCACATCTGGAGCTGATCAGAGGGCCTCCTGGAAGTTGAGGCCTCTGGGCCTATTAATAACCATACCGCTGAACTCAGGGTCAGACAGCAGTCAGCGGATGAGCCTGTGTCTACTAAACACATAGTCCCTTCCCCCTTCCTCAAGAGGACAACTCTCACTTTTAAAAAATGAGAAGGTAGGCTACAGAGCTCAGACATGTACATCCAGTTTTATGATTTTAAAATTGGGGGACACAGAGACTCTTCCTTCTCAAGCAGGAGCTCACGAGTTACTCACAAATAAGTAAACAAATAATAAAGTTTGAACCCAAGTACTCTAGCCTATTCAGCCTTCCTTTAAAAATAGGACACTCAAGCACAGAAAAACAGCTTGGACTAACTACAAGACTAAGACAATTTTCTCCCTTGAGTTGTTTTGAGTTGTTTTCCTTCTTGCGCATCTAAACAAGTTCAAGTTCAAGAAGGCTAGACATGTTAAAGGCAGGGCAGATTGAAAAGTCATCATCTGTTAGCTCTAAAGGTCAGGCCAGTCAGACAGCCCAGGTCATACTGGGGTCTGCAGGGTCAGACCACCTCTGAACTCCGGCTCCAGTCTGACAGCTGCTCAGGTCAGATGTCAGGGAGAGGGTAAGGCATCGTCTGAGGATGCCCAACGAATTTAACAGACACAGGACTGGTATTTGCATGGAATTTCCCATGTTTTCACAGACCAGTGGATCATGGATCAGTTCCGTGTTTTTATTAATTAATAATTATTAGTAAAGGCCTACGCAGTAATAATTGTAGGGTGGAAGTAGTTTGAACTATTTAATCTGATTTTGGTTCACTAAAATAAGATTCTCATTCTTTCAATGAATTATTACACCTCAAAATTGAAAATTCACAGAGGCAGTTCCTTAACTTTCTCTGACTGAGCAAAGCTCGACAATCTACAACGTAAAACTGGACCAGTAAGCAGCATACGGATTGCAAAAAAACAATTTGTTAAGCATAAACCACCCCCATCCAACCACACATACATGCACCTGTGAATACAGGGTAGTTGAATCATCATAATCGGTGGTAGTTTTCTGCTGAGCCCAGCCAACAGTCTGTGGTATTTTTAGAGGGCTGACACAGAAGCAGGCCGTCCATTTACTCTGTGAGCTGACAGCAGGACCATCACAGCTCTGGTTGCTTTTAAACTACCAAAATGGGAATGAGCTCAACATAAACACTGCAAAGGTGTGGACACTGACAAAAAATGATCTTAGCTCACGTTCAGGGCCATTAGAATTCCATTACTTGTACATTAGAGTTTTCATAACACAAGGTGGTGTATGAAAACGCAGCAAAATCAGCAAACGTCAAACCATCAAACATCTCATCACCTTTTAGCTGTGAGAATGACACAGAAACGTTTGTTCCATCCCTTAGTATACAGCTACAAGAATGGATTTATGAGGTGATGTAAAGACATAAAAAGAAACACAATAAAATTCCCGCAGTAGCAAATTATAAACTCCTGAATGGACTGAATACAAAACAAAATCAAGTGAGAGAGTAACAGAAATTGGAGTGAGAACTGAGGCTAAAGGTCGAAGGCTGTTCCCGTCTGATGTGACTGATTGGCTGAGCCTGAAGGCCGGCTATGGATCTAGCAACTGAAGCCATGATTGACATTGAAAATTACACAGAGTGAGCTATTAGAAGATAGCAAGCCATATCATAATTCAATCCCTACGCCATCAAAGTGCGCCAATATCATAATTCAATACGAAGAACCATTAGCCTGCAGCGAACCAATATCATAATTCAATCCTGAGGCCATCAGCCCACGCCAATATCATAATTCAATACTTGGACCATTAGGACACACCAATACGCCTATTAGAATTCAATACCTATGGTCAATGATCTAACAGGACACTGATACTGGAGTCATGGGTTCACATGGGATGAGGTCGGCACATAAAGATCCTCAGGCCTTATTTAGCTCAGACTCCTTGATAACAGTGAGATAAACAACACTTAAATTAGGTATAGCAAGTGGTTCACCAAAAAGCCTTGCTGCACCAGACGGTGAAGGCCCCAGAGTGCTGCAGCAGGAACAAATTTCACAGGCTTATGCAGAGGGACACATTTGTTGAACAAAATGAAGTGCTGCATTAGCTTCAAACTCAGCTGCGTGCTCAGCCAGACTTGTCAAAAATGTTTCGAACACTGGCCCCCACTGTGTGACTGTCTGCAGTTGGTCTAAATTATCACATTGTGGTACCTTTAAGAAATGGGACTCTGTTGAGTTTTCTGGTCCATTGCCTCTGTTTATATTTCCATGTTAACGTTTTGTTTAACTCCTGAAATACTGCAAATCTTATCCAGGCTCAGCTTGCTGGGTCATCAGAAATCTGCACCTTAACTACCAATCAAATGGATTTGAAAAGCTCAGATTTCCTCAGCTGCTTGAAGTCAATTTCTCACCAAAGCTGTCATTATTCGAAGTTATTCTCACCACACATTTCTTAGGTTTCTTCACTTGACCTTAATCCTCATGTACTGCATATATAGTGTAAAATGATTCTAGGTAATGGAAAATACAGGAAGAAGTGATCTATTACTGAAAAATAAAATAAATGACTTGAATAACAGAAGATTAATCAGCAGCTATTTGACAACTGATTGACTGTTATTGGCAGGGACGGGGTAAATTGAGTCTTAGATGCACTGTAATGCAGACGTGGATGATTCTGAATCGATTCACAAATGTCAAAAAACAATTTTTGCAAACATACCATCGACTTAACGAAAAAGGAACTTGGAAGTGTGGAAGCGCCCGCCCGCCCAAACAGACTATTGAGTTCACATAACTGAAACACGAGCTACGTTTCAAAACCGTTCCTTATTATGGAAATAGTGGAATATATAGGGCAGTTGCCATTTTGTTGTAGTGTCCAAATACTCAGGAATCAATCTGTTTCACAAAATACCTCACTCTAAAAT
>JAQFJA010000024.1:17128258-17148175 GCA_029874485.1 Naso brachycentron | reverse complement strand
TGACCAAGAAAACTTCCCTTTCCTTTTGCTGCTGCAGTGGGAGGACATGCGCGTCCTGGGCTCTGCCTTCCTGTCAGGCCACCGGTCCATGAACCCGTGCCCAGTGTACGATGAGTTCACAGGCACGCTCTTCCTGTTCTTCATTGCTGTTCTTGGCCACACGTCCGAGTCCCACCAGCTGGTGACGGGGAAGAATGTGACCCGTCTCTGCTACATCTGCAGCACCGACTATGGGGACACATGGAGTGCTGCCACCGACCTGACCAAGAGGGTCATAGGAGATACTATCAAAGGTGAGGCAGGCCACACTTCTGATTATTATTTCTGACTACTTCAAACATAGAACAACTGTCTTTTAAAAAGGGCAACTTCACCGATCTTACAAGTCAAAATTTGTTTACAGGTGTTACCAAGTAGACTTACTACATATGTGAAGAAAGCCTTATGTGGCTCTAGGGGGAGCTGCATGAAGTATAATAAATTACCTACAGTGATGTCACTTGAGTCAGCTATTGTTGATTCTGAAGGGTACAATTTCGGAAGAAAAAGGAAGTGGGCTTATAGAGAAGTATTTACCAGACTGCTGTAACCTATTCTTGTAACTGTTTGAGGCTACGTAGGCTGCTACTAGCACAACACACCCACCACTGGACCACTGACTAAACTGTCCAGGTGCATTGTGGGCAATGTGGACGCTAGGTTTTACAATTAGAAAGAGTTAGAAAACACTCCTCCAACATTTACTATTAATGTAGTTCTGTCTGTCTGCGGACTACAGGATAAGTTGTCAGTTGTTCAGTTCTCTCTCAAAACAGTAAATGTCCACATCCTCCGCACTGGAAGTGTGTAAGATTTTAGGGTAAAATGACCTATAGTGTCCAATATCCATAACATTTATGTTCATCATTCATGAAAGTGTCACTAAATTATGATATACCAACATCTGCGTGTCACTTCCTCCTCTGTCTTTGCAGAATGGGCCACCTTCGCTCTGGGCCCGGGCCACGGAATCCAGCTGAAGTCCGGTCGTCTGCTGGTTCCCGCCTACGCTTACCACATCGAGTGCAAAGAGTGCTTCGGACAGCTCTGCCAGACCACTCCCCACGCCTTCTGCTTTCACAGTGACACCCACGGGCGTAGCTGGCGCTTCGGGCAGGCGGTGCCGGGGCCGGAGAGCGTGGAGTGTCAGATGGTGTCGGTGGATGAAGAGGATGGGACTAACGTGTTGTACTGCAATGCGCGCAGCCCTCTCGGATACAGGGTGCAGGCCCTCAGTCTGGATGATGGAGCGGTGTTTCAGGAGGGGCAGCTGGTGCAGCGGCTGGTGGAGCCTCGAAATGGCTGTCATGGTAGTGTTGTTGGATTTCCTGCTCCGTTAAACTTATGTCATTCCCTTAACCACCACTTACACCAACCTTCACATCATTGCAGACACTGGACATCCTGCATGACCTACTCACATCACACCAGCGCTCCCTCTCCACACAATACCACTGTTTCATCCAATCGTAGCGCCACTCCAGATTTTCTCACCCCCACCTGGGTTGTATATTCCCACCCAACACAGCCCACCACACGTAAGGATCTGGGTGTGTTCCTCAGCCTGTTTCCACGTGATCCAGACAGTTGGCGCGGCCCCTGGGTGATCTACGAGGGCCCCAGCGCCTACTCTGACCTCGCCTATCTGGATTTGCCACCCTCAACCATTACCCCGCCTGCTGTGGCCTTCGCCTGCCTGTTTGAGTGCGGCAGCAAAACGGCCTACGACGAAATCTGCTTCTGCATCTTCACTCTCTATGAGCTTATTGATAATCTGCCCCGAAATGTGCAGCTGGATAAAAACATTAATGAATTTAAACAGAAGCAGAATCAAGTTTCTGAGACGAGTCGGAGACATGGCGCTCAGGGTGCACCACTTCTCAATCAGCTGAGGAAGAGGAGAAATGAGAGCAAGTTGAGTAAGATGTGCTCTGTGTCTTAAATCTAGTTTTTTAATTTTAGAGGGGAACTCTGGTATTTTTAAACGTGGACCCTGTTTTTATGTATTCTGATGTGCAAATGGCTGGTTCTACCAAAAGGTTTGTAATAGTCCCAGTACATAATCTCAGTGGTCAGCCGCAAGAGGGCCGTAATGGCTGCAATATAATCCTTTGGGGCAACTGTGACTGTCTTTAATACAATGCAGCCCTCTCGCGGCTCCCCCCTAATAAGATCTACTGGAACCATTACAAAACTTTTGGTCAGTTTCAGTACATCAAAATATGCAAAACATGGCCCAGGTTTAAAAATACCACAATTGTCCTTTTCCATTTTCACTCTGGCCAATTTACTAGGTATACCCACACAGTCTAGTGCAGTTCAATATGAGTGTTGTGACATAGTTTACTATTATGATGCCTGTGATATTCCATTTTTGTTGACATTGTCATGGGGTTAATTCAACTCAGTGTTTTAGCATTGAGGATCATAGTTAAATGTTGATTTGTACTGGGCTGCATTATACTCAGAGGTAAAGCACACAGCACTTCCAGCAATGTGACAAAAAATTAAACATTGTGAAATTTGTTAAGATAGAATTTGTAACAGCTGTTCTATTGAATTGCATCAGATTGTACCAATGAAGTGGCCACTGAGAAAGTCCATCATGTACTATAGAGCATTTGTACTGTACGCACCTCTGATAAGAGTGGATCCTCTTATGAGTAATGCAATTTTTGTAGTGTTATTCAGTTGATTTCAGTTACATGAAGTGTAACACAGTGTGACTCAGTGATTATGAAGCCTTTCATAGCGTTAACTTGTTGTTTGTCAGTTTGACTCTGTGAAATACAAAGTGTAATTATGTTTTTCTGACCCTTGGTCATGTGTTTGGAGTATTTTGCAGAGTAAAAACCAAAATGATTAGCATATTATTTTAGGAAATAAAAGAGAATGTATTTTACCATTTTAAGAATGGCCATCCTGTCTCTCCTTCCTCTTTCATCAGTTATCAGAATAACCCAGCCAGTCTTCAAACTAAATCGGGACAATGATCATTTACAGATCAAAAACCACTGATTGTTATTCTTAGATTGTTTCTGTCGACTTCTGCTTTCAAGGTCAAGAATAAACTTTAAATCTCAAAGATATCTTTCACTTGTAATTCTTTGTTTTTAATCAACCTAAATGTATTGTGCACCTGGACTGCTTTGGGGTTTTCAGTAAGACAGAAAACTATTATTGAGCTACAGCAGAACAGAACAAACCCTTCTGTCTTATTATCTCAACACTGCTGTTGAGAAAGTGTTCGTTTTTCCTCAGATTATTCTGTTGGATGTCTGAATGTGATCAGCGTTCTTTTCGAGCTGCCCTGTCCTGATGGAACATATCTCTCTCCGTGATAATCTTCGGTGTTTTTAACTACCCTTAAATTGCAAGGACATGATTCATTTGCTGCTGCTCCCTTATATTTAATCTCGCAGGCGAGGCTGCAACTCATCAAGCTCGCATTTTAATCACAGCTGCTTCACGAGCAGCAGCTGTAATGGGATAACTGTTCCTGAACTAATCAGTTCGTCTTGCGAGGGTGTTGAAACATTTAGGGGCTGACAGCTTAAGTGAGCTTCATGAGAGCGAACGAAGAACAGAACCAGATATAGTGGAGCTGTTTGTTTAGTTAAGAGGACAAAACAGGAAGACAGCAGGATCTGGACAGTTTCTTCTCTCCGCTGCCCCTCCCTCCTCTGTTGCATAACTCCACACTGACCGCAGGACATTTCCCCGCCTGCACTCTTTCACAGAAGTAGTTTTTTACTTTTCTCTGCCATCTGCGCTTTTACAGCATTCTATAATGATGTTGCGGATTACATTTGTTCTGGTGGCGTTAAGTGGGGTAACTGGAAGCCCCAGTGTGACGATCAGACCTGAGGCAGACTCAGCGGTCATGTCCGCTCATCCCAACAGCATTCCAGAGACAGCGGAGGAGACAGAGATTTTTGAACAGGTGAGAGAGGAACTCATTTTAGGCGTCTTGTTGCTTGTTCTTCATTTGTTCTGTAGCAATCAGGTGCGTTGCTTAAAAAACTTTAAGCAACGCACCTGCGGGTTTTCACAACTCAAGCCTTTACGAGATCTTGTTGAGACACAAAGGATGAGAACAGAACAACCACACTTTAAAAGACGGATATATAACTTTGTTGCAATCATTGTTACATCAAATCTTCCTGTACATAGTACAAAAGCCATGACAAGCTCAAGTCACCACACTGAGCTTTCTTAACCAACCACCACTTGGCTGCAGCGCCAACACATCAAGTGGTGCTAAAATCGACGTCATAAATACAATATGTTTCCTACAGGGGTCAAATTTTACGGAGACAAAGAAGCTTGAACTACAGAACAAAAAGTAAAATGTCAAACTTTTGTTTGGCTTCACAAATTAAAGCCTTGTTGCTGAGGGTTGGTGGTCGTGTCAAAGTTCAACAGTGTACAGCTGGATAGATGTATCAGCTCTCAGCTCTTCCACTTGTTCTTCTTCGCTGGCAGCTGTCCTGTGGCCTCTAAGTGTTTGTGGATGAGCTCCTCTTGTGTGCTTGGCAGGCAGGCCTGGTATTTGCTGTAGTCCATGGTGTACTCCCCTTTTCCCTGAGTAAACAATGACAGAAGATGTTTGTTTTGGAAATAAAACTGTATTTGGAAGGAGTCTGAGATTCCTCTGTAATGGTGTAATTTGCACTTTTCTTGCGCCTCGACTTTTCCAGTTACAGTTCCATCTCCTCACTAACAACTCTCAGTACAGTTCACAGTATCAACATGTTGATACTTTCATCTGAGGCTCCTTCAGTTAGGACTGTGTGCTCTCAGCAGTAAAATTTTAAGTGATTTTCACATGGTATTTGCCTCAAGTTTCACCTCTCAGACTACACAGTGTATACTGTCCTGTCTGACTGGTGGTGTTGCATCTACAGACTGACAGGAAGTCACCACCCAAGATATGAAAAACACTGAATGCTTGTGTTTATTTAGGTGGGGAAAAAATAGTGTGATCTTTTTTTATTTACAATCAACATTCCCCTCAAAAGAATACAATTACAACATTATATAAAATTCTATCACATAGTAATAAGATGCTGTTAACAAAACTAACAAGGGTTAGTTGTTCAAACGGGAACTTTGATAGCATTTGTTGTTGTTGTTTTTACTACCTCTAATTGAGAATGCCTGATAAATTTTATAACCATAGAAATGTTGAACTGGTGTATTAACAGGGAGAATAGCATTCATATTTTCTTTAGAGACACTCTGACTCTCCGGCCTCCACCTTTGCTCTTCGGAGTATTCAACATAACATGAACTATAAAGGACTACATATCGAGAGTGCTGAACTTACTTCAGTACAGGATCGTAGCTCTGTGGCGTAGCCGAACATGTCGTTCAGCGGAACCTGTTGGGAGAAACGAGCTAAAATTAGTCAAAAACAAAAGGTGAAGGATAAGAGAAAAAATAGAGACAGGATTTGAGATTAATGTCTATATGAGACATGTATTAACTGGACTCACATCAGCGTACAAAGTGAAGTATCCTTCCGCTCCGTCCTGTCCAGTTATAACACCGTGCCGGCGGTTCACACCAGCGATCACTGCTCCCTGAAACTCCTGAGGCGCCACGATTTCCACAGACATGATTGGCTCCAGGATGATCGTGTTGGCCTTTTCCATCGCTGAGGGGCGTCAACAGAATCCAGTGTTAACGTGCACTCACAAAAAGTAATAAAACGAGACAAGAGGTCAGATCTGACGGAGTCCTCACCTTGCTTTAGCGCACCCTCTCCTGCACGGATGAAGGAGATCTCATTGGAGTCCACCATGTGATGCGCGCCATCTTCCAGGATGAATCTGACTCCCGAGATCCTGTGCCCGCTCAGGGGTCCCTTCTCACAGGCCTCCCTGAAGCCCTGCAGCATTATCGCGGACATGGCTCTCACTTAGCGTCCAAGTAAATTCTATTTGCTTTAAGGTGTTTCACGTTTATACAGCTGAAGTGCATTACAGTTAAAAAAAAACAAACCTTTTCAACAGCGGGTACGAACTGCTTGGGGATGTTGGTTCCAACAGTCTGGTCTTCAAACTCCAGCTTGGTGTTATGATCCGGCTCGAGAAGCTCAAGGACTCCTGTGACTTTGCCGTACTGCCCGGAGCCGCCGGACTGCTTCTTATGAGTGAAGTCAAACCTGCAGAAAAAAGGAACCAAACATTCACATTTTGAATCACCTGGCAACCACGGTCCACTCTGTTTAAGCAGTTCTGTTAATCATGGCAGCCACACTACAGTACAAGTCATATTATAAACAATTTATAGTTCCACCTCAAACAGATGCACCAATCAAATTACGGCTCCAAAATTATCAGTCGGTATCATAAAAAGACACCACTGTGCTTTTCCCCCAAGTTAGCTCGGACGCTTAAACCGGTTCTGTTCAGGATTCTTAGACCCTTGTTGCAATCTAGTCAACCAGCTGCGTTTCCACCAGTTTCGAGTTTATACATTGTTATTTGGGATACATCATCAACAGAGGATGTTGCACGATGACCACCAAAGATATAAAAATTCATTTCCAGGGAAAATTTAAAAAACTTGGTCACTACTAGGGATGAGTCGATTATCGGTTTTATTGTTAATCACGATATAAACACTCAATAATTTAATTGAGGTGAATGTCAAGTAATCGCATAACATCATAATCGTAAATTAAAGTGTCTGCAATGAAATACCAAATGTAATCATCACTATTTATGCTAGTAAACAGTGAACAGTCCACGCTACATTGCAAGTTAGTCTTTATAGAACAGAGTAGACTTATCCATACAGTATTTTTTGATTTATTCCTTATTCATGCAGGGATACTTTATAACTTATCATTACCTTATTTATTTATTTATGTATTTATTGTTTATTTATTTATCTATTTATTTAATCAAGATGTGTCCCCTATGAACATGATTCAGTTAAGATTGTAAGGTAAAGTGATTACAGTATGTTTTATTGCCACTCTCTTTTTTTTAATTTCTCAATGATTCCTGAATATAGCTATATATATTTAAAATTTAATTACATTTTTTTTTTTAAGAATTCTGAATTTTTTTGAAAGATTTTTTTAAAAATTATTGTGACATTATTGTGCATTCCAATTATTTTGACCACAATAATCCTGAAATTTTCAAATCCTCCCACCCCTTGTCACTATGTGTGATATTAGAAAGTATTTCAAGCATTTCTACACAATTATTTATGACGAATGTTTGCCAGTCGAGGTGATTTTTCTCTCTCTTCATCTCTCTGTGCTGCTAACATTGTTTGTGATGTAAAGCTGCTTCAATAGCGAGGAGAGGAAACACCAGCAGTGAGCTCTGTCTCTTTAAGAAAAAGGGCAGTCCTCAAAGAGCTCTGGTGTCACAGGAAGTTGGAAACAGTTTTTCCATTTGCATGAGGAGCAGCTGAGACTTAACTTCGAACACATAAAAGTTTCCACCTGCCAAGTTCACAGGCAGGGAGTTGCAGCATTGCAGTTACAGGCAAGATCACACTCCCTTCATTTAATTCATTATTCAACACTTATTTCGGCTGGACAACTCTTCACCTTTACCTTCTCTTAGAACTTCTCATTATTTGCATTCCTTTCCACTTTGCCCTATAGATGTTCTTCTTGATTTTAAGGCTTCTCTTATCTAGAAACAAACCAAACTAAGGCAAAAGCTCCACCCTGCTGACACCTGAGAGTCAAAGTCCTTCAGGGGTTAGAAGCCCATCCCTGTTTGTTACAGAGAGTTCCTGTTTTTCATGGTTTCTTCTCTCATCGTCTGTGCTTTCTGTTGAATACCAGCAGGACGTACTGGAGAGGGTGGAGCCTGAAGAGGATGTGATGGCGACTGGAGAACTGAACCCCAATCACTACCCTGCTCAGAGGGCGGCCAAAGTGGTCCAACACTACCTCAACACCCGCTACGGCTCTCCATACAGGCTGTTCGGTCTGCAGGCGGTCCACAGCGCAAACGCAGAGGTCTGTTAACGGTTACAGTTCAGTTTACAGAGAGGGTGACACAATTCTAATTACCATTAACTGTGGCTATATCCTCTCTTCTAAGGATGTGGCAGACTCTGGGAGACAGTATCAGCTGGAGATCTCAGTGACGGAGATGATCAGCAATGTAAGAGAACACCCAAAATAGTCCAAAAGCTACATGTATTATGACAAATTTTCCTCCTGAATGAGGTCATTAAAAACCTTTGACCACGCTGCACTGCAGGACTTTAGTGCTCATTTTGGTTAATCTGTAAAGACTATTTTGCATTTAAATAGCTTTTTCCAAATGGGAAATCACGTTGAACCACCTGCAGGATTTGAACAAACACTACTGCTGCATCCACTTGGTTCTTGTAGAAAGATGTTTAAAGCATGAGTTTATGTTTGAAGCTCCATAATCGTCGGTTTTAGAGTGAGCAGGTTTGACGAGATTTAACTAAACAGCACATCAAAGGAGGCAGTGTGATGCAAGCTTGACATGGTAATGTCTGGACTCGTCTTTGCTCTGTACTCTCCTCTCCACTTCTTTCTATTAAACCTTCCTTTCTTCTGTTTTTATTCCACCCCTACTTTGTATTAAATCCATCCAGCAAACGGAAAAAGTCTCTGCAGGGGTTTTGTTTGCGAGGGGAGAACGGCAGCACTCAGCTCAGGTTCAGGCCTCGTCTGAGGAGCTCCTTAAAATCAATACAAAAACTCAGGAGGAGGCTTTTTACCAACAGCACAAGATGAACCAAAGCCTGCTGTCGGCACAGTATCTACCTGGTATGTCCAAGAAGACAAACTGTACATCCTATTGCTCCTAAATGTTCACATATCCACATGTTACACAACATCTGCAGCTTGAATTACAGCACTGGGTTTTCAAAACTCTGTTAGTGTTACACTAAGTTCACTCACAAACCGCAAACACAAACACGACAACATGTTTACATGACAAGACGTGCTATGTGGCATCAATAAACACCACGCATTACTGTCTTTATAACACACTGCTGACGTTCTGACCAACAGACAGCTATGGTCACATTGAGCCCGACATGAAGCCCGTCTGGCACCTCGTCACCGTGGCCTCCAGCTTCGTCATGCTGAACGAGTCCTCTGAAAACAATCTGTACAACATGGCTCAGGTGGCCGACATCAAGCAGCTGGTAGGTCGCTTCGTCTGCTCTTACATTCTTGATTCATACGTAGGTTTCAAATTGTTTCAGTGTTGATTTAATCCAACGTATATGTGAACGTATTGTATGAGCTGTTGAAAGACTTCAAGTACTACACTTAGATCATTTGAATCTTGCTTTGTTGTATTTTTCTGCAGTCAGTAATTGATTGATGATGCATCTGTAATTTTAACAATTAAGTAATAATTAATAATTAGCATAATTAATAACTTTATCACGTGATGCCTAAGATGACAGTAACTTTTCCCGCTGCTGGTCACAAATGTTGCAAATTCACACTTGATATATATGCATCTCATATACATCTTCAATTCATGGTTGGTTGTGCTCTTTATTAGTAGTTCACTGATGTACTGATGTATTAAAGTAGCCTCGATGTTACGGCAACATGCAGAAGGCACCAAATTTCTTACTTAGGTCTCAAGCTGAAAAGGTTGGGAGTCAACATGTGTAATAAATTGGACAGTTTCCCCTCTAAAGAACACAATCTATGATGCATGTGCAGCTGAGTCTAGAGTGCATGATCCATTTTCAGTTGCAGCCCATGTGTACTAAAGAGGAAGAGTTTGCTACATTCAGGTTTGAATCTATTTAGTCTGGCTAATTTAATCAATTTAATCTGCATAATCTATTCAGTACAGTCACAAGTTATCCACTTCAGGCATACAAGGCAGGTTCTGAATAAAAGGATTCATTATTCTGCCATAACGTGACGTTTAAGTTAAAAAAGGAATCTGCACACCAACTGAGGATGAGCGATGTAACATTTGTTTCTATCACTTGGTTTTATTTTTCCCTTGTTTGCTGCAGCCAACTAAGAACGACCAGCTGAAGTTTGAAAGCCGCACACTACTACACGAGATGGTCTCCCAGGTAACCATTTCTTATTGTTATTATGTACCTTTTTTAAGATTCAGTAACAAAAGCAAAACACTGTTGTGCTAAATATGTACCATAAAAGTTGCAATATTTCTACCATGATATTTGGCATTAATTTTTTATTACATTTTTGCAGGAAATTATTTCCTGGAAGCTGCTGTTCACCTGGTCTCCTGCAGAGGGAGTTAAAGTGTTGCAGATGGAAAAGCTGCCACACTGCCATGAATGTGAAAAACCTCCCAACACAAACTTAACTGCTGACATTCAAACCGCTACCAAAACCTAAACCACATTTTGACGCTCACATCTTGTATTTGATTATTGTAGAATCAACATGTATACGATGATGATGCAAGTACAGTTCTTGCTGACGCTTGCAACACAAACCTTCATCAGAAGAAACAACAGAAAGTTTATATAAGATGATGACATTTGTACATCGTGCTGCTTTTGTATTTCAGCCAAAATAAACAGTTTATACAGCCTAATGCCTCAGTTTGTGCGTGTGTACAGTATGTGTGTGTGTGTGTGTGTGTGTGTGTGTGTGTGAGTCAGGAGATGAGCACTTACGAAACAGGACTTGTGATCGTCTCTCTGAAAGCCACTTTAGGTTTTCCCATCACACAGGGACAGTTGTATTCCCTCTCCATCCTCTGAAACGAACCAAATACAAACAGAGAAACGCTTGGTCAGACGAGGACAAACCTTTTTATAATGCAGAGACCGATATATCAAATAAATGTGATGTCTGACTCAGCTGGAGGTTTAGATCTCTTCTCAAGATCTCACAATAAAAGCACCGCTCAGTGGAATTTATATTTGATGCAGCGGCATCTCTCTAATCAGACTCCAATCGTCCACAGGCAAGAGACGCTGACGACAAAGGAGCCCAAAATAAAAACTTTGCAGTTTGTGCAAACACTTGAGTTTTCCACAAGATTTTTATCACAGAGTTACACCGAACAGCTCCAGTCCCCTGAAATGAAATCTAACTAACATAAAGCATTCTTATCCAGAGACAGCTTGTATTAAATGTGCACAACATCCTCTGTCTGGTTACCTGGGAGTAGATTTCAAGGTGCAGCTCGCCCATGCCTGAGATGATGGTTTCTTTGCTCTCTGTGTCAAAATGCACTCTGAACGTCGGATCTTCCCTGGTGAAACGGTTAATACCTTTGGAGAATTTATCCAGGTCATTCTGTCAAAAAGAAGAGAGAAGATTTCATAGTTGCACTTAGGGATCTAGAGTTCGGTGTTTACAGATCGTATGGGTATTTTTTTTACCTTGTTGGCTGGCTTCATTGACATGGAAATGACCGGCTCTGGGACGTGAATTGACTCCTTCGAGACAAAAAGAAAACAAAAAATCTCTTCATATGTTCAAGAAAAAAGTAAAAATATTTTACAGTGGGCAGATATCGTGCTCTTTCACAGGTGAAAACATTTGCTTCTCACCATGGAGAGGTTAGCGCTGGTCCTGGATGTAAAAGTGTCACCGCTAGCGCAGTCGATCCCAAACAGAGCGCAAATATCTCCTGCATAGACCTCATCGACATCCTGAAACAGCATGGATAGAAAGGAGACAAAGGAATGATGGGAAAATGTTTCAGGACTGAGTTGATACAAACGTCTTTTTTAAGGGAGCTTCGTGTTTTGTTTTGATGCATTACAGATGGAAACATGTCACTCTGGTGTCACAGGGGATGTGGTTGTTATCTACACACTTGACTGAAGCCAAAAGAGGAACTAGACCATTTTGACCTGTAATCTTCCTCTGATGTTTCTGAGCTGCAAACCATAGATGGAAAACTGTGATCTCTGACAGACTGCTGATGTACGTTCTCACCTCCATCTGGTCAGCGTGGAGACGCACAAGCCTCTGAACTCTGACTTTCTTGCTGGTGCGTGTGTTGTAGATGTATTCTCCCTTCTTCAGACAGCCCTGGTAAACCCTCACATACGTCAGCTGGCCAAACCTGCCTGCCTGTTTATGAAGAAAATACCAGCGGAAAAAACAGAGCGTGACTGACTGAGATCGTCATGATAACCAAATGTGCAGAAATAGACGTGAGGAACTGAATCTCACCTCTAATTTGAAGGCCAGACCCACATAAGGGTTTGCAGAGTCTCTTGTAGGGTCCATTTCAATTTTTGAGGTTTCACTGGCATCTCTGACACAGAGACACACACTGGCATTAGTGCATAATGTTTCTCAACAAACAGTTAACTTCATAAAATGTCATATAATTTCATCTACTTTTACAATCTGAGGAGACTTTGGATACAAACTGACTCACTCGTCATTAAGGATGGCATAGTTTTTGACTTCAGTGGGGTTCGGCAGGTAATCCAGGACGCCGTCCAGTAGAGGCTGGACGCCTTTGTTCTTCAGTGCTGTGCCCACCAACACCGGAGTGAAGAGACGCTGCACGGTGGCCCTGCGGATTGCAGCCTGGAGGAAAGCGAAATCACAAGGGACTGAACGCCGGGCAACAAAATGATCTTTATTCTCTATCATGCACAGGATTCATGTCCCAATTTAGATAGTAACTGGAGGAATTTTGAATGGTATTTAAGTCTTGTTTGTTGAGCTCAAAAGAACAAAGTCCTGTTTAAGGGAAGACTGGTTAAAATTAGATCTCAAAGAGCTTTATTTTTATTTGCCGTGCTACCAGTGTGACTCTAGCAATGCTTAATCCACCACTTTGGCCCAAACAAAGTCCAACTCTCAGATGCATTGCAACAAAATTTTGACATGACTTAACTCATTCCGCCTTTGTTGATTCTCTGACTTTTCATCTTGCACAACCATAAGGTTGACATTCGTGGTTATAAGTGAAATCTTTGGCAACTACTGGACAGACAGCCATAAATTTTGGCACACAGGTTCCAACTAACTGAAAAATCTTTCGCCCATACATGATCTGCACAGACCCCCCACCAAAATGGTTTGATACTGTGTTTCGCGCACCATTGCAAAGTTTAATGATACAGTCTTACTGCAGCTGTTACTTTTAATGTAATAATTTTCTGAATGTCGATACAGAGTCACAGTGAAAAGATGGACAGGAAGGATATGTGTTTTAATTTACTCTGAAGCTCAATGACTGGATAAGGATGCTAAATCAGAGCCAAAATAGTGCATTTTTAAATAAATCTAGCCCCTAAAACATTCACATCTTTCTCGGGAATAACTAAACTAAACCAGCTTTTCATCCAGCACCATGTTTAAAAAGTTTTTTTTTTCCCCCCACACTTTGGTTTTTGACAAAATACCTACAAAGCTAACGACATTTTCCTCAGCCTCATTTGTACTTTATGTTTAGGGCTTTTTTCATTCATGTAAGCATGCTAGCATGCAACACTAAGATGGTGAACAATGTAAACATTACACATGCTTCTCAACAGCGTCTTAGTATTACCATTCTGAGCGTGTAGCATGTTGATGTTCGCTCAAAACACCACTCTGCATACGGCCCCCGTTGAACCACTGTTTGAGTGAAAAGTACAACCTCACAGAGCTGCTGGCATGTACGTAGAGTCTGGAGCTTTGTTTGTTTGCTACGCAATATCCAATTGTTGTGAAAGTTTATTTAAAACCACTGATGAATCAACTATGAGTCATACTTTTGAACAGGAAGTGAGGTGCTTATCTTGTTAAAATGTGCAGAAAACCTTCAAATTTCCCACAACTTATCTTGCTTTGAAGAGACAAACCTTCAGGTATCTGGGCAACTAAATCGAAGGCAACTGGACTTAGTAATATTACTATTAGCAGCAGTATTACTAGTAGCATTACTAAGTCCACTTGCCTTCAATTTAATGGCCCAGATAACTATGACCTGGACGAATGAGAACATTCACAGACAAACCTTCAGGTCGTCGTTGGTTGGAATTTTCTCCTCCAAGAACATCTCTCCCAAGATTTCATCGGCATTAGCCACACACTCCACCAGCTCCTGCCTCCGGTCTGCAGCCTCAGCACGAAAATCTGTCGGGATCTCATCAAAACGGACAGTTTGCCTGCAGAGAGGAAGACACTGTTGGAATCACCTTCTTATTGTTAAGAAATAGATTTGCAGAGGGGTAAAAGGTCAACATTAATAAGATCACTGGACAGATGACAGGCTGCCAATGACTGCACAGGCAAACAAAAAACAAACAAACAAAATGTGACATCATGTCAAAGAAGGATTTTTTTGTGTTGAAGATACCGCAGCGGGAATCCCTCACCCGAAAGGCCCTTCAAAATACATGCTCCGCTCCTCGACAAGGTCAATGATGCCGCGCATGTTTCCCTCCAGGCCAATGGGGATGTTCACAAACGCTGCATTGTGGTTCAGTTTCGTTCTAGAAAAAAGACAAAGAAAAACTCTGCGTGTGAACACATACCGGCAAAGAAAACCAAAGCTGATTATTTCATGCCAACCAGTGAATGCGGCCTACAGAAAAGTTACAGAGGTTAAGTTGGCTAATGTTCATGCTATAGAAGCACAGCTGCATTAATCTGAATAAAGTATTACATCTGATTTTCTTACTCCCATGTCTAATGTTTGGTTAAATGAGCAAATTTTCGGCAGTTTAACTTGGGAATACAGTATGTTTTATATGTTGTGATCTGATCTGGGATCTTTATTTTAATATCCTGATACAGGTTACATATAGTTTTGTCCCTGATTTTACAAATTGCTTTAAGTGTTTAGAAATATTTTAGATGTTTTTTTCTGAGTGAATGAAACAGCACAGAACAAACTTTACTGCTTAAATTAATAAATTAAATATTCTCAAAAACACTAAAAGTCAAATTTCAAATATTGTTACACTGTTACTATTGAAGTGTAAAGTAAAAATACAATTGTCCAGCTCTACATGTAACTGCTCTGAGACACTTTGGCATGTATGTGTGCAGTGTGTGAGTGTGCTGCACCTCATCTGCTGCAGGGCTCGGCTGGGGTTGGCGCCCATGCGGTCCAGCTTGTTGATGAAGGTGAGGAAGGGGACGTTGTAGCGCTTCATCTGCCTGTTTACCGTCATAGTCTGACACTGGACTCCTCCCACCGCACACAGAACCAGCACAGCTCCGTCCAGCACGCGCAGCGCTCGCTCCACTTCGATGGTGAAGTCCACATGACCTGGAGGAACAACACAAACAGTCACGTTTAGAAAATAAAATACCGCAAAAACAAAAAGTGATGCATTTGGCTCGACACCTTCTGCTTTTACTTTGTGAAGCATTTTAAAGCATGAGCATGTCGCTGCTTTTAACAGCATTAAAGATTTAACAAAAAATGAGAAGAGCGACGGGTCAAAGCAGGGACAATAACATGCTCAGCACAGGATGCACCAATCTCAGCAGCAGTTTCAGAGTCAGTGGTTCCACTTTCATCGAAGTGAATTGTGCATTTAACTACAGCTGCACTCTCTCCATATAAATGTGTCCTTTGTACCTTTACAGCAGTGAGGTCACTGACACAGAATGGACAGTCAGCGAAGAAAACACTCCCTTCCGTGTGCGAGACTACAACTTATACAATTCAAAGTGTTACACAGAGTCCATCTATCAAAATCTCGGTTATCTGAAATCTATTCAAACATTGCAGATCAATGCGACAAATGTCAATCTTCTCCTTGTATTTTAAGCCATGTGTTTTTCTTCTGCTCCAAACTACAAAAGTACTTTATGGTCATGACTGAGGTTCTGAGGAAAAACATAAAAATGGATCCTCTTGTAGAGATAGTTGGACTGTGTGTGGACTCTTCCCACCTGAGTTCTTTACAGCTGGATATCTTGATGTTATGTTTTTTCTTAAAATAGAAAAAATAAAGTTCTCAGTGAAAGGCATCTCAGCTAAATTTTTTCACAAGTGGAGTTCTTTTATAGACTACTACAAACCTCGCCTCCTGACTGAGTTCTACCCCCTCTTCTTTCTTTCCCTTTTTTCTTTCTCTTTTTTCTTCCTTTTTTTCCTTGCATATACATATGTGTGCACATGTGTGTATATATATGCATGTACATATGTTGGGTACATCTGTAGGTTGATATCATAATTGTTGAATTGTTGATGTTGGTTGATATTATGATATTATAATGGTCTTTTTTTTCTTAAACCTGTCTTTTTTTTGTTCTTTATACAGAGACATTGACTTTGTTCTTGTTGTTATGTTCATCTTTTGAGAACCTCAGGTTCATGTCCTATAAAAACGGGAAATTTGCATATTTTACTACTTCTGCGCACCATAATTGTATTCCCAATAAAAAAGATAAGTAAAAAAAAAAAGACTTGCCTTGAAATCTGCCTTTCAATTGCTTTACTACATACCGTTGCTTCCTTTTTATGATTTACAAAAATTTGGTTTGAAATCAAAACCTCTCTGCTTTTTTAAGATATAACGTAGACTTCCAGTGATGTAAAAAAAAAGTGATTTTTGCTGATAATGATGATCTGATCTCTGTTTTTAAGTATAACGATTCTACTTCTACAAAACAAGTCAGTTACAGTTGGACATTGTAGTAATACTTTACTACAGCAGATTTCAAAAACAAATAAATACAAGACAGTCGACTGATAGCCACTTCACCATAAACAATGAAAGTTTTACTTTTTATCGTCCATGCATCAGATCCTAACATAGAATTTATTTCTGCCAAAACCAAAAGTGTCTTCTTACTTGTGAATGTGCACCACTGGAGCTTCAATGAGCTTCAGTATCACTTCAGTGATTTTTCACAACATTTTTACAGTCTGACTTTGAGTCATCAGATTTATCTTGGCTTGGGTTTGAAGACTTAAAATGTGGACCAGGGAGTCTTCAAAGCTGCGGGTATTTGCTTTGTAGGACACTAAATGTGGCTCTAACAAAGAGGCATATCAATTTGCATCATGGGAAATGTTTTATCCAATGCTCGACCAACACTGGGCATCTGAGCCTCTGCTGCTGTGGGTGGCAATCAGGGTGTCAGTGGAGCCATAAGCGACCTCATGTCAAAGGGCTACAGAGCAAAGACAAAGTTCAGCACCTGGTGTGTCGATGATGTTGATGTTGTGATTCTTCCACACAGTGTATGTAGCAGCTGACTGGATGGTGATGCCCCTCTGTCTCTCCAGCTCCATGGAGTCCATAGTGGCTCCAACACCGTCCTTCCCCTTCACCTGCACGCCGCACGGGAGGAAAACAGCTCATGAACGCTGGACAGTGCCCACCTGCAAAACCTCACCTGACGGCAGCAGCTCGACTCCAGCGCTTACCTCATGAATCTCTGCTATCCTGCCGGTGTAGTAGAGGACACGCTCGGTCAGGGTGGTCTTCCCAGAGTCGATGTGGGCTGAGATTCCGATGTTGCGGATCCTGTCGTTGGGAAAGACCCCGTTGGAACATGTCCGACAGCTGTCGATGAGCACCTGTGGAGATGAAACAGAGAGAGGTCGATTTTCAAGACCCTTTCTGTCTGTTTACCGATTGTGAAATGTAGAGGGCTGATGGCAGAGCGCCTCGGCTGAGGTTTGATGTCAAATCGGTTCAACTGCAGTCACCAATGTTACAACCAGGTTACCTAAAGTTACCTTTTTAAGAGTGACGCTTCCTGGTGCCAAAAGATGCGATTTGGCCAAAGACAGACCCGCTGTTAGTACTCTCATTCTGACGACGGCTTGTTCGGGCACGGGGTGCTGGTATGCCTCCTTTTACACAACCCCCAACTCTGACAACCCGGTGAATGTCACGCCGGGGCACTGGTGGTTGTGATACGCCACTTCCGCATCTACGGAAGCTCGAAGGTGCCAAATCTACGAAGGTTTGATTTTTAAAAATATATTATTATTTTTGGAAAAAATGATTCTGAAAAAAGTCTAGTGGAACAAAACACGATTTGTTAGTGGTGTGCATATTTTTTGATCAGTCTGAGATAAAACTCAAACATATAATCGCATAAACTTAATTCTAAAGTACACGAGTGTGAAAAAGGGCACATGCTGCTTTCAAGTGCTGTCAGAGAACTTAACGTTATGTGATAGAAAGAAAGAAATGATTCAAGAAACCATTATGGGTGAAATGTTATTTAATGTCATATGAACAGTTTTTTGGTTATTTCCTTTCTAACCGGTTTTATTGTTCATAGTGGCATTTTTCCACAATGTTACTTTTACATTAATGTTGCTTTTTATTTAAAATATTCATACTTTTCACTTTCATTTCAAAGCGTTCACCTTCACTTATATGTACCTGGCTTCTGCTCACACTTGGCTGAAAAACAGATTATTATTCCCACTTTTTTTCTTTCAAAAGATCAAAAGTGCAACTATAACTATGCGGGAAGAATTAACGGGGTAACTACGGCTACAACTAAACATGTCGACAGCAATTAAAGGCGTCGACATTGAAGTACGTAAAAATGAGTAAATATGGTGCAATGAACCTTTCAAACTATTAAATATTAGAAAGAAAGCTGTATTAGGGCCAGATAAACATTTATAAATTAAAAGAGGTGGTCTGGATGGGAAAATGTTTCAAACAGAAAGACAATTTAAAAGGCAGAATGTGAAAAACTTTTAGCAGTGGAGGCAGTAGAAAAAATGCCTGGTATCTGGGTGAAAACGGAAGAGGCAGGTCATTCAAACCGTTCAAAATTCAAAATATTCGGAAAATTCAGGAGATTGAAGCTTCTTTTCAGAATTCTGAAAAAAATCCGAAATTCTGAGATATTCCGCAATTTCTGACTAAAATTTCCCATTCAAAGTAAATGGGAAAAAATTCAAAATTTCAGAATTTCAGAATTTTCAAAAGGTTGCTGCTAATTCATACTTTCAGCTAGAAACTTCATTCAAACATGAAACATTCCAAATTCCTTCTAAATTTCAACATCCATTCAGCTTTCAAATATCATTCAAAATATTCAAAATATTCAACTTTATTCGCACTGTCGTTATAATGGATTCAAATGGGAAACCGTTTCAAACCCATTTAAATTCAGGCTTTTCCCAATCATTCATACATTTACGCAGAAACACCATTCAAACATCAAAACATCCACAAAGCTCAGGACTTTCAGGATGTGAGTCAACAGGATTCTAACGTTTATACTTTCCTCACAATCAGAGTTTAAATCTAGTCATTCTTCTCACCCTCTGGGATTTTGTAATGGGTGTGGACTGTGGAATCTTCAGTATGCTAAAGTAGGTGATGTCATCACTGTAGGTCTTTTGTTACCACTGTCCCAACTTCTTTGAAACATGCTGCTGGCATCAAAATCAAAATGGACATGTAATTTTTAAAAAAATATTATATTTCTCAGTTTCAACATTTGATATGTTGTCTGTGCTCTTTTCCATTAAATATGGGTTTTCATTTCAGTGTTTCACTGTTTCTGTTTACATATTACACAGCATCCCAACTTGTTTGGAATTGTGGTTGTAAAATTTGTGCTGCAAGTATCCTTTTCTAAATTGTGACACTTTACTATAAACTATGAACAGCAATAGAATGTTCAAATTTAACCCCTAACCCACACATTTCAACTTTACAGAACTGTTGGGGAATGTTCCCTCGAGATACTCTGAAAGTTACACAGAAATAACCTTCAGAGAACCCTCTTTAGGGAACATTCCCTAAAGGTTCTCTGAAGGTTGTTGTAAAAATAACCTTTGGAGAACGTTCCTCGAATACTCCTTGAAGGTTACATGAAAAACAACCTTGAGGGAACCCTTAGGGAACATTCCCTGAAGGTTACCTGTTTGCTGAGAAGCCAGTTATGTTTTGATTGTTCAATTTTCTGATCCTGATTAATTTTATATGCCAGTAATT
>JAQFJA010000024.1:17093041-17109601 GCA_029874485.1 Naso brachycentron | reverse complement strand
AGGCTTTATTTGTCCTTCAAGTCATTGTTTGCAATTTTTAGCCTCCTGGGTCTGAACTATTGATCTGTTTATTTAATTTTATCCACTTCCAGGCTTGAGTTTGCCTATGTGTTCTGCATACTAAGTATGTTTGTTCTTACTGTTTATATTGTTTTGAGATTTTATTGTACAGCACTTAGGTCACCTCTGGCTATTTTAAGATGCTTCATAAAAATAAATGGAAAAAAAACTGCAATAAATATTGAGCAGCACCTAGAACAAGAGAGAATTTAAGGCTTTTACATTTTCTGTTAAGTAGGAAAAAAGAAAAAACTTTTAATGGGTCTATTTTGCAGTTTACTTTTTTTTTTTAAATAGTAGTGTTTCTCTCTTCCTTAGAAACTCTATCTGCAGCGGTTGGAGGAACTTCGATCAGTCCTTGAGCAGTCGCACTTCTTCAGGACACACGAGGTGAGACACGCTGACTCGCACTTTTGAAACAAACCTGTTGACCGAGTCGAAGATTTGTGATATCATCACGTCATAAGCTGCTGTGCTGAGTCGCTCACACACCTAAACTCACCAGTCTCACCGGTTTCTCTATCGCAGGTCGTAGGCAGCTCCTTGCTGTTTGTGCACGACGCCTCGGGGAAGGCCAGAGTGTGGATGATCGACTTTGGCAAGACGGTTCCCCTGCCGGCCCCTCAGACCCTGGACCACAGGACTCCGTGGGTGGAAGGCAACAGGGAGGACGGCTACCTATGGGGCCTGGACAACCTCATAGACATCCTAAGCAACATGCTCCCACAGACACCATGAGAGCGAGACTCACAAGAGACAAAAGATTGAGAGAAAACACAAACTGCGACTGAGAAAGGGTCAGACGTTGGCCACCAGTTGACTTTTTTGACCCACGAGATGAGTGAAGTCATTTCTCATTTGCAAAGTGGAACATGCCAAAGGCTGACAACATGCATTATGCTCCGGTTGTGGAACTTTGGGGAAAAAAACACCTGCCATGGGTTGATGAAAAACAAAGAGGGGGAATTCATGCAAATATATTACTTTCGTCACATTAATGGTGGATTTTTTGCTGAGAGTACAGTCTGCTGAATGCATGGACCTCTGAGAGTCACTTTTTCCTGCAAGCACATTTAACATTGATCATCTCCCTCCTCAACATTTCCCTCTGTTGGTCAGAGTTGCACATAGCACTCTTACAGCCATGAACTTTGTCCAGAGGTATGAAACATTCTACAAGCCTTTGAGGAGCTGTTATTTTCAAAATGGACCTTTTTTGATGTTTAAGTATACAGCAACACTAAAACACTGGTCAGACCACGTGTTAACTAACTCAGCGTGTAAATACAAGTTTATTTAATTTTTTTGTTTGGTTTTTTTTTTGCGCCTTCGTATAACCTCCTTACCTTGTTTGTCCAATTTGTGTGCCTCGCATTTTTAAAGAGAGAGCTGTTTGATCATTCCAGTGCAGTGGACTCCTGCTCTTTTTTTCTCCGGAGAGTTCACCCAAGTGTAAGCTGATTTACATCCAATCCCAAAGTTTAACCTATGTATTGGAAAGTGTTTTCCAAATTTGGATTTTTGTATGATAATGTAGTGAAAGTTCGTTTTGTGTTTTTCGTTTAACTATACAGCAAGCAGCTTGGCAGCCATGTTTGTCTGGATTTTGTTGCACTATGAATCCTCACAAAGCCATTGAACAAATCAAGCGGTGCCTCTGTGTGTCCTAAAAATGGGAAGCAGCAGTCAAGTGCTGGGTTTACAGATGCAGACATGTAGAGGTTTGGCATGAAATCAATTTGTCATCACTTTATTCTCTTTGATCAGTGTTGCTTTGGATCAACAGGGAGTTTTACAGTGAAGCATTGGTGTGAAGAGTGAAATGAAACTGGGTTTACTGGAATAAACTGATCGGGCTTTTATGACGTCAAATCTTAAAACTGGAAATTTTGAAAGTGTCTTATGATTCAGAGGATGACGAATTATTGAATACAAGAATATGGCCTTTAAACACGAGAATGTTGCTGCTTAACCAGATTTAGCTACACTAAGGAGGAGGATGTTCGTGGGTTTGAGGTTTTTTTTTTTAATGGAAGATGGAGTGTTTACAAAGAAACATTGTTATATTTAGATATTAGTCAGTGCTTATGACTATATCAGTTGTTCTTCGACTGGAATGCAGCAGGTCGGTGAACATAGCAGTCTTGAGTCTTCCAGATGTCCTTTGACATTGTCAGGCAGCAATGTTTGGGTATGTGTGGGCGGTTACCTGAGCGCACACAAATTTTTTACATAAGTGCTGCAGATATGAGTCAAGAAATTGGAATTCGAATTCAGGCATAAAGGTTTTCCATTTTTGAAGAGTGGGAGAGAGGACTAATAGTGTTTACAAGGTGTTCTTTTCTTTGCCCACAAGTCCTTTATATTTGTAAAATGACAAACTATCAGGTTTTCAAACTAGGTGCTGCTTTATGAGTAAGAAACTGGATTCAGAAGCACATTTTGTACTTTTAAAGGCAGTGCCTTCAAAAGTCGCAAAACAGACATTCTGGTAAATTGATATTAATTCCCTGCTTTGTCCAAGTCATGGATTGCAATAAACTGGAAATAAGAGATTTCGGAGTTTGTTTTTTGTTGTCAGTTTCTCCACACACACATCTCAAATCATACAGTTCTGAGACAGTCAAAATAACACTGATACCTGTGTTTAATTTCTTTTACTGAAAACGGCATGCAGGCAATGAGTCAACAGGAGCAGGTTTTTAAAACACTATGTACCTTTGACTGCAACCCACTGCTTTGAAAAACGAAACTTAACAATCCACGTTAATACATCGCACAAAACAGCCGTTTTAATAAAATCAGGTCATATTTTACAGAGAAAATGCCCGCTGGTTTTCCCTCTGATGTTCAACAACTGCTCTGTCTGTCTGCAGCCTTTTATTTTAGCGGAACTGTCACCAACAACGACCCGGTGCTACAGCTTTGGTCTGCAGGAAGCTCACGTTGCTTTCAGGAACCTCCGTGAATCACAGAGTTGAGGCAGAGCAGTCGTGGGACATCATCTCCATAAAATGGTTTTACTCAAACTGTTGTTTTATGTGACGTCTGAACGTGCATCGTAAAGTTTCATTTTTCAAAGCAGTGGGTCTCGGTCAAAGTTAAGTCCAGTGTGTAGGACTTAGTGACATCTAGTGGTGAAGTTGCAGACTGCCAAAAACTGAAAATTCCTCGGCTCACCCTTCCCTTCCAAGAGTGTAGGAGAACCTATGGTGGCATGAAAAATGCTAAAGGCCATCTCTGGCGCGAGTGTTTGATTTGTCCCTTCTGAGCCACTGTAGAAAAATAGCAGTGCAACATGGTTTACTGGGAGAGAGGACCTGTTCCCTCCGTAGATACAAAGGGTCATTTAATGGTGATAAAAACACAATTCTAACTTTCAGGTGATTGATTATACACTGAAAAAAATTATTCTCGCAGATATTTCAGGAATATTTAATCCAATTTCTGCCTTCTGACACATTGATCACCTTAAACCCTACACACTGGACTATGAGACGAAGACTTTAAAAGATATGAACCATTCAGTACATTCAGTGATGTATTAAGCACCAAGAGGTGATGAAGATTCATCACAGTGTAAACATGCAGACAAAATGTAACAATATAATTCTCCATATAAACTTTAAATAAAAGTCACAAAAGGACCTCAGTGTGTGAGATATGGATGATCTCTTTACGCTGTAACATTTTTTTTCTTTCTGGAAAACTGTTTGTAGATAAAATGACCAGATGAGATTTTTACTCAATCATCCACTGAATTAAGTCAATACTTGAAAAATCTAATGAAAGAACATTGATATGCAGCCCAATGCATTAAGATGCCCCCAGCACTGCCTGCATAGGTGTAACAAAATATATTATTATGCATTTATTATCCATAACTGATTCAAGGAAGGAAGGATAGGGATATTAAGCATAACTAGTAAGGAAAAATATTTGAGCATCTAATTGGAACTCTCCTTTATAGTCACATTATTTACTTGTAACAGGATCCACAATGACCCAACATTGGACCTGCAGCACATGCAGCACCTTCACAGTGATGTGAGCATTTTAAAGCCCTTTTGGATGGATTCATAAACTTGAAGAAGACACACAGATGGAGTTCAGACTGTAATCCTAGAAGTTGACTCAGTGGCGAGAGTTTTAGAGTATCCACTGCTCTACACACAGCTGGCTCCTGCATCACTCATTTCAGCTTCTGTCTCTTCGTGTGGAGCAGCACCGCCTGTCCTGCCAGCCCAGCTCCCACCCCTCCATGAGGCACCACATACTGGGTCCCGTCATTCGCTCTCTGATGGTCCATCGTCTGCAGCTGCCCGTTGCTCTGAGCTACGCTGTCTAGCCTCCACAGCTGGTAGCGCAGACTTTTACCCTGCTTAGCCAGAACGTAAGCCTCTTTGACTGCTGTGCTACCGGCAGGACAAGGACAGCTGCAGTCAGTGGCGAGGAGGAGCCAGGAGAGAGTGGGATCAGGTTGAGCGTGCTCTTTGCTCACGCTGCCCGGATCCAAACCGAGGAGAACACCTGGAATGAACAGATATGTTTCGTATGTGGCATGCTCATGTTTTCAGACCAGGTAAAGCAGGGTTACTTTGGTAGATTGTTGCCATATTAAAGACTCCCTCCAGAGTAGTCTGCTCCTGGTTAGGCTTAACCAGTGGTAAGACTGGCAGACTGAGACAATTTCCTCAAAGTTCCTCCACAAAGGTTCCTCTTTGCAGAGGTGAAGCAAACATGAGTCACTTTCCAGCACACGTCAAGTAAAAATACTAGAATGTACTTCATTGCATAATTAAAATCTAAGGTCAGATCTTTTTTATTCTAAAATATCTGCAAGAGTTTCTAACATGCAAATTAGCAGTGGGAGAGCTGGGCGTATCAACACGGATAGCTACAGGAAAACAGTGGAGAAATTCACCCAGAAGCTCCACGTTTGAAACTCAGACTGAAGCTCCAACATGTTCAGGATTCAAATGAGGAGTCTGTTGGCAACTAGCTAATTTATTTATTTACATTTCATCAGAACGGTACGCGTAGTTCACGTTATGTCACTTGTAAAAAGCGAGTGACTAAAAGGGAAATTAGGTTTTTAAAAACACTTTTCTAAGTTGTAAAAGGTTTATGATGCAAATAGTATGTTGAATCTAACACATTCTACAGCAATACATTAATGTTCAGCACAAATTCTGCAAAAAAAAAAAAAAAGAAAAGTCACAGTTCTTCACTTGAATGTGATCTGTGCTGGCTGTCTCAGGTCTGGTTTAGAGCTGCAACAAGTTATCGAATAATCGATTCATCGTTTCAGTCATTTTTAAAACAAAGTAAAAAAGAATTGCTGCTTCAGCCTCTTAAATGTGATGATTTATGATAACAAATGATTAGTCTTGGTGTTTTGGGCTGTTGTTTGGGTAAAAGAAGCAATGTGAAGACGTCACATTGGGCTCAGGAAATTAAGATGAGCATTTTTCACACTTTTGACATTTCATGGAACAAACAACTTATCGATCAGTTGTGAAAACAGTCTGCAGATTAATCGTAGATGAAAATAATCATTAGTCGCAGCCCTAGTCTGCTTATATTAGCTTCAAACCAGCTTTATGAAACCGACTGATCCTGGTTCAGTTTATTAATTCAATACATGCTTTTCACAATAAGGCCTGTTTTCATGAACCAACCTCATGCTTAGGAAATTATCCAGTCTTACCTGAAGCGACTGCCCAGTGCGCTCTGTGGCCGCTGCGCTGGCAGGGCTCATGGTTGAAATCCTCATCATATCTGTACAAACTGTCAAGGAACTCCGTCCTGTATTCATAGACTTTTCCTTTATGACATCAGTTAATAAAAAAAACAACAAAAAAACCCCACACACGCACACAAAACAAAGTCTTTTTCCTTAAGAACTCCCATCATGCTGTGTTGTCGGGGTCGAGGATACGGGATGAGAACAGGCTGTCTCCCCCACAGGTGTGCGATGATGGTTGCAGCATTGTTACCACTTAAGCCTCCTGACAGCAGTTCTGCCTCACAGCCACAAACCTCCTCTGCCAGCAGGGCCATGTTGTCAGCTGACAAAATAAAAAACTTCATGAGAACATAAAGAAAACACCCTAAACTCAACACAGCGTGAAACTGCATTTGAGTTGCTTCTGAAACATAAAACTAGTTGTAGTTGTAAACCTGGTTATAAAACTTTAATTACATCCTGCATCTGTTTTTTGGTGTGTTTTGTGTGTGCATCACATTTGCATGTCCCCAGAGATGACAAGGATTTTTTATTTTTATGCTTTTGGGAGGATTCACTGCTTTGTTGTGATATCTGAAAACTTCTAATTCCCTGAAAACAAAAAAGGGCAAACCCCTCTCTGCTCATTTCCCAGAGCAATATCCATCCTAAACAAGGCCACCTGGACTGTCACTACTTTTCAAAGCAGTTTTGCACACTTGCTTTGATTTATTTATAGAATAGTTTGTGTTGTAAAATGTTTGTGTATTTTCATGTGTGTGTTTTATGCTATATGTGAACTCCTGACCCAAGACAGTTTTCTACTCTGTGATGGATGATAAAGTTTTCTTTAATTTTTTTTCTTAGTCATTAAGGCCTTGCTCACAGGTAGATTTTTTTTTTTTTTTTAACTGTAGCCTTTCCTGTGGTTAGGCCTTTTGACCACACACAAGCAGCGTTTGAGGCCCCCATAAAAGGACGTTTTGGGAAACTCCTGCCAGGAAGAAGATATTTAAAAACCCTGTTTACAGTGTTGTCACGTGGACAGGGTAAACAGGGTTTTTGGCTGCACACGGCAGATTGTGCACTTATTTCTTGTGTTTGACGTCTGAGGGTGAGCCATTTCTCCCCTCTGTTTACATGCACGATATGTGCAAGGGCGGACGTGCGCTGGTTTTATCATTACTCAGAGGACTTTTGACTTGTTAACACATAAATGTAACGTTACTCTTTCATCTACTGAGGAGCAGAGGCATCATGTGCTACAGAGATCACTGCTGTTGTTTGCTGTTCCACTCTTGTTGGCCTAGCAGAACCGCTTAGTTACTAACATTGTTCAAGCTTCTCATTGGCCAATATGGCTGTAGGGCTCGTGTCATGTCACTGCTTGTTGGTCTGGCGTGTTCCCAGCACTTACCAGCATGTTTTTGCAATTTATTGCGGATGGAGATTTATTTAAAACAGTGCTTGTGTGGACAGGATTTAATAAAAAAAAAAAAAACAAGGAAGGAGGAAAAACAATTTTTTAAAAAATACCCATGTACGTGTGGACTAGGCCTAAAGCCAACTGCCCAAACACTGTTAACACACTCATGCTACCTGAAAACATTTCACCCTGTGCTGTGTATCCCCTCCTCAGTGCTGTTTGAACGACAGTTTCCATGTCAAGATTCAGCTGTGGCTGTCGAAGGTGAGCTGACATCCACAAAGCCACCAGACCGCACCTAAAAAGTAAATGCATCACACACTCACAGTCACAAGCTGGCCAATATGTCATGTTCCATGACACAAAGAATAAAGCATTCAGGTTAAACTAATAAAACAGCCCCACTGTACATTTAACACTTGTGGTAGAAAAATATTAGTATTTACACTTGTGCTTTCTCGATCAAATGTAGATTGAGGTGTGAATAACAAGTGCTGGACTGACACCATAGTGAACCGACTTACTGTGGACCATCTTGGATGAGGGAAGGCACATATGTGTTCACCAGTATCCACTGCAGGTCCTTCCTAAAACTGAAGAATAAAGAAAACACACTGCATTACATTCACAGACATTACAGTCCAAAGCACAGGTGTAAATGATGAATAATGGCTGACTTCTATTTAGCTGCATTGGTCTCATTCCTGAAGAACAAAGACAAAAATAATGTTGGCAACAGTTGTGCTTTTCCTATAAGAACAAGTCATAATACCTGCTGTGATGCCTGGAAATCCTTTGTAAGGCTTCAAATATTCAGTTTTGTTAACTTTGTGTCAGAGAAACGTTAATTCAACTTTATGTTAATTTTTGAGACTGAAGATTAAATTACGTGTGATGAGAAGTGTTTGTAACGACCTTAAGTATGCAAATGGGGTGGACAAAGTATTAAGAACATCTTTTAACAACATCACTATGCTGTGACTTCTCCAATATGTTTTTTTTTATTTTTGCAATCAGCACTGAAAAAACATGATACTCAACTCACTTTCAAATAAATATCTACTTTTGCACTTTATATTTGTCTACAGCTTAGACTATCTTATCTTTTTTTAATAGATTTTGATTTATGCCGTCATTGGTCATTTTTACTTCTTTTTATCACCTTAACGTGATCCATTAAAGCTCTGACTGTTCTTTACTTTTATTTATTCTGTATTTGTTGTCCTTGTTCTTAGCTGATCCTGTTTTTAGTACATTTACAGTAACAAAAACAAACAAAAAACTGGAGTCAAATTCCTTGTATGTGTACACATACTTGGCCAATAAAGCCACTCTGATAAGACAAGAGAAGCAAGACATCCTCACATGCAGACAAACTGGATAATGAGCATATTTGGCGATTGCTCTTGCAAACTGACTGACTTTGTAAATTGATTGTCATAATAGTTCCAGAATTATTTTCTGTGAATTGAATCAATGTCAACACTTACAACCTTAAAACAGCTGACAGCACCTCTTTGGCAATATCCACAGAAAGGTGAACATTTTAAGTTTTACATTTATTGCAGGATTTATAGATTTAATCGTCCAGGAGTCTTTATGCTGAAATGTTTTTGGCAGCATTGTTAGAATATCTGGTACAACTATCAAGTGATGTAATGGGAGTAAGCATGATCATATCTATTAGATGTTAAATAAATTAGTCAGGATTTTTAACAGGCATGAGCCGAAATTAAACTGTTTTCGGGGGGGAAATGTGCAAAAAGTGTTTTTTTAAGTCTCACCTGCTCTCCCTCTGAGTGAGCAGTAAATGGGCCTCTGTATGGTTCCCCTCTACAGGACTCCTGCTACTGGCTATAGTCTGATAAAGCTTCTTCTTGGGTGCTGACGCTGGAGGGGCTGGAGCAGGTGGGGGAGGAGGAGGAGGCGGTGGACGTGACATAGGACACGCCACTGACATCTCTTCAGAGTTCCTTTTGGATAAACCACGACAGAAGTTGTACTTTGGTTAATATTAAGTGCATGTTTGCAAAGGTGAAGGTCTCAGCAGTTCTTGACAATTTCCGAGACACTCGAATTTCCACGCCGTAACTCACAACCTGCTCGCCCACCCTTCATTCACACCTCCCTCCTCCAACTTAGCAAGGAAGTTAACATTAGCTCAGCTGCCGAGCGAAGCCCGTGCGAAAATGACTTTAGTTATCTTAAGTAGGTGTTGGACGCTATTTGGGTGGATACCGAAGTGAAATAACCCTCTCCTGTTATGTTTTATCGCTCATAAAACGTAAGCGGTACTTGTAATACTTCCCACACTAGCATAATACACCCACCTCTTCACGAGCTCAGCTAACCAACAGAACCGGTGTTTTGCCCATATTTGGCAACAGCTGCGTCCTCTTCTTCTTCGTGTTCATTGTCAGATTAAACAGCAACTGTATAGGCTCATATCGCCCCCTACTGTATGTAATAACCATTTTTGTGAGCTGAGCTATCAAGGGACATTCTCTCTCTATCTATGAGTTTTTTTTCCCTTCACGACTAATAAAATATGCTCCTATCTAAGTGCTATAGTTGCACCATGTTTGTGAATGCAGCTATCAAAATACAAACGTTTGCGGTGGTCATAAATTGTGGTGGTTCACACCGGAAACTGCCTGTTGTTCCTTAACGCGAGACCAGAGAACGAGATTTGTGAAGGCCGGGGTTTTCATTCATCATACCGAGGTGAGTAGCGCTCTTCTTTCCACATCGAGCCGAGCAGTTAAATAAGTTGTTTGTAAGACAGACTTTTTGCAAACCATTTGTAGACTTAGGTATATCATTTGGACGTTCTCTTTGTGACAGCGAAGACTAATATTATGAACTAAATAGCTTATTGATAGCAGTTAGCCTAGCTTGAAGTGCTAACGTTCATCTCACGTTAGTTGTTTGCGCACGTTAGCTAGCTAGTTAGCTGTTCTTCTAGCTATTGATAACTGTAAATGACCTATTTCATTTTTTTCTTCTCTCAAAACTCTTTTCCGTAGGTTACAAGATGGCAACTACAGAAGTACGGCTTAATCATACGATTTACATCAATAACTTGAATGAGAAAATCAAGAAAGATGGTAAGTTTACCTTCACCGTCTAACCTTTGGTTTCTGGCTTTAGTTAAATACATAGCAAACAGTTGGAGAGACTCTCAAACTTCTGGTTTCTCTAATTTTTCGTGTTTCTGCAGAGTTGAAAAAGTCGCTGTACGCCATCTTCTCCCAGTTCGGACAAATTTTGGACATCTTGGTCGCCCGAAGTCTGAAGATGAAGGGACAGGCTTTCGTTATATTCAAAGAGGTTAACAGCGCTTCCAACGCCCTGAGATCCATGCAGGGGTTTCCCTTCTACGACAAACCCATGGTAGGTTCAAAACAGGGATACTAGATCACTGAATGAGAACTAAGGTTCCCTAAATAGTGTCTATATAAAAGCTGATACTAATTAATATTCTGCAACATATAAACTGTTGCCTCTGAAAAACATGTGATCTTGTCTCTTCCTACAGCGTATCCAATATGCAAAGCAGGACTCGGACATCATAGCTAAAATGAAGGGAACTTATGTGGAACGTGACCGTAAAAAAGAGAAGAAGAAGGTCAAAGGGCCTGAGGCGTCGGGAGCTAAGAAGGGGGTACCAGGAGTTGCTGCACCCATGGTGGCTGGGGTAGCTGCTGCCATGCCTGTAAGTGGGGCAATAAATCTTTTATTGGTAATCAGCTGGTAGAATTAATGTTAGAAACATTAAGTTGGGTTACAGAAATTACAGTAAGTTTTCCGTAAGAAAATGTGCCTGAGTGGTGAGCAAATCAAGCGCTGTATCAAGCAGGGGTGGGAATCGCAGGGTAACACATTCATATCATAAGTACAACCATGAGTAGTCATAAAGTAGTCATGCAGGGAAATGTGTTTACGGCTCCATATTATTTTAATTGAAATATTGATATTTGGTGCAAGTTATTCCATAATCATATCTTATAAGTCTAGATGATGATGATATATTATCATATCAATATGTTGTCCCACCTCTAGTATCAGGTGATTGTAAATGTTGTGAACTCAAGTTTGTTAGATAATCATTAGATAAATTTCTTTCTTCTTTTCTTTACAAATGTTTTTCCCACATATTGAGGGCTAAAATCCCTGATGCTGTTTTTTCCCTGCTTTGCTTTGGGAAAGTCTTGCCTTATTTCTTTCATCTTTGGCCAGAGTACCTTTTTTGTGGGCATAGTTGCAACAGAAACATGAGACTAAAGTGAGTCATATCTGAAAAGGAATCAACAAAATACTGTACAACAGCATTTATGTAGCCATGCTGACAAGATTGGATTAAACACAGTTATGAATTAAAACTGACTTCAAATTCTCATGCAGCAGACTAAACAGGTTAGCGTATATGTTCCTCAGATTTGTGTGGAGTGCACTGATGGCTTTAAAAGGCACAAATTTAGGAACTGAATGGTGCAAGTGTGGCATCAGAGTGATTGACCTGCTATCACTGTTGAATGTCACTCTTTAGGGAATGCCTCCCATGAGCCAGGCTCCTCGTATGATGCACATGCCAGGCCAGCCGCCTTATATGCCCCCTCCTGGCATGATGCCTCCCCCAGGGATGGCGCCTGGTCAGATGCCCCCTGGTGCCCTGCCTCCTGGCCAGATGATGCCCGGACAGATGCCTGGGCAAATGCCCCAGCAGGTAGTGTGTGTGCCCCAACTTCCAACAGAACAAGTTGTCTTTTCTTAAACAAAAAATAATCTCATTTCATCTTGGTGGTTTTATTCTGACCTCAGCTGACTTTTATTCTCACAGGTTGCAGAAAATCCTCCCAATCACATCCTCTTCCTCACCAACCTTCCAGAGGAGACAAACGAACTCATGCTCTCCATGCTCTTCAACCAGTTAGTACAAACTCCTTTTCTGCGTTTGAAATTGTATTTTGTTTCTCTGATGGATGCTGAACCTGACTGTATCGTGTGTACTCAGGTTCCCCGGGTTCAAGGAGGTGCGTCTGGTCCCTGGTCGCCACGACATCGCTTTTGTGGAGTTTGACAATGAGGTTCAGGCTGGTGCTGCACGAGATGCACTACAAGGCTTTAAGATTACACAAGCAAACGCCATGAAGATCTCATTTGCTAAGAAATAAAGCCTCTCAAGACCAGTATTTCTTACATGCATACACACACGTCTTGATATACAGCAGTGACCTGAGCCAAGAAACGTTTTTAAGGAATTGACACTTGCTGATCGCTACGGCACATGTGGTCTGTTTTTTTTCCAGGACATGTAAGTATACGTTCTTTGCAGCAAGTTGTTGTTTTCTCATGTCACACTGACAGAACTCTTGACACAGAACAATGGTCAGGTAAATATATGGAGTTCTGCTCTGACTTGAAATTCACAGCTTTTTTTTTTTTTAATTGTCACTGTTGTCTTCATACTCAGTTCAGCCATCAACTTGCTGTGTCTTCTGTTTGTTCCATTTTTTAAATTGTTGTTATAAAAAGCATTGCACCCAGAATCTGGTATACCAGATATTGTACCTGGAGCTTTTTTCTTTTTATAATTAAAACTTCTCTTTTAGACAGTGTTCTGCCTCACTTCTTGTGTTTATGTTTCAGTGGGAGTTCATCTCAGGCCAATAGATGGTGCTATAAACCACCTTTCTTCTACCCCTGCTGTTGAGGTCTTTTGCAGGGGCATAGGTGGGCAAAGTGATGAGTGGATGGGAAAACATGCTGTAAATAGTTTTTCCTACCAACCCGACTGATGACCAGATTTTAATACACACTTCCCTGTTGTAATGAATATTGCTGAAACCTTTAATATACAACAATGATCTGTTAGTGTCAGAATGTTAAACCATTTGCCATGGCAGGCTGGGAACCTTTAGGAACTTCCTTTAGACACACTCGTGCAGCTTTTTCCTGGAACAAAAACAACCAACTCTCTGCCCTTTGAAGAGAAAGTTGATTATCAAAATTGTTTGAGTTAATCGGCAGTAAAGAGGTTGATGTCATGCAACTAATGCCCTTGGCTGGAGTCTGACTCAGGATGCTGATGTTACATGATACGCTAAACCACTGTCTGCCCACATTCCCCACAAAATTGGTACTTAGTGGAAAATTGAATCTTTGGCCTTAAAGTAAAATGTCATTTTCTATTAGTCCTTTATTTATTAGAATTTAGTCCAAAGTAGCCCTGATGTGGTCCTCCAGACAAATCCTCATATTCCTCCTGCTTGTAAAGTAAACCAGTCATAGTCTCATTTAATTTGAGCGTTGAAGTACACAAGAGATGCCCAAATGAAACCATTTATTTTGCTTTTGTGTTCTGCTCACTGTAATAAACCAGAGACAGATTAATTTTTACAATCAGATCATGTTATTTACTGGCTTCTCTTGAGCAATCATGCTTTGACATTTCTAAAGTATTGCCTTTATTTGTATCTGTTGAAAGTTTTAAAGGTTTTTTTTTTACCTTCCGTAGGTAACTCAAAAACCAGATAATATCTGGAAGTTAGGTGCTGTAGTTTGTGTTAGTGGGTTTTAGGTGCTGCGACTGGCTGACTGGCACCAGTTTACATGCCAAATTAAAATGAATTACACATGTATTTATTCAGCCCTTGAAACACACTGATGTGTTTGCTGATGTGTCCTTCAACATTAATTCTATCAGACTGTTTTCTGACTTAATGTGAGACTGCTTTAACTGTCTCACCTTCATTATTTATATATATTTAAAGGCGTTGGAGAAGTGTTCAGAATCTTGACACAATTAAAGCAAACTTGGTCACAAGTAAAGGTGCTGGGTTTAAAACTGTTTTTATGTGAAAGTATTACCACTCAAATTTAGAGTAATAAAAATCAAAATAAAGGCTGGGTGATGGGGGCCAAAAAATCATCTTTTTCAGGCTGAACGGTTATTATACATAGTAAACACTGAAGTATTTTCAACAATACTCTAAGGGGGATGTTTGGTAAATAAGTATTTACCGTTAATGTGGTTCTCATTACTAAGTGGATAAATGCAAACAGTTTGGTAAGCTGAGAAAATTGCATCGCCTTATTGTACTGCAGCCATTAAAAGCAGGAAAGACAACACTTACGCTACATCATGATTTAACACTATCCAGTATCTGACATGATACTTAGTCTCACACCACAACACAATAGTTAGAATACTGGATAACATTACTACCTATTGTTGTATTACTGGATTGTATTTACTGGTTTATTAAGAGGCTGGCAGCCGAAATGAGAATAAATGAATTGGGCTCATTTTAAATACTGTATTGTCAGATTCTCATTTCAAGTTCAGTTACTTGAGAATAATGATTATGTTTTAGGCCTCCTTCTATACTGATGGTATGTGAGTAATTGCTGTTTAAACAAATATCTAAAAGAATGCAAAGGAAGACAATGTGTCACATGTTTACCAATTAGTAAATGCCTGCTCAGTGTTTTGTAGCACTTCCTCAAAGGCCTCTCGCTGCCCTCACATACTGTGGGTTTGCAGAGTAATTGGATGCCAACAAGGACCACGTCGTCCTCTCAAAGGCCGGATTCATGAGTGCAGGGAGGAGCGATGTGTGAATAAGGCCTGAAAAGCTCAATTTAGGTGCACACTATCAACTGTGCCCAGTGCACACAGGGCCTCCCTGTTGTGGATTTAAACTGTGCCCTGAGTAATTGTCTTCAGGTCAGCTCAACAGTGTACACAGAAATGCACATTCTTCTGTAGTTTCCCAAGCCTTTCCACACTCCCTTATTTTGCCTTGAGAAAGCGCTGACCTTAGCCACCAGGGCGCCATTTGTGAGTGAGAGAGTGAGTGAGTTTGTGTGTGTGTGTGTGTGAGAGAGAGAGTGTGTCGCATGCTATTGGCAACATGCCTAGCGCATTCTCATTCACCAGCACAGTGATCTTTCAGTTACAGGGACTGAAAGGCAACCAGTGGGTTATGTGTGGGAGTTGTGCCTGTCAGATCAAAATCATCCCCCTAGATAACCTCAGCTATTGACGGTGCATGTAATAATAATAATAATAATAGTAATTGATTGGATTGGGTGTAGGCCTATATAAGGCTTTTCTAAAAACTCAAAGCGCTCCACAGTAAAGGGCGGATCTCGGTTACCACCACCACTAATGTAGCACCCGCCTGGGTGATGCATGGCGGCCATTTTGCATCAGAACGCTCACCACACACCAGCTTGAGGTGGAGAGTGAGATGAATGAATAAGCCAATTACATGAGGAGATGATTAGGAGACCAGATTGAATGAGCCAGGTTGGGAATTTAGCCAGGACACTGAGAAACTCCCGACTCTTTGCAACAAGTATCACAGGGTCTTTTATGACCACAGTGAGTCAGGACCTCGATTTAACGTCTCAGTCGAGGGACAGCACCACCTGCAGCGCAATGTCCCCGTCACGGCAGCAGGAAGTCTCCCCTCCAAGCACTAACCTGCTTAGCTTCAGTGATACCAGAGGACGGGTAACCCTTGGTCTGGCTGCTCCGTCATGTATTGCAGATCATAGTAACTTTACTTTTAAAGCAGTTTGTGCCCCTCGTGAAAGGCCAACATTTGTACCCGAAATTGTGACTTTTTGCTTTTAAAAATATTGTCCTTATTTTCAAACTTGTGAGTTAACCCTTTAAGGTACAGTGTGTAAGATTTAGTGACATCTGGCTGTGAAGTTGCAGATTGCACCAAACTGAATTCCTTTACTCAGCTGCCTTCTCAAGTGTGTGTTGAAATCTGCGATGGCTGTGAGACTCAGGTAAAACAGCAAAAGGCCTTTAGTGCCAGAATCTGGTTTGTCTTTTCTGGACCACTGTAGAAACACGGCATTGCAACATGAAGGGCTCAGTACAAGGGAATCTGCTGTCTTTGTAAAAAACGGTTTCTTCTTAAGGTCACGGAAACAGGATGTTTCTTACTTTCAGGTGATTATACACTAATAAAATTTATTAATGAATATTATGCTCCATTTCTAACATTTTATATAAGTAGATCCTCCTGAATCCTTCACAGTGGACCTTCCAAACCCACCAATCAACCAGTCAGTCAGTCATGCAAACCAACACTGCGCGTTTACATACAGTTCAAACCTTCACAAGCTTATTTTCAGCTGAAGATACCAAATGACTCATAGGGTACACACGCGACATATAAAATATTTCTCTGAAAAACATGAAAACATGACATTAGCTTTTACTACTACTGTCAGAATAAAGTGATTTAACAGACCATACAAAGGGGGAAATCATAAGACTGTAAATTAATGGCATTTTAAAAGATTATTTTAAGTTTTTGGC
>JAQFJA010000024.1:17027220-17037289 GCA_029874485.1 Naso brachycentron | reverse complement strand
TTAACTTTATAACTATAATTTAAATATAATGAATGATTAAAATACTCATTTAAACACTTTTCACGTTCTGGTCTTTATAAAAAGATAAACTCGAGAATCACTAACTGGTAATAATGCTTTCTTTGGTGTACAAACTTTGGGTGAAGGTATGCAGCGCCCCCATAGGCTGAGATCGGTACTGCATAGACCAACAAATAGTTTGTAACTGGAGGCGAAGGAGGCGTGTGACAGCGCTCCGCTACATCGTCTTCGGCTGACCGAAAACACCCCGTTTGTGTGTTTGTGGTCCGTTAAACAGGTAGACACTGAAACTTAAAACGGCTTTTGAGTGTATTGTGCAGCCATTTATCACTTTTTGTCGGTGTTCGTGAGTCTGCGATACACGCATTATTTCTAACGTCTCAGCAGTTTTGCTAAGCTCAGCTAAGCTAAGGCAGGCTAACTGTGATGCTAATAGGCTAACAGCGGTAAAGGCCCAGGCTGTATGCGCAACGAGGCCGATGTGTATTGCTAAAAAACAAAACAAATAACCATAAAACCTCCTCCATAATTTTGAAAACATTGCTGTTTTACGTCACATTTCGTATGAGGGGTGCACACTTAAAATAGAGTTCAGTAACGCTATAGGTAAACAGTGCTGTGGTATGATGAGCCTGACAACGGCAATATAGTTAATGTTAGCTAACTTAGGTTAGCCCTTTGGCTCCAGGCGGTTTAGTTGCTAATATAACATGAATGATGAATCTGTTACACGGACACAAATAATATCTGTAGCCAGCAGGATTTGGAGCAAGAAGCTTGACATCTAAGCTTTCAAAACATGGTTTTGTTATTTAAAAAGAACTAGTACGGTGCTCGTTCGGGACGTGTGCGTTAGTGCGGGGGTATGTGCACAGCACCTAACGCTAACGTTACATGCAGACTCTTTTCTCCTCGATTAGATGCCCAATCTATCTGAAATTGCACAGGGACGATGAGAATTGCTTTAGGCAGATACTGACAAAGCCTTTTGTCCAGAGGTGAATGTAGGTTAAAGTTCTTGCTGGTAACAGATACTCCAACACCAGCCTTCATCGCTTCATATTGTTGACCTCCTGTCACCAGTTTAATTCGTCCCTGACACACATTAAGTTTTGCAGCATGTGTGTGGTGTAGAAATTAGGAGCACTTGGCTTGTATAGCAGGGGAAAAAATTAAGTTGTCCAAGGTGCCACTAATTACCTTTTGAATGGAACTTGCAAAAGCACAACATTTTGTTATTCATTAATCCATGTATTTCATCAACAGTTCATAGTAAAATCTGTCTTTGAATGTTTATATCAGGGGTTTTCAAAGTCTGAGGCTGTAGGCCTCCCCCCAGAGAGTAAAAAAACAGCTGCGCCCCCCTCCCCATAAATATATAAATGAGTTAACATTTTGTATTTTATGAAGTATTTGAATTAAATCTGTTTAACTTTTTTTTAAACATTTTATACATGTTCTTCTGTTAACATTTTTTGGAATATTCTAAACATGTCCATCTGTTCCTAACACCTTTTAAACATATCCCATCATTTTAACATCTTATTAAACATTTTTAACATGCTAATCTTTTTCAAAACATCATTTTAACACACTTCTGGACACAACTTCTTTTTCCATTTGCTGTCAGCAATCTTTTGCTAATACCTTCTTCAATAGGAACAGTGACTTTGGCAGGGATGCACTTTGCAAAGGCACAAATGCAAATCATCCTTTACCTGTAGCCTTGAGCGGTTGTCCTATGTGCTTGTATTTATGGTTAGTGTGGAAAATTTGCTCCCATACAGGTAGACGGAGGTGAAATCCCACAATGTCTCTTGCAATCTGCATATTAAATTGAACTCTCTGGCCCAAGCACAGCATCATCTGTGTTTGCTTGTTGTAAGGGTCCTGACACAGGAAGAGTCCCTGCGTCCTCCCACTTCATGTGCAGTAATGTGATAACCGCTCATTTTCGTATTACTGCAGTAAAAGCACTCTGTTATGTTGCTTGTTGTCCATAACGAGTTTCTTACTAAATAAGATTGAGAATCACGATTTGTGTCCTGGTTAAATTTAGAACTGTGCCTTGTATGTTGCAGATAATTGATTTTTGTTGATGGTTTTAATATTTTCGAGAAAAATAACTGTGATAGAAATGAAGTTCTGTTTTAAAATATTCATAACAATGAAATGATGAAGGAGCCAATTGTTAAGTACAGTAATCTCTCAGAAGAACTCTGTGCAGCTTGTACCCGTGAAATATTTGTCAAAAAAAGTCTGTTGTGCACCTCCTCTTTGATCTGTTCTAAAAACTAAAATCCGTGTATGATCTGTCTTTGACCTCTCTCCCATGTTTCTTCCCTTCTTGCCTCTCTACAGCAGCCGTGCCCCGCCGCGCCCCCACCCCCAGCGGAGCCGTCATGTGGCAGGAGGCCCGCAAACATGAGCGCAAGCTTCGTGGTATGATGGTGGATTACAAACGCCGAGGCGAGCGTCGGCGGGAATACTACGAGAAGATAGTAAGAGACTCTCTAAAAATATGGCATTTTTGTGACTTACTGTAAATACACAAATATAACATCATTATGTATTATTATCATATGGCGTTGGCCAGGTGTAATCTGCAATGCTCTAGACCTGTCCACACTGTGAGAGAAGGCTTTCAAATGTCTTTAACACTGCTGCATCTTCATTTTCTAACGGATATCATGAAAAAGCTTTTTTACCTACCTACCTCACTTATCCTGTCTGTCCAGCACCAGTTTGAGTTTAAGTTGGCTGATGCATGGGGACTGGTTCACCTGCTGTTAGCTTTCTGTGTCTGCCAGTTTGTTTTTTGTTTTAGCAGTCCAAGTTTAGCCTGATTTATACCCTTGATGCCGGATGAATACAGTTATCTCTTACACTTGTAGTGGCATTTTGAACATTTAAGAAAGGATTTGCGAGCTCTGGATGGCCACACTTTTTAAAATAGCACCATGTGATTATAGCATTCTATTTATATGGGTATACAGTGCCAATTTATTATGTTTTGACTGCCTCTTGTTTTGTCCCAACAGAAAAAAGATCCAGCTCAGTTTCTCCAGGTCCATGGTCGAGCCTACAAGATCCATCTGGATCCTGCTGTAGCGCTGGCTGCAGAGAGCCCCATCAACATGTGAGGAAACACATGCACACACACCACATGTATGCTAGTCATCATACATACCAGATGCAGAGAGTGCTTGTGGGATCTTGCTGATCAGATTTGACCTCTTGTTTTGTCAAAAGGATGCCATGGCAGGGAGACGCCAACAACATGATTGACAGGTTTGATGTAAGAGCTCATCTGGACTACATCCCCACCTATACACCTCCACTGCTCAACACGTCGTAAGTATTAAAATAATCTTACATCACATGTAACCCCAATATCAGTCAATTGTGAATATTTCATTTAATTTCCTGCATTATTATTGTGTGGCTTTGTTCAGTCATTCACATGTTCTTCACAGATCATTGATCATTTTGACATTTGAGGCACTTGACTATAAAGGGCAAAAGTCGTCGTCCCCCCCAAACCCCCACCACCATCTTAGTGAAAAAATTCATTTTGAAGGGAGAGTGCTTTGAATGTTTCAGCTAGAATAAAATTCTTCTTCTGCTGTCCCTCTTATAGAACCCCGGAGCAGGAGATGGAGGAGAGGAAGTGCAATTATGAACGCTACAGAGGCCTCGTGCAGAATGACTTTGCCAACAGTCAGTATAACAAACTTCACAGCTGCAGCTTTGAGTAAAACACAGTAACTGTTGAGCCTTGTCAAGCTACAGATAATAAATTTTTACACATCCACAGTGCTGAACTGTTTTTAACGTGACTATAATGGGTAGTTAGCCCACACTGAGTGGGTATGTGTTGTGCTTTTAAACTCCCTGCTGTCCTCACACAGTCTCCGAGGAGCAGTGTTTATACCAGATCCATCTGGACGAGCTCTATGGTGGCCTGCAGAAACCAAATGAAGACGAGAAGAAGAAGTATGTCTTTAAATATTGTTGTCCTAATAAGTGGTTGTGTTTTTTCTACTCACATGATTCCAAGTTGTTTGCTCACTGGAGTATTGAAGTCGGCTGTTTATTTAGAAATCTCTTCTGTTGTCGTGCAGACTGGCTGAAAAAAAGGCAACCATTGGTTACACCTATGAAGACAGCACTGTGACAGAGCTTGACCCTCAGTCAGACAAAGATGAAGACAATTCAGAGAACAGTGAATCTGAAGAAGATGAAGGCATCCCAGATATTGGTGAGAAAATGGGTTTGGCGCCTATTTGATTTACAAATCAGAAAAAGTGAAACTTCAGTATGAATCCACCCAAGAAACAAAAACCCTGTATGTAAAGCAGCTTTGAAAACAGGATGCAGAGCAGGAATGTGCACTGAGGTATAAAAAACAACATTTGGTTTGTAAATCTTTGTCAGTCTGAAAGAAAACAGACTCATTTCTCTATTAATATAAAGAAATAAACAAAACAAGATGACAGGTCAGTTATTTCTTCAGTTTCCAGACTTTTTCACACATACTTACCTGCTGTGAACTGATTACCCGTCCTTAAAATACAACTCCTGTCGGCCTTTGTTGAATACTGGTTAAACATGAGTGAGAGGGTAGCAGTTTCTCAGTTGATAAGCTTTGTGTCATGTTGTCTTTGTGTCTTTGTACAGATGTGGAAGTTGACGTTGATGAGCTTAACCAGGAACAGGTGTTGGACCTAAACAAAATGGCAACCCCATATGGAATGGCTGAAGGAGACTTTGTTAGGTAACATCTATAAGATTATATTATTTCTCAAAGCTCAAATGGTGCTATTAAAAAAAATCTCAGGCTTTTATAAATATTTTAAAAATCTTGTGTTGAATGACCTCATCAAAAAAGTTGTGTCATATAGGTACAATTTGCTGGATTAAGAACTTAAAAAAAACCTTGTAACATTGGTATTATTTCATAGTTGTTTTTTTTTAATTATTACGAACAAATCCCAGAGAAGACAAAAAATATTTTATTTGGGTACTGTTTGTTTGACCTCAGGTTTGTGAAACAGAACTCTTTCCTTCCTTCACTGCAGTGACATGGACCGTGTTGCCTGTTAGAATAATCTGTCACAGCCTTTGCAGGCTCTTTTAAGTAGTTCACTGTTTCACAGATGTGACTGAGCCGATCATGGATGTGCTTTCATGTTCACACTGTTTGAGGAGCTCAGAGGAGTAAACCTTACTTATCACTCTATCAAGGATTAGGATTTGTATGTTTCACCCTTGTAATTATGTGATTCCATTATATATTTCAGACCTTGCATTGTCTTTGGCTCTTTCTGTTTATAAGCAGTTAAGAATTTTTTATAGCTAAACATGTTTCACTGTTCACATAATGATTTTGTTTTTTGCTGTAAAACTTAAAACATGTCTGTTCATCAGGATGTTGAGGAAAGACAAGGAGGAAGTGGAAGCCATCAAACATGCCAAGGCTCTGGAGGCAGAGAAGGCCATGTACTCTGTAAGATAACACACTCAGGAAGTTGTGTCTTGTGATTTCATTATAAGCATCTTTTTAAATGCCATGTATGATCATCGCAGGGGCGGCGGTCTCGCCGACAAAGAAGAGAGTTCAGAGAGAAGAGGTTAAAGGGTCGACAGATCAGCCCACCAAGGTAAGTAAGTTGTCCTTGTATGTTGTTTTCCTTACAAACATTAATTTCATCAAAACGGGTTTAACTTATGTCTTCGTCGCCCTGTATTTCAGCTATGCCAGGAGAGACAGTCCAACATATGATCCCTATAAACGGTGAGCGAACGACTTTGTCCTTCTTCTTTTTAATGCCCTATTGTGTGTCTTTGTGTGTTTATGCGTCATTTTCTGATTTGATCTCAGGCCAGAGTCGGAGTCAAGCTCTGATTCGAGGTCTCGCTCTCGTACTCCCGGTCCAGAGAAGATCACCTTCATCACCAGTTTCGGAGGCAGCGATGATGAAGCTTCTGCTGCTACACAAACAGCTGCTCCTCACTCTGGCAACATCCCCTCCAACTTGCAGCACCCTGCAGGTCATAGCAGGGGCTCCCGGTCGGTAACTTTCCATCTTCCTGGCTTTTCATTGGTAGTTTTCCTCTTACAATCAATTTGCTGTCTGTTCAAGCAACAAGAATACTGATGATAAAATAGTGATTTTTGTGGTAGCTGAGTTGGATAATAGTCAATAACCAAATTGTATCAAATGCACCTGTTGCACTCTGCATGTCATCATAGACAAAAATATGTTGACTGGATAGTTTCAATTGTTGACATTCATGCAAAAGTTTTATTATTGCAATAAAAGGAGAAGCAAGGTATTAATTTTTAGTGTTTTATTTATGCCTCTATAAAAAATTGATCATGTGACAGCAACATTTCTAAATAAAAAGAAAACAAAAGCATTCTGAAGTTAGGCTAGGTGCTTGGCTGGTGTTGTTACTAAAACTGTACGTCTCTGTTTCTACAGAAGAAGAAGGTCATCCTCCAGTCGCTCCCCTTCCTCCTCCTCCCGCTCATCATCTCGATCGTTCTCTCGTTCCTCTTCCCGCTCACGCCGTGCCCGACATGGACGGGGGGGCAGAGATGGGCGGCGTTCCAGGGCCCGATCGCGGTCAAGACGGCGTTCCAGATCGCACTCCCGCAGTAGAGGAGGGAACGGAGGGGCTGCGTCCTGGAGGAGACGTGACCGGACACCATCGAGGTCTAACGACAGAGAGCGAGAGCGGAACAGAGACAGGGACCGGGACAGGAGACGATACTCTGCACGCAGACGAACAAGGTAAGACTTCCTAATGTCTCCCACCGGATTTTTATTTACAACAAACACTGCCGAGACCTCAGCTCACTTTATGTTTCAGGTCCCGTTCCAGCTCACGGCAGGGGAGCAGTTGGAGGCGAGGGGGCCGGAGCAGTGGAGGCCACCGGCGAGGAGACAGCAACAGCCGCAGTCCCTCCCAGTCCCCCAGTCGCACTAACCACAGTCCCTCCCCTGCTCACAGAGGAGCCCAGGTCTCTGCCACCACCATCTGCGACAAGCTAAGAAAGTAAGGAGACCATGTAAACTGCAGCAGAGACAAATCTGCACTTAGACACTGTCGGCGATCTGGAAATTATAATGCACTAATCATAATAATCTATAAGATCATTATAATAGGTTGGCAGTGATTGTTACATGAAACACTATTTTTTGCTGCTCAAAACTGTTAATTTTTCTGTCTTGATTTCTCTGAGCACGGCTCTGTAACATTACCTCGTGGTTCATGCTTCAGAAGCAGAGCGTTTTGTCTGCCCAGTCTCATTTTATTTTGTTAAATTTTCAACATTTTTTCTTTCAATTATTTTGCTTCTACCAATTGTAAGTACGCTGATTTTTGTGATTTATTTTTCCTATTATTTGTCTGTTGTTATCATCGAGAGTCTTAATGTGGTGTTTTATTTTCAAAATGGAAGGGATGCTTTCAGCACCTGCTGCACCTGACTTCCTGTGTGGTTAGGTCTGCTTTAGGCAGCTTGGTGCAGCTTCCGTCAAAAAATTTGCTGGGCATGTTTTTCTAAGTCACTTCTGGGATGCATCTACAACCCACTGCAGTGCATATGATGGATTCAAAGGCACAGAATGGCTGTGATCAGCTCTGAATGCTTCATCACCGCTGTTTAGATTTTGAAGAAGTGCAGTTTTAGAGGATTAGGCTCATGATATAACTCAGGCATGAAGCCACCTGTTCGACTAAAAGAGTGAGCAAAAATTTTGCAGATTAACTGTTATTATGCCGTAAGAATAATTTAGAAGTAGTGTTTATTATTACTTTTTTCTGGTGAATGCATTGTCATTTTTTTAATGCCTCATATTTACCTCTGCAAACTTAAGAATCTGTGGTTTTTTTGTTTGTTTTTGTCGACAAATGTTGTGTCTTCTTCACCCGAGCTAATCGTGTTTTCTCTTCCTCTCTCCAGGCCGGAAACTCCGAGTGGTAAAGAGACGGGAGCTGCCAAAGTCAGTAAGAATTTGATCTAGCTGGGTTTCTTGCTAAAGCCTACGCCTCCCTCATCCCTGACAGGCTGACATGGTTGTCCACCAGACTGGGATGTAGATGCCATTGTAGACCACAGAAAATAAAATGATGTGATTTTTGTTTTTTGTTTTTTATTTTCCCCCCCCAACAAAGTGGACATGCACTGCAGTCAAAAGTCCTTCATCTGTTTTAGTTGCCGCAACAGTGTTCGTCACCTTCTCAGTGTCTTACTGAGAAGATTGTGAACTTGCCAAGGTTGAAAAACGACTGAATCAATGCTGCCATCTCTGTATGGAGCGAACATTTAGGGCACCCTGTCAAGTCTCTTTTGTCTGGGCGGTGCATGCATGTATACATATACATGTGGATGAGAGAGTGCAGCGTCTTTATATCTGTTTTTAATCTCAAATATCACAGAAGTTTGTCACATACATACGACCCTAAGAGGAAACAGGTGATCCCTTTGCTGACTGTCTTGTTCCAGCTTATGAATCAGTATTGGCTAAGTGATTATTAAGAAGTGACAGATGACATTTGATTGACGATTGAAAAACAACATGGGTGTGCTCTGGCCAGCCGTTTTCGGGCTTGTTTTGACAAGCAGCAGAGTACGCGCTTGCTCCTATAACCAAATACTTTATGCCCCACTTGCAGATTGAAGACTTGAAATGAAAGTTAAAAGAATAGCCAAACACTTTGGGAAATACACTTAATTCCTGTCTTGCGGAGAGTTAGTAGATAGGATTGATACCACTCTCATACTTCTGTGGGAAATATGAAGCTACAGGGAACAGTTAGTTTGGTTAGCTTAGCGCCAAGACTAAAACCGGTGAAACAGCTCACTTGGCTCTGTCCGTTCCACTGTCCTCTGTCAGTTTTCACGCTAAGCTAAGCTAAGCTAGACGGCTGCTTGTTGTAGCCTCTTATTTAGTGTACAGATGTGACAGCAGTAACAACCCTCTCATCTCAATCTGCAAACCAGTGAATCAGTGGATTTCCCAAAAGCTATTCCTTTTAGAAAGAAATAATATATGTTAAGTTTTGACATTTTGGGCCGTTTGCAGTCCTGAACCAGCTTCTTTTCACATCATTTCCCTGCAAAGAAGAAAAGATTTGAATGTACTCAGACAAACAAATGGAGCAGAAGTTATTATCAGCTTTGGTAAACTTGCCTGCGGTGTTGTGACCTGCAGTTTTTCTTGCCTGGCCAGGTTCAAACGGCCCAGTGATGGGCGTGTCGCTGACAAAATGCCACAGGCTCTTTCAAAACTCACCGGACCTGAACTTGCCCTTGTTTCAATTTCTGACCCTCTATTCTTTCTCTTTTTCTTCTGCCGGCCTCCCTTTCTCTCTCTCTGACAGTGTTCGTACATATATATGTAATGTGTAAAGGTTCGTGTCATTTGACTGGATCCTGTCCTGCTTTTAAACTATCCTGCAGCAGCTGCAAGCTACAGAACAACAGTTTGCCTCTGTCCACACACACACACACACACACACACACACAGCTTGTACAGCCAGTAAGATTCCAGTATGCTTGTTGACTCAACAAACATCACACATAATTAATTTATCTGTGGCCTTTTTATCTCCATCTACTCTACATGAAGGTGATAGTCTCAAAATTATGTAACAGCATGGTGCCTTTGATCTCTCTCTCTCTCTCTCTCTCTCTCTCTCTCTCTCTCTCACGCACAGTAACACACACACACACACACACACACACACATTTTAGAGGCAGTGAGATGATGTGCTAACACATTTGTTTCATCTGCAGCCCAAGATGACCCCACAGGAGCGTCTGAAGCTGCGAATGCAGAAGGCGCTCAACAAGCAGTGTGAGTTGAACTGAGCACAGTGTTGGTGGTTTGTGCACAAGTTACCAAACGACACAAACCTCTGAGTCATTAAAGCGTTAAGATGTTGTGCCTTTTGTCATAAGCAAATCGCAAAGGTCATAAAACTCTTTAATTGTTGATTCCCCTGCCCCTCCTCTCCCTCACTCAATCTGCTG
>JAQFJA010000024.1:17008821-17021132 GCA_029874485.1 Naso brachycentron | reverse complement strand
TTCTCTGAAAATTTAAAATGTTCAAAGTAAGTTTTTTTTTTTTTTAAAAGCCAGATCTGTTGGTAATAGAGCTTCTCTGGTCATGTTTCCTAGATGCCACTGACATGGCGGATGCCACCAGTCCATCGGACGACCAGCCTTGTCCTCCTCCTCCTCTTCCTCCTCCACCACCACAGGTTCAGGCTCCCGATGAGGGTCGTGACCTCTTGACCTGCGGCCAGTGCAGCCGGGCGTTCCCCCTCGCCCACATTCTCGCGTTCATCCAGCACAAACAAGGTGGCTGCCGCTCCCGGAACCAAGCCCCGGACGCCAACGCCACACCCCCCTCGCCTGCCAACCGAACACAGCAGCGCGTCGCCGACACGGAGCTGGGGCCAGGCTTCATCGAGCTGAGGAGGGGGGTGGCCAGGGACAAAACCTGGGGGGAGGAGCCCGGTGTGAGGGCGGAGCACAGCAGAGCAGGTGAGTGAGGAAGAAGAAGCAGAAAAAGAAGGCAGGTTGCTAATTAGTGACTCTGTTTTTTGTTTTATTGTTTTTTTTTTCACCCGCCCCCCTCTTCGTTTAACAACTGTCCCCCCGTCCCTCTGGCGTCCAGCTCATTAACTAGCCGTTGCCATTAGCAGACCTGCGTGAGTTAGTGATGCGCAGGCTAATTGTGTGGAAAGGATAGGCATCAGGAGCATTCAGAGGGTGCCGCAGGTCCCCGAGGGCTCCACGCTGAGCAACTAAGCTCCACAGCTCCCTGACTGTCAGTCTCTGAGGTGGAATGGACAGGTAAACATGTTTCTCCCCTCTGTCATCCACCGGGCTCCGGACAACAGAGGCCAAAACCACAAAACCAGCACTGGAGCACTTTTGAGTGTCGATAAGGCCTTCGTTTTTCTTTCAGAGAGGGCTGCGATGGTTGTGGTCGTGCACATCAGTATGAAATGGTCTGAGCCGTGGATGTGAGGCTGTTTGTGCAGCTCTCCTTGCTGTCATGACACTATAACAGAGGACGTTGCATCATGTGCTGCTCCTCTGCCATCTCCCACTGTTCTGCTCGGGGCCGAGCCACCTGATCTCCAGGGAATCTCCTCCTTTTTCTTCATCTTACACATGTTGTTATCCCCCTTCCTCCCCTTGTTTTCATATTTTCTGCGTCTCGAGCTAACCTCCCTTTTCAGTCTGCCTAAGGTGCATCATGCTCTAGCACTGATTTCCTAACTGCTTTTTTTTTTCCTTCACACCTTTTAGCTGCTGATTTCTTTAGAGAGGAAGAGTGCAGACACCCTGATGATGGTGCCAAACAGAATATGTCACAGTGGGGGTCAATCAGCAATTCATGAATTCTAATTAAAGTCCTTTGAAATAGAGGAGATGGGGAAATAGTGGAGAGTTTATTTTATTTCCCCTGCAACGGTCAGATGCACGTCAAGGTCTTTTAAGAGAAAAAGAAGTGTGTCGGATGTTGCAAATGACTGAAAATGGACAGAGCATCTTGCTGCACACTCATAGTAGGCATCAGTGCCCCTTTGCACATTTTGAAACTTCGTCTGTCATGTACACACACGTTAGCAGTTCCTTCCTCTGTGTAATGCTCAGGGGACTGGTTCACGCACCATTTCCGTTTGTCCACAAGCCCCCTTGTTTTTTCTGTTTGCAATCTGTTTTTCATCTCTCACTTAGCGTCAGCGAGCGTACCAGTTTGGTAATTTGGTGCCAGCAGCAGGATTATACAACAAACCAAACACGTGTGCGAAGCGAAGGGGAAAGAGCACGACAGCTTGTAAATAATGAAAAAGTGGATAAGTTTGGATTAAAGTTTTATTAGCAAATGTAGGTTGCATTTGTTTGGAGTTTGTAAATGCTATTTTTTTGGGCAGCGGCTTTTTTAGCTTTTCTCCCCTCATGTTTGTTTGGTTTATGATGTAGAGTAAAAGCAGCAAAGGGCAGTTGTAGTCGTAATTGGACGTCCTGCAGCCGTGTTAGTAATAGGAAGTCTTGTTTCACTTGAGTGGCGTTTTAGTGGGAGGGAAAGCGAAGCTTCTGATATGACTGAAAGTGAAAGAGCAGTTATCCTGCAACAGAAATGCCCTCCATCTTCTTCTGCATTCAAGAGAGAAGAAGCGGCGAGGACGGAGGAGAAAAAGGGGGTAGAGGAGGGAGCGGGATGGATTACTGAAGAGCCGCGTGCATCTGTCTCATTCCTTTTTATTTATTCTCCTTGTTTGTTTTTTTTCCTCATCTCCAACATCCCCCCCCCCCCCTTTCTTCCCCCCATCTTCAACACACTTTCGCTGTGCCCTCTTTCAATCCCCCTCTCACCACCACCACCACCACCGCCGCCGCCTCCCCCCTCCTCCTCCTCCTCTCTCCTCCTCTCTTTTCTCCTCCCTCTGCCTCCCAGGGGAAAAGAGATTCTGCCTGCTGCTCGTTAGCGCTCCCAGCCAATCTGCATTTTTAATTAGTAGTTATTGCTTCTGCTTAATATTCAAGTGCTACCCCGGGCCAAATGGGAATCCTTACAAAAAAAAAAAAAAAAGGAGAAGAAGAAGCGAGGAGTGAGAGGGGAGAGAGGGAAGGAAAGAGAAACCGGCTGGGTATTGTGTTTCACTCCAGGACCCCGAGACAAAAGCCGCCCCCCCACCAGCCCTCCGCCCCCCCTCAGGGAAAGATTTGGAAGGTTTTGGGGGAGTGGAGGGGTGAGGAGAGCCGGGGTTGGAGGATGGGTCTCAAGTACAATCCAAAGGGGGTGACATATTTTCGTGGTGTCTCTTGGCCCCCTGTACTACATTATAATCTTTTTATCTCATTTTCTTTTTATCTCCTGAGCCCTGACCTACCTATCTCTCGCTCACTCTCCCTTTTTTTTCCTGCTCTCACTCTTCACCCTATTTTTAAAAGAAGTATCTCAACTTCTCCTGGGTTTCTCCTCGGGCTAGGTTAAAGGACATGAGCACCGCAGCTCCTCTCGTCTCCAGACAGAGGGAGGGCGGGAGAAGAGGGGAAAAAGAGAAAGAAACAGTTGCTCTCTTTTTCATCTTCACTCTCCTCCCCCCTCCAGTAAAATACAGAAGGATTTGACTTGAGGAAACATGAAAGAGGCTTATACCAGAGTCGGCTTTGAACCTCTCCAAAAAAGAAGAAAAAAAAAAAAAGAAGAACTGTTTTCCCCCTCAATTTCGGGATCGTCTCTCCAATTTTGATTTATGCAGAAAGGCCTCATTTGTCAAGCAGGCTGAGTCAGTGCCTGATTTGCATAAAGCGTTCGTTTTCTACGTTCTGCTAATTAGCAATTTGCAGCTTAATTGGAGAGTGGCTCTCAGTTAGGAGACAAAGCTATCCACATATAAAAATATCTCCAGATGTACTTTGCGACACGGCTCGCATCTCTGTCTGCCTTTCAGCTCCATTTCTCCACTTTGGGTCACACTTTCCCACTTTTGCCTCATTCTGTTCTTCATCACCAGAACCTGCTCCTCACTTCTCACTTTACACTCATTTGCATCCATATCAGTCTGTCTGTGCTACTTCTCTGCTAGATTTGGCTTTTATCATGCAGATACTCGAGCTCCTGTGCAGCCTGCATAACTTTAAAGCTGCTATAATCAATACTGTAATGTATGATTGATCTCATGACTTCTTGTATGTGAATAGAGGTAGCTGGTGGTGATAAAACCGCAGATAACTTATCAGTCAACACATCCGTTCGCATCAGCTCAATGGAGGTCTTTTAACTATTATCTTGATTTTTTCTTACCGCTACTTTAGTCTTATCTCTGTCATCGTTTTCAGTTGTAGCATGCAATTTTATTCACCAAAGACCTTCCGTACACTTCATGTTCAAGACAAAACGGCAGACAGACGAAGTTAGCGACCAGATGGTGAACATAGTGGAGCTTTTAGCAGATAAAGAGCCAAATATTTCTTTTAGGAGTTGGTGGAGAATGAGAACAGAGCTAAAAGGAGTGGGAATACTGGACATAGTATCATAAGAAGGACACAAACACAACTTCAAATAATATTAGTGTTGATTTATATCTGCTGGGAGTGTAAAAAGAACTTAACAGCGACTGTTTTCCAGCAAGTTCCCCATATCAGCTTTAAGATTGGGTCAGGTACTGTGGTCAGACGCAGTTTGTTTTCAAAGTGATGACGTCATTTGTTCCCTGGAAGTTAAGACATTTCAAAAGAGACAAAACCAAGTCATTATTCTGTAACTCAGTATTGCTCATCTTTGTTTTCCAGTGCCTGAGGAGCCATCATGTTTCACCTGCCAGCAGTGTGAAGGCGTGTTTCCATCTGCATGGGCGCTTTTGCAACACGCTCAGCACACACACTCCTTCAGCATCTATCAAGAGGACGGGGAGGATGATATCAGAGGAGGAGGAGGAAGAGGAAGCCTGAAAGAGCACAAGCCTGCTGCAGCCACTCTGGACCCTCGCCACCTGGGCAAAGCTCTTGCCTCCGCCTTTCAGCCATCCGCCCTGCGCCTCAGTCGCTCCCGTCAGATGCACACCACCTCCTCCTCCAGTAACATGCAGGCTCTGAACTTTTCAGTGCGGCTTAGGGAGCTCGCCGAGGGGAGTAATAACACCACTGGCAGCTCCCCTGGGGGTCTTGTGCTGTCTCCGTCCTCTTCTCCTCCAGCAGCTTCTCCCTTCCCTCAGACAAGTGCCCTCCAGACCGACTTCCACTGCGAGCCGTGTGACCAGAATTTCCAATCTCTGCGCGCCCTGTCCGCCCACCGCCGGACTCACGCCTGTGAGAGGCCCTATCACTGCGGAGTTTGTGGAGAGGCCTTTGGCCAGAGTGGCCAGCTGGCCCGTCACATAAGGAGCCAACACAGGGTGGTTGGAAGTGGAGGATGTGGATACGAGTTGGTGGAGATGGTGGGGATGGAGGAGGATGTAGGGAGGCAGGGAGTGAGAGGGAGGTTTCAGATGCAGCCAGGTGGAATTATGGGAAAGGTAATGGTTTGTGCAGACATGAGAGCACAGGGACCCTCTGAGCTGGACCTGACCATGCCCAAACACCCCTCCATAGCTTCAGGCCTGATGCTGCTCACCTCGCAGGTTAGACCATCAGACAGGGAGTTACTGAGGCTGTACCAGCGCCAGAGAGAGGGCGGAGAGGGAGGGGAGGAAGAAGCAGAGGGACAGGGGGAGCCTCAGCACACCTCACCCTGCGCCAGCCCCTCTGAAGGCTCACTGGAGAGCGGGGAGACAGGGGGCAGCGGTGAGAGCGGCATCGCCAGTGGCAACTGCACACCCAAACGGCCAGAGATGGGCGACAGAGTGCGAGGAGTTGGAGAGTGGGAGAACGAACGGGGGGAGATCATAGAGAGGGAGAAAGAGTGGAGCTCAGTGAAAGTGAGCGAGGTTGTACAGGAGTGGCAGAGGGAGAATGAGCGGAGAAGTGTGGGAGCAGCAGTCAGCAGTGGAGGAAACAACAACAGCAGCACTGCCACCAGTACAGCTGGTAAGAAGAAGAAAGACGAAGCCTGCGAGTTCTGTGGTAAACAGTTCAGAAACAGCAGCAACCTGACTGTGCACCGCCGCAGCCACACAGGTGAAAGACCCTACCGCTGTGGCCTCTGCAATTATGCCTGCGCTCAGAGTTCAAAGTTAACGCGCCACATGAAGACCCACGGTGCCCAGGGAGCCAAGGCTTCCTTCTTGTGTCAGCTGTGCGCAGTGCCCTTTACAGTCTACGCCACGCTGGAGAAACACCTGAAGAAAGTTCACGGCCTGAGCCACGCCAGTGTGGGAGCGTACGCACAGGCCAGCGCTGCAGACACTTTGGCCGCTATAAAAGCCGAAGAAGAAGCAGTGGCGGTGAAAATGGAGGAGGACGAAGCCAGTTTGGATCAGACAGAAATGGAGAGCAGAATGAAGAGCGACGCTGTAAGAAGCATGGAGGTGGAGGAGGGGCGAGGCCAAGCGGAGTATGTGGAGAACAGTGGGAGTCCAGCTGTAGTGGCTGAACTCCCACCTGTAAGCAATGCAGAAGAGAGCTTAGCTTTGACTTCTGCACCGTGAGAGAGCTGCTCTCACTTACTGACATTAACTGTTTAGGATTTAACTCGCCTATTCAAATAAAAAGCACTCGTCCCATCATTGAACTGACATTTACATTAAACTGGAATCTGGTTCAAAGAAGATTCTGCAGAAAGCGGCAGGCAGACTCGTCCTCTCTGCCAGCATGGAGGCACCCAGCAGCCACGTTGCTCATGATTGTATGCACAGCTGCTGGCTGAAACTAAGTGCCTACAGTTCACAGACCACAGAGCAAAACAAGGCCATGACATTCAACAGGGGAGATTACCAGAGCTCTTGAACAGGAAGTGAACCGCCACAGTCCACACCGACACAGGAAACTGATCACCATGTTGCAGTGCAGGATGCAAAAGACGAGTGATTTATCTCTCCGGCGACCCACCGGACAGCTGGAGACAGATATTAACTGTCAGATAGTAAAGAGAAGGGATTATATTGATTAAAAAAAAAACTAGCAATAAAATGTTTGTTAATATATTTTCAGCATCAGCAGATGGTGAGAGAGAGCTTATTGTGCTACCTAGCTGTTGCAGCTTTTCCTTTTTGAGAAGGCCTTTTAAAGACTAAAGATGTTTGAACAGACGCAGGGGTGAGATGAATCCAAACACTGTCTGCCTGCAGTTTCTCAGACTCCTCTTTTTAAAGGCGCTTGGTTGTCACAACACTTGTCACTCAACCTAATGTTTACAGGGCTCTCGGGGCCTGGCAAGGTTGTGCTTTGTGACAGTATGTATGGATAAATGTTATAATTTTATAAATGTGAATAAGGAGACTCAAAAGTCTCTTCTACTGATGGTTTTGTTTCATAATTAGTGTCTATGCATAAAAAAACTGCAATTTTACCTATACATGTAAAACGGGTGTGTATCATTTTTCTCTGTTTGTATCTATTGTTGTGACGGTTATTTCTCTCTCTCTCACTGTTTACATTTGTAAAGTGCCGGACTGCTCCAAGCTCGTGCATGTTTTTCGCAGCCATTCGAACCGTTTCTTTTCTCGTTTACTTGTCTGTGTTTGAATTATTCCTAATTTATGGATGCTGCATGTCGGTGGTTGTGAATAAAAAGAAGCTGTTCCACTGCTGAATTACAGGGTTGAGAGGTGCAGGAGTAGCTAGCTGATTGGTGGAGTTTTGTGGTAAGAGAGCACTTGGGCGGGTGAGTTGTGTGAATGTTTTTGTGTGTATACATCGGGGAAAAATCCTCAGGCGATGCTTCTACTCGAACACTTTGTCTTGTCATCTCGTGTCAGCAGGACCCGGCCAGACGTGATTTCCATGTTGTGCTTTTCTGATGACTCAATCGTGAGGATTTAAGTTCAGAAACATGAGAAAAATCTGTTCATTTCCAAATATAACAGGACAAAGTTGTCTAGTAGAGTGCTGCCTTATTTGTTGTAACTACTGTGATGAGTTTGTGTCACCACATCTGATTTCTTCTTGCATTCATGTCAGGGAAAACAAATTCTTACATGTGTTGTGTAATGAATGATTGTGAAAGAGTGCAGTGTAACTGTTCAGGGATAATATTATGTACATAGATTGTCATTCTTGCTGTTGCTCTACTTGTTAATGTTATTATTATTGATATTACCTGCCTCCACTTTTCCTTTCAATGTCTCCTTTATGCTGAACACTGGCCATTGTGAAGCTCCGCCCCTCTGCTGTCTTTGTAAACTCAACCTTATTTTGTAATTTAGGAACCTCAATAAAGAATTGAGGGGAAATATTTTGTATCATGGAGTCTTTTTTTTGTCTGACACGTGTCTTCTTATGCATGTAGCTGCTTTTCCATGCATGTTTTCTTTCTGTCCTTATTCTGGAACCCACAACAAAGCTTCTGAAACTTTTTTTAAGCGTCTTTTCTCACCAGGATGTTGTCTTAGTCAGTGCGGGTCGTTTCTCTGAGGATTGCAGCCAGCGCTGAGTTATTAATTTTTAATGTGACTGTTTGGTTTGGGGACCCTCACTCCTTGTTTACATCCTTGTGATGTTACTGGCTTTGTCTGGAAACACTGTAATGTAATTCCAGCAGGCCGCATATGTGAGTGTATGTATGTAGATATGCATATATGAGCTGGTGTCAGTCATCTTGCAAGTTGTGAGATGGGTGCAGCTGTGATGGGACACAGGCGACAAGGGTTTCTCAGGATACAAAAATAAGGAGGGGGGCAGTTTGGTTATTGTTTGTGGGCATGTTTGGAGGCAGAGTGGGGTGGGTCGGGAGTGTCAAGGGGTTGGGATAATTGCTGACTCCATTTTAAGGGCATAAAAACCTCTGCACCAGCATCTCTGGCCTTAACCCCACCCCCAATGAAAATGATGTTCTATGATCCCTCTAGCTCATTAACAGCAGGTCTTTTAATGAGCTTTCAACAGGGTGGGGGCTGGGTAGATGAAGCGGAGGAGTGGGGTGGCATAGTGGAGGGTGGTAGTGGTGGTGGTGGTGGGGAGGAGGTTTATTGCACCAGATGCACACACGCCCACTTCTACCAATTACCATTGTGTTATAGAGAATAAGGAGGAAGTAAAGACAGGAGCCCCTCGGACGCAGATGAGTCAGTTTGTCCGTTTTCCTCCACAGAGACAGAAAAAAAAACAGGAGGGAGGACAGTACAGGTGACAAATAACATCCTCCGTCTCTCCCTCCGGTAAACTCTGCCCTCCCTGTCTGTTTGGCGCCACGGCGAGCGCCATTTGGTGCTCGTATGGACCCAATTATATAAGGTAAGGTGATACACAGCAGAACACAGCACAGTAGCCCCTACAGCAAGTGGATATGTTTTCCACGTCCCCGAGTGCCCTTTGTCTTCCTGCGGTCCACACCTCTCGGAGCTGCTGTCAAACCCTGCACAGGCCCGTGGCAGCACCCCATCCAGCCAATCACAGCATGAAGAGTTTATAATGTCTGCCAATGGGAGAGTGAGGCTGGGGATCTGTGTGTTGGAGAGTGTGTTTTCTGACCAGTAACTGCCCCTGGGCAGTAATAATGTGGACTTTGAGATCTAATAGTTGTGTCTCAGCTCCACAGAGAAACCTTTTGTTGGTTTGGAAGTTGGGAGAGGTCGCAGCAAAGATACACATACACACACACACACACACATACACACACAACCAACAGAGGATTTATTCATGCTGTGCACACTTTAACAACCTTTGCAAGATGTAGATATATTAATGTGAGGAGAAGCACCTGGTATTTGGGTTAGCTTAACATTGTGACAGTTGAAATGCTGTGCATACAGCATCTACATGACTTATAGTGATTTTCTGAACTTATTTGGCATTTTTCAAACACTATAAGCAACAATCAGTATGTCCATATCCTCATGGCCAAAGCCAAGATGATAGACACACACATAAGTTGGATTTTTGTATTTGCATTCAGTCAACTTGGTAAATAATTCATGTTGTCCATGAACTTTATTTCCCAATATTAAGAATGAACGATGCTTCTATGCCCCTCCCACACTTTAAGGGATAAAACTCTGTCAAAATGCTGAAGTAACATATCCACCTAAAATATAGGGAAAGACAATAAAAGCAAACTTCATCCAGGTTATAAACCCCCAAATTCACCAAAAAAACCCAAAAAAACAAAGCTGAGCTCAGCTACAACAGATATCAGCAATATTAAACCACAAATATCATTAGGCCTACATAATCTATTTTTAGTTATCAAGAAATAAATAGTGTAATTATGGCTGCCAGTTTTGCCAGTTATCCATTTATTTATTTTTTTGTGATATACATTTTTTCTTTCATTCCTTTAAGCATTACTACAGCAGCGACAGCAGGTCACAGTCTCTTGCACTGACTCTTTTAATACAGACAAATGCAACATTAAGATAATAATGACACTTAGAAATTTGCAAACAGAAAAGAATGAATTGTTGAAACAAATGAGCAATAGAATACAGCAATGCTGAATGAAGAGCTATATTTCACTCAGATCCAATCAATGTAGCTACAGGTAAAGTCTGGGATTGATTAAATTAAGACTTCAGATATCAGACAACAAAATCAGATGAGTTAACTTTGCTTTGTTTTTGCAGTTTATTTCGTCCGAATGGAGCAGAATATTTAGGGGCCTTTCTACCAAGCCCTGTTGTGAATTTGGGAACTACAGAATGAGATCAGGTAAAGCCTTGAGTTTGCCTGTGCCGTGGAGGAGCTGGAAGAAATTCAAAATCAAACTCAAGATGATTAGCTCTGAAAATGCTCACAACAAAGGGAATGTAAGAGCTACTGTGTTTGTTTTCCTGCGGGGTAGGCCTGTGGCCATGAGAGGCTCTCACTTATGTATGAGAAGCTAAAGCTGTGCTTTATCATGGAAAAAGCCAATTAACTGGGAGTTTTTAATTACATTTCTCATGGTATACTGTGTGAAGCCTCCAATCATCTCTGCAGTCCCTGTCCTGTTGTCGTCTTCCTCCTTAGAATATGAAGAGGAGGCAGAGGCGGAGGATTAAATCATCAGCAAGGCAGACTGAGATGGGGATAACAAGAAAGAGAAAGATGCTTTCGGGAGTGATCAGAAAAACCACAGGACTCCCTCTATGCTCTTTATCCTTGCACAGTTCCCACAATCCCCACCTTCTCTCGCCCGTCCCTCCTCCCACAATGACCGCAGAGTGAAACGTGAACCCTGGAATTACACCAGCTTCACCTCTCCTCCCTCACCCACCCCTCACCCTCCTAACCTCTTAACAGTGAGAGTGTGAGAGGCAGGGATGAGAGAAAAAAACGTCCCAGGCAGCCATCCGTCAATCCGGTGCCTCTGTTTTTGCCATTCAACACCCTCAGATAATGAGAGGAGGGAAAGACAAGGAGGGTTCATTCTTATAGGGGGTTATATAATGTCAACGATCACTGAGGACGAGCTCTGAGGGAGAAGTGTCATTTCACTTTGGGCTGAGTATGAGGAAGTGCCGATGAGACTAGAGGCAGGTTGATTTAAAAACAAAAGGGAGGAAGTTCATGGATTTCTCTTTTTTTCTCAGCGTGAGACAGAGTTACATCAAACAGGCACAAATTGTTGCCAGATAATGATGGTAAAAATAAATTTTCTAAATTAAACTCAATAAAGCGCAGTGGTGATTCCCCAGTGTTTTTTGTTTTGTTTTGTTTAAGGATTGCAGGGACATACATGCACACAAACCCCAAATATATTTTTTATATTCATACACACCAGATTTACAATGCTACTGCAAAAAAACACCCTGAATTCGAAAGACTACAATTTTATGCAAAGAAAGAAAATAGTGTGGTCTTTCAACAGATTTTAGGTCGACTGAATTACTTTCTTGGGAACTTTTGCCCCTAGGTCTAAAAGGAAAGGACAGAAAAGTAAAAAAAAAATGCATCCATCCACAACAACTGTCATGTGAAAACAGTCAGAGATGCATCACCTTCATAATTTTCAGATTTAATAATGCAATATGTTGCAGGTAGAACCACAGAATATGTCAAACAGGACAATTCATTGTATCAATATTCTGATATGAGGCTACTTTATGATTTCTGTGTTGTCTTTTCATGATCTAACAGGCTTTTATTGCTTTTATGAGATATTATGGCTCTATAAATCTGGCCGTTTCCTAAAGGGATGGCTCGTACCTACTTCAGTAAAATAGCCACATTTGTTTAAGATTAATATGAAATGTAAGCACCAATAGTGATGCCCAACAATCAATACAGATGCACAGTAATCAGTCAAATGTATCTGCTAAAGATTTCCTATAATATAAAGTCAGAATAGGGGGATCTGATCCTTCAAGTGAAGATGACAATTCCCAAACTTGCTGTCAAGTTTTTTGCCTGTCATTAGATGAGTTGATAGGACGATACGAAACGATACAGTACCATAAGATACGATATGATGCAATGCGATACCATATGATACCATACCATACAATATGATAGGATACGATACCATATGATGCAATACCATGCCATGCCATACGATACGATACCATACAATATGATACGATACCACATGATATGATACGATACCATGTGATGCAATACGATACCATACCATATGATATGACTTGATACGATACGATACGATACGATACCATGTCATGCAATATGATACAATGCGATGCGATGCAATGTAATGCAGTATGATATATGATATGATATGATTAACTTGCTACACTATGTTATCATATGATAATGTACATAATGATACCATACAATATAAATTATTTGCAATAAATAGATATGATACAACACAAAACATTAGATACAATTAAAGGCATACAAGA
>JAQFJA010000024.1:16982663-17007871 GCA_029874485.1 Naso brachycentron | reverse complement strand
AGGCATACAAGACAATATTACATGATGTGATAGAGTATGACAGGATACGATAATACAGTACAATGTATTAGATATGATTTAATACAATGTGATGCGACATTACAACACATGAAATAAACAGACACAATTTTTTAAAGTGAATCATGACACGATTTTCATTTAATGAAAGAACTTTATTTCACGACTCAACCATCTTTGCTTGCCCTTTCGTTTTGATCATGCAAAATGTTACTATGTCGAGTTGATCTAGCAAGTATCAGTTAGAGGTTGAGCTGTAAGACTGTAGCATCAGAGGGATAACCATTTATCCTAGTGAGCCACATGGAGTTGCTGTGGACCTTATGAAAGGGTTAAAGGTGTCTGATCTGGACTTCTAAAATGAATTTTTGACTTGAATATTGACAAAAAAGTGACAGCATGTCCTGTTTACTGGTAAATGTCTTTACTCTCATTCTATATTGCTCTTGCATAGAGCTTCAAGGATGAAGTTGGAACCAAATTACAGCGTAAGAGGACAGGAGAGATAAGGTTATCAAATGTGTTTCCACTTAAACACTCTGACAAATTGTTCCTCCAGTGTCCGTTACTCTCTTTTTTCTTTCATAAACACACACACACACACACACACACACACTCTGTTCTTGCTGCACCTGGTGACCCTCCTTGTGAATTGGACACACGCGCACACACACACACATACACACACACGCACACACTCAATAGTGTTTTAAATAAAGTCAAGAAATGTCCAAAAATGTCAGAAAAACAGGATTTAACCATACACCCTTCTCATCCTACCCACTCCCTCCATACAAACATACACACACACTCTCTCTCTCTCGCACACACACACACACACAGCACTGAGGTCAGAGGTGTCGCCTGGCGAGCATGCATAGTAAGGTTAGGAGGTTGAGTTCAGTTCTGACAGGTGAAAATGCTTTCATGTGTTTGTTCTGTGCTGGCCTGAGGGCAGGTGAGCTGCAGCTTCTAACCGCCTGAACTAGAGTCTTCACATGCAGTGAATGTCCACTGTCAGCCCACATGTATAACTCTTTATGTTTCACACACTTTGTCTAGTCACCTTTTCAGTTTTTCACTCACTGCATTGCATCACTATGAATCATCACTCATCAGCTACTGAGAAGTAAGTGTGATTGATCTCCATAAAGGCCACTGAGTGGTTTCTAATAACGATGCAATACACAGATACGTACGTAACCTTCACATTAGATGTAAAGGCAGCAGATTTTAATCACTACTTGTTTTTTCCCATGTAACACAAACACAACACTTGCACAACAGCTGGGTGGGTGTTACCCTCTGATATTAAAGAACTGTTATGCTTTCATGAAAAGGTTTTCATTTACATAAATTCATTTCACATCAATTTTGTGAATTTTCCTCATTACTGGAAGCTGTTTAATTTCCCCTGTCCATCTCCTGATCCCTCTGCTGTGCTGTGAGTGATGCGGCAGAAAACGGGACGGGACAAAGCCGGTTAACCAGCAGGGAGAGTGAGAGGGGCCCAGGGGCTGCTGGTGCCGGGGTCGTGGGATCAGAGCAGGTCATGAAGGTGTGGGAGTGTCTGCTCGGCCCTCTGACCTTTGTCACTGAGGCTTCCTATAATCCCGTCCTCAAAGACCATACGGACATAATGGAGAGCCCATGAATGGAGTTAAATGGTGACCATTAGGCGGATCTGTGTCGTTATTCTTCTTGTTTGTTTAGTCCCGGTCAGTCTCACGTTTTCTGTCTAATCAGGCGTGTAATGGAGAGACGGCTGGAGAGGCCTGAAGAGGGCACAACAGAGAGGAAAAGAGTTTATAGGAGATGGATATCTACCAACTTTAATGAACGACACAAGAGGGCAGAGAGATGGAGACGAGGGGGACGGTAATTGGATGTCCACTTCAGATTATTTGAGTCCTGACCAGAGTTCACAAGTGGACTGCGCAGGAGGAGGCACAATCACTCCCAACTGAAAACTGTTTGGTCAATTTCCGTATCCCAGCACAACAAGAAGTCCTTATGAATAATCTGTTGCACAAAGAATGTCCCCCCTAAAACATTAATCGAGTGAATTCTAAAAGGTTTAGAAAATCTGTCAACAAGATGATTTTACCCCAAGGTCATTGTAAGAGCTGTTAGATAAATAAAAATATGCAAAATGAGTAATTATTGAATAGGTTTTGGCTCATTTTATTAGAAAATCTTGCTTTCTTTATTTTTCCTGCACTTAACATTCCTATATAAGTGATAGAAGACACTAAAAAATCTGGATACTACTCTATGATAAAAAATCTTTAGCAGTTGTAACTAATGGCTTAGTAATTGGTTAATAAATCACTTACTCTTGCTTTATAGAACAAGGTTGCCAGGTTGTAATATTTCTCTGGTGAATCATTATTAGAGTATTACTCTCTAATAAGCCACAACCTGGCAACCAAATGCTTGTTCTCATGATTTGTTCTCAGAATTTACTTTTTCTTTTTTTTTTTAAATCAGAATTAGTTATGACTTTAGTTACAACTTGTACAGCCTTAATCAAACATGCTAAAAATAGGCTACAGCATGCAGCTGCAGAAGTTAGTCTTTGGAAAATCAGAAAACAGAATAAGACGATATCAGTGATGTCACCTCTTGCACTCTGTCCACTGTGTTTCTCATACTGCAATGATTTTGGGTCAGTTCCCATCACATCTAATAGAGGGCGTCCATGTCAGAGGCTCTTCAAAATAATATCATTATCATCATCAATATTTAATTGCAATACTATTTCTACACAAATGTCAATTAAAATTTCATTTGTTTTCATGAATATTAAAGCTCACCTTTATCAATTAAAAAAATCCTTACAATAAAGAATAAAGTCCATATTGCCTTTGGTTTGAATGTTTCAGGATGTGAATGAATTTATTTTCTTTAAGAATTTTTAGGAGGTGATTGACTAGAAACAGAAATGTACGTTCAATAACAGAAATCAGCCTACTTTGGGAAAGACATATTAACATTATTAACAGCTCCTCTTCTCTCCTTTTTAGATAGGGAGTCAGAAAACTGTTAGGCTTTTAGGATTTTAGGCTGTTATTCAGGCTATAGATTTTATTGAGTAGGTGAAATTGTAACTAAACCTTGGTAGTTAGATAAATTATCATTTTATTCGCTGTAAACACAAGCTAAGCACAACAATTTCAACTTTCTGTCAATTGCTGAAGAATATTATTTATCTGACAAATAGTAGGCTGCTGATATAACTGGAATTCAGTTTGACATCAAATGAGCTACTTCACAATAAAAGTAGCCTAATCCTCTGTTGTGTGCTTTTATTTTAATACATCTTGAAGGGCACTTCTACAGTTTATTGTCTTTGCTATGAAGGGAAAAGACCCGGAGTTCACCGAGGACATTTAGGGAAGTCCCCTTCACCCCCCTGTAAGTATCTGTGATGAGTTGTTCTCTGGGGCCTTTATGTGGAGTAGACTGACACCTAGCGTCAGTTTGAGAAAACTACCAGACCTCCTCTCTGACCTGTTCTCACTGTCAGTGGGTCACATTCCTGCAGAGGAGGCTGCACTTTCAGGACCGCAGTCTCCTTCTACACTGTCATGAAACCAACATGTCCGTCCTACGTTTCTTAAAAAGATCATTAAAAAGGAGTCTAAGATTATCTGGCTAACACACACACACACACACATACATTAGGCTACCTGTGAACACAAACTTTCACGCATTTCACACAAGATTTTTTTCGAATTGTATTTTTGTACTTCTAGGAAATTTCTTAGGAAGTTTCCTGAAGGGCAAATTGAACAGCCTAATAATAATAATAATAATAATAATAATAATAATAATGCCTGGTTAAGCCCCACACAATTGTTCGGTCGTCTAATGCTCATTGCGTCTCTCTGCCCCGTTATGATGATGTCGTGATGATGGACGGTGAGTTGGGGAAGATCAAAGAGGCTCTTGGCACCGTGTCATTACTCCGACTCCAGCCCTCCGCTGCCCCCGGCGCTCTGCGTGCCTTTCGGCCATGGGCAGAGCCGAGGAGACGCCCCAGGTCGGCCCTCACCTGAGGTGGGTGTGCGCTTTGAACTCTATTTAAGCAGCATCCTATTTTACTTATTCACTCGACAGTATGGCGACTAACAAGGACGCACCTCTGGGCTCAATCAAGAACCCGATCAAGTTTAGAGACCAGGACTTCAAGACTCTTCAGGAAGAATGTCTGAAGTCGGGAAAGCTGTTTGCTGACCCAGTGTTTCCAGCTGAGCAGAAGTCCATCGGCATGCCGGAAGATCCGGATCCAAAAAAGGCGATCAAGTGGCAGCGACCCAAGGTACCAGTGCGCACGTTTTCACTGTCAGCTTGTGCATGCGTGCGCCAGTTAACCAGATGTTGCGCGGTGCTGTGTGTTTGTCATCAGGTCTACACTTTAATCACTGAAGTTGTAAAATAATTAATAATATTGTCATGTTAAAGAAGAAAAGCCTGCACACAGCTCACTGAAAATGGCTGCCAAAAGCCTACATGTAGCCGCTTGCACATGTTGGAGCAGATGCCATTATAAACTAATGAGAAATATATTGGTGTTGTTTCTTCACGTGAACTGTGTGCTGTTCACAGTGTGGCACAGCAGCAGACAGATGTTTAGCTGAGATGGGGCTCAGGTCTGAGCTTTTTTTTAGGCTGAAGCTGACTTCTCAAGAGAAGCAGAACGTGACTGATGAAATAACAAACTAATTTTAAAGTTATATCCTAAAAGGTGGAGTTGTGAGACTGAAGAGGCACATCACAAATTAAGCGTTCAGCCACATTTTATAACCTAAGTAAAGATAAACTGACAGTTCACAGAGAGGGGAACCCTGTTTCGTCTCTGCAATGTTCAGTATTTTAAGGTAAAGTGGATAACTTAATGAACTATTTGAGTGTGATTTTTCTCATATGAGACTCCACATAATTTTACCAGTTTAATGGCTTAAGTTTGGTGTGATAAGCAGTAATTATCAGTTCGTAATCCTGCAAATTATACTTAAAATTTGATAAGAACATTTTACTATGTAAACTTCGGTCTGTGTTTGTGTTTTTGTGCTCACTCAGCAATAATTAATATAATTTATAAGAAAAAACAGGCATTCAGGCCATAAATTAATAATGATCATAAATTTTATTTGCATAACATTTGCCAATCATGGAGCATTACGGGCTTTCCAGTTCATTATCACGGAAAATGTCCTGGAAAAGATTATTTCTGGAGAGAGAGAGAGGAAACTCTGAACTAATATACACTGTCAAAATGTTTGAAAAACATGAAGAAAGCAGAAAAGAAAAGGTACAATAAAACACCACCTGTGGAACATCATGTAGTTACAATAGGGCTGCAGTAATTAGTATAATTATCACTTTTTATCGAATGTCTTTTAATGTATTGTTGCTGTTTTTTCCAATTAACAGTCCAAAACCCATAGATATTTACTTTCAAACATAGATGACAGGGGAAAAACATCTAATAATTCCACTAGAAAAGAGGCAATGATATTTTCACATTTTTTAATTATTATTTGATGTGACAAAATACCCATCAAAACTTCTCTTACTGCTTAAAAGTCATGATGTTGATGTCAAAAAAGCAGTTAACGGTTTATCAGCATTTCAAACACATGAAACACAGTCAGTACACAGCATAAACTTAGACAGCAATGGACGGATTCACTTCTCTGAGGCTGACTGGGTGGAAAGTGTTTCAGTTCATGAGTATCAGTGATTCTTATCGCTGTGGGGAAGAAGCTGTTGGTAAAGCGAGAGGATTTTGTGGCAACTGACCGGAGGCGCTGCCTGAGGGGAGACACTGGAGCGGAGGAAGGTCTGGGTGTGTTGTTGCTCATGTTGTCCACTTCTTGCTCCCTCTCTGAAGGAAATCAGTAAGAATGCTGTGTTTGTGGAGGGGACGATTGGGACCACTGACATCTGTCAGGGCCAACTGGGTGAGTACATCAAGAAACTCCAGCGTCCACAAATGTGGAACTCTGTTTCTCCTGACCACTGCCCCTTCACTCTCCACATTGAGTGAGCTTTGAAACTGCAATACATCATGGATGCTCGTCTTAAATTTGCATCACACAACACCCATACAACCAACATCTGAAAAACTTCTTTACATAGTTCCTACTGTTTGTTGTTGCTGTTGTTGTTGTTGTTGTTTAAGTTTTGTTTTTCGAAGCAGTGGGTCAAAGTTACACAGTGTTGCTTTAAAGAATGCATCTACAATGCTTTATGAAGATACTTATGATGCGTCAATGCATCTACAGTGCTGTAAAATCCTAGTTAAGGTTAGCCATTATCACTTATAATGCGTTGTAAGTGTGTTCATAATATGTTTTAATGTGTTATATATGTTCATAATGTGTTATAATGCATTATAGATGCATGCTTTAAGTAAAGTCTCAACATTTTTTAATTACATTTGAATGTTTTGACTCATGACACAGTTTCAAACACAACAAGGATAAAGATGAAGAACAATGTGTTGGTAATTTTGCACCAATATGGAACCAGTTTCCTCCTGGTTCACTCCCTTGATTTTGAACCTGTTTGGAGCTTTTTGGAAAAAAAAAAAAAAAGGTGCAGAACCTGAACATAAAAATATAAGGTTTTACTTGAGCTAGACTAGAAGCTGAAGTTGGCACGTAAATTTCCACCAGTTGTGCCTTGTGTTGATGATGTGTCATTGTTTTTAATGTTTCCACTTAAATCTGGTGGAAACACAGGCCGGTTCGCTAGATAGCACCAAAATTCCAAGAAGCCTAAATGAAAAATGGATCAACCACCAGAGCAGAGTTGGTGGAAAAACAGTCTGAGCTCCTCAAACATCCAATCTGCAGGAGGTCCGCACCCCATCATACGTAGCTCTGTCTTTACCAGCCCACAGATTCTTATAAAATGTGTTGTTCACTCTGTTTCCTATTTGTGGTGAACAATGAGATTTTTTCTCTTCTCAACAGCAAATTCTCTTGTTCCTCTGGGATTTTTGGATGGATGATTCGCGTCACCAGTTGCGTGCCGATGTGTCATTAGAATAGATCAATACCAACATTCCCCCTACTCCTCCTCCTCCTCCTCTTCTACCCATCTGAGTTTTATGTTGTTCATTCAAACTCTGTCTCAGGATGTGTGTTTCACAGTTTATGTAGACACTAACAGTAACTGCAACATCTCCAGAGAAAAAAATATGGAACAGATGTTTGCTGTCAGAGAGGAATGTGGCTTATTACATGTGTGAGTGTGTGTGTCTCTGAAAAAGAGAGCCATAAAGTTTAACCTGCCTGAAAAGAATTGGTGACATTTTTCCATATCCACTTCATGTGTTTTCTTGTTTGTTTTTTTTTTGTTGATCAGGTGACTGTTGGCTGCTGGCGGCTCTGTCTAGTCTGACCATGCACCCCACGCTCTTTGTGAAGGTGGTGCCACCCAACCAAAGCCTGTCTGAGTCATATGCAGGGATCTTCCATTTTAGGGTGAGTGTAGTTAGATTTGCAGGACAGCAGAGAACCTCTGACTCCCTTCCCTTGTTGCTAATAAGGAAGTTAATTAGACCTCCTTGCAAGCCAGCTGAGACTCACCTTGTTTGCTGCTGACCAACATAAAACTACACACTGAGAAATAGTCTTCCTCATATTCTCAAGTTTGCTGCCACCAAAGCCTGAAAAGTACATTTGACAAGCACAAACATAGAAATAAACATTCACATAAATGTAAATGATTATACAGAATGAGGCTCAGGCCGAGGAGGGGCGGGGAGTTCACACTGACGAGGGATGCAGAGTTATCTGTTTTTATATGCAGGATGAAAGTCTGGTTCCCAGCATGGCAACTGAATTGCAGTAAAATATATTTCGGAAGGAATGTGTTCTGTGAAAGGTGACTCAGACAACACTACAACACTGTTGGACTCACAGCTGACACTTATTCAAGCACTAAAATAAATTCTGCAGAACTGAAGATGTCATAGTTTTTAATGAAACACATTCTTCTTCCAAAACCAAATCAAAACATGGAGCGTACATTACCCACACTGCCATGTGTCCACCATCAGTTTAGTGGGAGATTTGGGTGTGTGATGCTAGCAGCTGCTAACGCCACCTCAAGCGCAGCCTCAAGGGCCACAGAGGTCTGGGAAGTTAACTTCTTTCTGACTTTACACGCCCTTTTTTTTTTTTTCAAATTGCCAAACTTAAAGACCCAGAAGAGGCTGCCTCGGGTGACATCACTCGAGGCATTGCATCAGACTTTCCTTGACTTCCTCTGGAGCCTCAAAAGTCTACAGTTGTTTTTAAAATTCCATGTATTTAATCTTTATTTTACCCAGGAAATCCCTTTACAATTAAATTATCATTATTATTACTATTAAAGAATTTTTTTCCCCCACAGGAAGTCAGGCAAAGACAACTCACCTTTACAGTGTAGCAAAAAAAAATCTGCGGAGTTACTCTCTAAAGGTGAAATTTGCAACTTTATGATTACTCACCTTTAAACAAACAATGAGACGGATCTCTGCAGTTAGCAAGAGCTAACGTGACTTGTACTTTAAATCCATATGTTTACATTTGTAAAGTTCATAATAGCAATAAAACAGCATAAAGAGCACATTTCCCTCCGAGACTATATCACTGAAATTGTTACTACAAAAAAGTTACATACTGAGCTTTTTCGACTGATGCTGCTTTGTTACGTCAGCTTGGCTAATTAGAGTCCCTGCATCAAATCTGTTTTCCATACAGTCATTATTGTAGCTGATGCTGAAGGCCCATCCTCCATATTCCAAATTAATTTAAGTGTAATCAAATCAACGACACACCAAGCTGGGGGCCAGCTAAGGAATAATGCACACATTTCATGTTGAGGGGGAAGAACACAGGGGTCACTGCGAGGCCAAGAGAAAAATTTCCCCCTCAGGCCCTAAAGAAAGTTAATCTATTAATAGTTAACTTTCTGTGTCTGACTGACCCGCTGTGAGGCTCCATGAGTGCTGATAACAGGCCAGACATGAAACAGAGTTTTTGTCTTTTGTGTTAAATATTGTGTTTAATACCTAAGGACAGTGTGAGCGAAAAAGATTAAGATGATTTTTTTTATACTTACCCATAACTTTTATTCAAAGTTGCTCATTTAATGTAATTTCATGTAATATTTTAATCTTGTCTGATTTGGCTTTATTCTTTTAGACATTGCCAAATCAGTGAGCGCACTAGCTGCTTTGCTTCAGCTCTTATTTAACAAATGAAACAGGAATTAACTCATCTGGGAGTCTTCACATACTGGTCTCACATGTAAGAAGAGATAAACACATAACCCCAAATATAAAGAGTCCATTATTCACCACTCTGACATGCACAGTTCATTTAAATATCACCTTACCACTCTTGTCAAAGCATTGTAGATCATTACGGTTTTGCTTGGAGGTTATTTTTCCGTGGAACGTTGGACCTTCAGAGACTCTCAGGGAGAATGTGACATGACTCAACAAGCAGAACGGAAGGACTGAAAAAATAAATTTTGCCCTGTCAGGGTGATTGGAGAGCAGTCCAGACATGCAGGTAGTGACTACCCTTGGGACACACACACACGCACACACACACACACACACACACACACACACACACACACACAGCTGCAGGTATGAAAGGCCAGTGCAGGCCTGTTTTAGGCAGTTGTTGTCTTGTTGCGTGCACATAGTTAGCAGTACAGTTAGTCATGACCAGAAACTGCCTTGAGAGGAGGTTTAATAGATTTAATCACCGAGAGAGAGCAGTGTGTTTGCTTGAATCATTCTTTTATAGACCTCTGGGTTTGATTTGTAAGATTTGCACCACTGATATGTCTCTAATTTGTTTGTTAGTGTTTTGTCTCATTCATATTTTTCCCTGATTTATGCTAAATTACTTCATGTGATGGTTAGTCTCGGAGGGAGCTGTCACATGTTTTACTTTAAGCCACCATTCAAAAGCTTGCTTAGATCAAGGTTTGTAAGCATTATGTGCAAATTTTCTTCAAAGTATCAAAAGTGAAAATAGTATAGCTCTCGTCAGTGCTTTACTATATAATATGTTTCTGGATTTATATTGCAGCTGTATTAATTTGTGTTTTGCATCTTTGCTGCTGTAGTCATTTAAGGTTAAGCTGATATGAAATACTTTATACAGCAGCAATATAGTAGCAATAAGCATTTTTTTTGCTAAAAAGTACGACACATTACCTCAAATGGTGATTATATGTCATTGCCGTGTTTACAGTCTGTTTTTGCTGCCCCCCAGTGGCTGAACAAGCAGTTGTTGCAGGTTAAGGGGAATATTGGGGGCATACGAGCTCAGTTGGTGTGTCTCTCTTTACACCTCCACATTAACTTTCCTCCTGATTCATTATATCCTTTTCTGTTCTCACCACTCCACTTCCTGTCTCTCTCCCTGTGTGTCCCCGTGCAGTTCTGGCAGTATGGTGAGTGGGTGGAGGTGGTTGTGGATGACAGGCTGCCAGTACGCGAAGGCCGTCTGCTCTTCAGCTACTCTCACACCCGTAACGAGTATTGGAGCGCCCTGGTGGAGAAGGCCTACGCCAAGTCAGTTGCCACTACCAGCATATGTTTCTGGGTTGTAATGTCTGAGATCACCCACTCTTTTCCTGTGTGTGTGTGTGTGTGTTGTTACGGTGATTTGACAGAAAGATGCAGTCACCGGGAATAACTTTCTCACCTCTGATGTGTAGGTTAGTTGGATGCTATGGAAGCCTGAAGGGGGGCAACATATCAGAGGGGATGGAGGATTTCACAGGAGGCATTGCCTACTCGATGCCGGTCTCATCTCGCACTCCTCGAGTCCTGTGGAGGTCTCTGACAGCCGCCCTGTCTCGAGGCAGCCTGCTCAGCTGCTTCATCCAGGTACAGACGCAGCTCAAAATGTTCATACAACACAGGCAGATGCAAATTTAGATCCACCTGAGATTCTCATTTTGTCGTCACAGGCCAGCAACTACCGTGAGGTTGGTAAAGTGACAGGAGATGGGCTGATAAAGGGCCATGCTTACGCCATCACTGACACTGACAAGGCTAGTATGACACAGATGCTGATGACTGCTGCTGATGCTACTTCTTCCTTTCCTTCTGCTTTTCTTTCTCTTCTTCTTCTTTGTATGAGGAAAACTGCCTTTTCATGCATGAAAATAAACAAAAACTTCTGTCTGGCAGTGCTACAGCAACCATCTAATGTTAGAAACTTGAAAATTCATAACAAATCACTCACACATGCTACATTTTTGCAATTTTCACCGAAATGTAGCCCCAGTGTGCAGAAATGTTCAGATCTTTAGAGCTTGGGGGCAATTATGAAGTCCATCACTCTGTTTTTTTCTTTTTAATTGTAAAACAAATAAAGCCTCCCAAATCTTTTGCTGAATTGACACCAGATCTCCAAACTGTATCTCAAAACCAGGATTTTTTTCAATTCTAAAAGACTTTCCTCTTGTTTTTGTTGCTTCTCTCTTTATGTTTTAGGTGACGAAAGCAGGGGAAGAGATTTTGTTGTTCAGGCTGAGGAACCCCTGGGGTTTTGTCGAGTATCGCGGACCCTGGAGTGACAAGTGAGGAAGCTTCCTGTTTGTGCATGTCATAAGAAAAAACCCACTCGCTCACACATTACCGAACCTCCACAGATGCTGAGTTTCTCTGTGCGTGTGTGTGTGTGACTGCAGGGGTAAAGAGTGGGATGACATGGACAAAGCAGAGAAGGAAAGGATTGAGTTGAAAAAGAAAGAAGATGGAGAGTTCTGGTATGTGGCTGGTACTAAAACACACCAACTGACTGAATAACACTCAACAGTGATGGAGAAAATATTCAAAGCCTTCACATAAGTAAAACAAAGTAGCCTATTGATACCACATTTTGAAAATTACTTCTCTACAAGTAAAAGAACTGGATTCAAAGTGAAAAATCTACTTTAAGTAGTAAAGATCCTCATTCATTAACATTTATGTTTTAACATTACTGCTGCATTAGTGTGTAAGTTGATGTTTTCATGTAAATTACAAGTTTTATCACTAAACAATCCTCAGCATCTATAGCACCTTACTGCTATTGTGTTGGGTAGTTTAATATACAATAATGTACAGTACACAGTACATCAAATTCTATAAGATTATCATATGTTTGTAGCATTTGCTGTCCTGTAATAACATGTATTTCTGTAAAGTCTTTTCATAGTTTTCATGCGCACAGAAAAAACAGTTTTTCACTTTTAGACATTTTCCAGCTGACCAAAAAGGGTTTTTAAATAGTTTGTTTATTTTAAAGGAGACAGAGAATTTCCTGAACCCACTTACTAGAAAAAGACTTGGTAGAAACCTAGGATGTGTCTGTACTGTGTGTGGTCAGTGTGTTCCTGAGGACAATTGAGTTGGGGACAATTAATTGGAAACAGCAATAGTGAATGGAGAAACTCCAACACTCAACCAACCGTGGCGCAACTTCACCAATCATTCAGAAAGTCAGGAAAATATTTTTTTATGTTTTAAGGGCTGGCCACACTTTTAAAAAAAAGTAAAATAAAACAGATTTGGAGATACACGCTTTTCGCTAGACAGGAAAGGTACAAAAAAATTGTAATACAAAAAGTAACCAGTTAAAAGGGTCACACAATGAAGAGGAGAGAAGTACAAATTTGCTCTGAAACAATAAGACGTCAGTAATCTTCTCTTACAGGATCAGTGCGGAGGACTTTTCCCGCCTGTTTGACATCGTAGAGCTCTGCAGTGTGAATCCTGACACTCTTGTGGAGGGAAACACACCTGCCTCTCCTTCCTCTCCTGCCTCCCCGTCTACCTGGACCATCAGTGAACACGAAGGATTCTGGGTATCGGGGAGCTCTGCTGGTGGTAGCCGCAGATACAACAGTATGTCGATGACATCATGTTATGTAATCAAGTCCTACCCGCAGCTCATTGCAGTGCTCATGCTCCTCTTCTTTGTGTTTTCCTCAGAGTCATTCTGGAAGAATCCTCAGTTCCAGTTGGTTCTCACAGAGCAGGACCTGTCAGACAATGAGGATGAAGATGATAGTGAGGATGATGATGAGGACGATGATGAGGTGATGACCCCAGAGGAGGATAAGAGAACAGAGAAGCAGAAGCAGAAAGCCAAACAATGCACTGTGCTGGTGGAGCTGCTGCAGAAAAACCGCAGGCAGAAGGACAAAGTCCACTTCCTCTACATAGCCTTCCACGTCTACAAGGTCACGTGACCATTCTGCATCAGCTCACTTTTTAATATTTTGGGTCTCAGCGCTTTATTCTGTTTATGAATAAACTGACCCCTGTTTTTGTGTTTCTTCATCTTTACAGGTTCCTTCTGAGGTGAGTCTCGTGTTCACTGTATAAACATGTTTTCATTATGTTTTAAATACATTTTTATTATCTGTTTAAGATAAATCCAATAAAATTCAAATCTATAATAACTGCTGAGTCAACACAAAAACAATGGTGGGCAAACTATAAACAAAAAGATCTCGATGTAAATTTTCAACAATATAAACATGCTATTTTCAACAATTTGTTGTTCTAGATTGTTAATCTTTTAGTCTCTGTGGGTGTATGTGTGTGTCCCAACAAACAAATATTTTGCTGTTTGAACAGCACCATGCTGTAACAAAATTTTATCAATGAAAAAGGGACCAGATTCAAAAAAACTGAGACTTCAGACTAAAATATGACAAAATTAATACTTTTCAAACAGAGGGAATTTCAGCCCGCCTTTAAAAAAGGCCCCAGTATTAAGGGAAATATTGTAATATCTGAATAATCTTATATTCTATTGTGAGTTATTATCACATTATGTTATATCTTTCCTCACACAGCTCCAGGATGTGTGTCTGAGTCGCACCTTCTTCATGAAAAATCGTCCTGTGGGTCGTTCTGGGAAATACAAAGCTCAGAGGTAAAAGACCATTATGAGAGGATGTTACTGCTTTTTAAGAAATTGTTTCATAATATGGCCATAAAAGTGGAACATTTGGTGCCAATGCTTTTATTTGGTAGCTTTAGGGAATATTAAACTCATATACTGCATGCACTGAATCCCTAATTTTCCTTAAAGTTTGAACCTCAAACTTCCAAAGCTGAGTAATAATTGTCCAACTTAATGCAAAGCTTCAAAAATAGAATGTATGACATGTGTCTTTAATTTCAGAACCCTCCAGAATGTGTGTGAAATTTGAGCACAACTCTGCTGATCTAAGGCCATTATTTTTATTTACATTCATGGTTAATGAATTTTATATAGACAAAGAAAATTTGTCTTTATTATAAATATAAGAAAATCAATTTGTACCATACAAAATACATACAGATGAAACTGCCCATAAAGCATATTTAACTGTAAATATTGTTGCCCTCTTTTTGGCAGCTATTAAACACAAATGTTAATGTTTATATACAGTGGTGTAGTGGTGCCGGGAGAAGTGAGTATACTCCTTATTCATGCCCCCATTTTGCCACATCAAAGGATAAGCTCCTTTTTAAACAGTGACATGTTATAAACAATGGCATGTAAGTACTCTTGTATATTTAGTTCATCCAAAAATGGGACGGTATCATACCTGTCACTAGTTACTCAACTTCTACTGCTTGATATCATATTTGTCCCTCAGAGGTGTTTGGAGGAAGCTGCATCTGGATCCGGGTAACTACATCATCGTGTCGTCCTCCTATAGACCCAACCAGCCTGGAGAGTTCTTCGTTCGCATTTTCTCCAAGACTGGAAACACTCTGGGGTAAGAGGAAAGGGTTTTAGCTTTAAGGACCTACAAAAAAAAAGAAAAAGAAAATTGAAAAAAAGAGGGAAAGAGAGAGAGTATGATAGAGAAGGCAGCTTGCCTGAATGTTTTTCTCTCCCTTACCAGAACACCAGCAGCTCTGTGTCCAAAAAAAAAACAGCTCCATCTATGAGCCACCTCACTTAAATGTTATGTGATGAGTGTGTGCATCTCCTCACGTCATAGATACGTTGTTAAATCATGGGCCCACAAACTTCCCAAGGGCTCCGGCACCCCTGAATCACCTCCTGCCTCACTCACTCGCAGCAGCAGAGTCATCGTCACCCACACTCGCCTGGTCCTGCACTCAAACTTCGATTGTGTTCCCAACGTTAAACTAATGTGTGATTTAGAAAATTACCGTCTGTCTCAACAACAACAACAGGCTTTTAAAACCTTTTATTGCTTCTGTTAGCAGTAACAGAAGAGAGTAGCAGAAAGCAGTGAAGTATATGAGGATTCACTGACTTTAAAAGGCTAATCTCTTTCCTTTCCAATCCATTTACTCAAATACTGTACATAAGCGCTTTGTTAAGGTATTTTACTTATAAATTAGTATTTCCAATTTAGGGGTCTTTTATTGTACTTTTTACTCAGCTTTAGTAGTTACTAGTTATTTGATTTTAAATACAATATACTTGATCGAATGATAAAATATGGTGTCTTATTACAAATTAAAGGCTCTGTTCAACTACACTTTTAGTTTCGGTCAAGCGGCTGATTAAAGTTGCTCAGGTCAGTTATGCAAAACTCTGCTTGGACTCCCATGTGGTCACTGAGAGGAAGGATGAAGTTATAACCTGTCCTAACAAAATAAGCAGGAGGTCCAGACAAGAAAATAACTTGTACGTGTGCACAGAATATTCTCTTTAAGCTATTTGCAGTGTTTAAAAAGATCTTTCAAGCCTTTTTAAGGGGCTCCATAGTTTTATTTTAGATATTTTACGAACATTTGATGGTACTACTTGTGTGTACTCTTACTCAAGTAGAGTGTTGACTACAGTACTTTTAACTGTAATTGAATAATTTCACATTGTGGTATTGTAACTTCTATTTTATTCTGTATTAAAGACTATTTTATTCTGTATGGAAGTATAATTTAAGGAAGCAACACTGACACTCTGATGTGATCGTTGTGTTCCAGGTCTCAGGACTTTGCCTGCTCCTCTTCCTTCCTCCCAGTAAGTTTCATAGTCCTGTCAGTATATGTTTAAATAACATCTGAGAGCAGCTAATTGGAACAGTATCAAACTTTTATGTTTGTGTGTGTTGATCAGGTTATGGCAACTCCTGTTTCACAAGAGGATAAAGTGAAAATTCAGAAGACTTTTGATGAGGCTGCTGGCTCAGTAAGAACTTCTCCTTATTGTACTTCCTCACTTTACCGAATGAAAGCTTTTGGTTAAATGATCCAAACTGATGTCTCCCATCTCCATCTGCAGGATGACAGGCTGAACGCCAAGGATCTCATGACACTGTTCAACTCAGGTTCCTGTGCATCAAGCTTTTCATGTTATAGCTTCATCTTAAAAGTGATATTAGACTATATAGTACCTGCAGCATCCACTAGGTGGGAGCAAAGCAGTAATAGCTTCCCTGAAAAACTAAAAACAGTGAAGCCACAGAGGTCACCAGTCTAGACAGAGGCTCATCGCTGCAGTCAGATAGAGTCCATTGAGCTGTCTTAAGTAATAAAGTGACTAAACTTGTCCTCACCTTCACCTCTCCTTGAATCTAATTTAAACCCTTATTTTCTTTCTCCGCATCAATCTGTGCCTTTCTTCCCTAATCGCAGCTCTTGACAAAGATTACCATCTGCCACTAGAGACGTGCAGACAGCTCATCTTTGCAGAGGATGTATCCTTTTTTATATTACAGTCGCCTGGCAGTACAGTCCTTGATTGACATTGACTGCACTGTATATACGTCTGGTTTACTCAAGCTAACAGAAGTTACATGATTCTCATGTAACAAGCTCTGCCTTTTTACAGTTAACTGGGGCAGAAGTTTGCTGACGAAGGGGTTTAAAAGTGAGTGAGGGGACGATGGAGCAGGGGATTTGTGCGGCGGGTGCGGGTCCGTTATGACAAAAGAGCTGAGGCAGAAGGCAAGCTCTCAATTTACCACTCAGTCTTCACTCCTACCTTCACTTATCGTGATGAAGGATGGGGTCACGACCAAAGGAATGAGATCATAGATACAAGGGTGGCTGGAATCTCCCTTAGGGATAAGGTGAGAAGTTCAGTTGCCCATGAGGGATGTGGAGTAGAGCTGCTGCTTCTTCTTCTTGAGGTGGTTCAGGCCTCTGATAAGGATGCCTCCTGGTCACCTCCCTAGGGAGGTGTTACAGGCACGTCCAGCTGGGGAGGGACCCCAGGGCAGGCCCAGGTCCAGGTGGAGAACTGATATCTCTGCACTGGCCTAGGAACGCCTCGGGATCCCCCAGTCAGAGTTGGCTGATGTGACCAGGGAAAGGGAAGACTGGGACCCACTGCTGAAACTGCTGCCTCTGTAACCCACCTTCAGATAAGCGGTTGATGATGGATGGATGGATGGATGGTTGGATGGATGGATGGATGGGGTTTAAAACCTCAGGCCCTACGGTTGAGTAATTGTGCCACCCTGCTGGTCACTTTCTCCTCTTCCTCTTCATAACTTTATCGTCTGTCCTGTTGAGACGTCCTTAACTCTGCTGACAGACTAAAGGGCGCGCCAGTCTCAGCCGTAAACAAACAGAAACACTGCTGTCCAGTCTGCGCAACCTGCAGGTAGAGCTCTGTGTGTGTGCGTGTGTGTGTGTGTACCATTATTTCTTATCTGATTCTGTTGTGTCTCTCTTTTGCAGTCCATCTTTTTCCAGTTTGACGAGGACTCCTCTGGGACCATGAGCCCCTTTGAACTCGATTTGGCGCTGCCAGCAGTCGGTACGCATGCACACACATACAAACACACATGCGCACACACCATTATGTGCACACAGATGGTTGCTCCTGTTTGGCCTCACACCTTCGTCCTCTCCTCTGCCTCCCAGGAATGAAGTGTGATAGCAAGGTAGTTCAGCTGCTTTCTGAGCGCTTTGCATCTGGAGATCGCCACATGCCCTTCTACAGCTTTGTGTCATGTGTCACCAGGCTGCGCAAGCTCTTTGGTAACACACACAGATTCACATTCATACTGTGCATCCACATACTATCAAATACAGAATGGCCAATAATGGAAAAATGCATCCTTGAGCTTACACCTGAACTGATTTGAAAATACATTAAAAGTACATTTCCTCAAGAATTGTGCTTGTATGCAATTTTAACGTACTTGTACTGTACTTAAGGATACGCACTCTGTGTTACTTTATATTTTTACTCCACTACATTTCAGGGGGAAACATTAACTATATTTACTCCAAAGCATTTATCTGACAGCAGTAGTCACCTGTTACTTAAACTAGAGGGCCCCAATCTTTTTGCCACACTGTCTGTTTGGGGTCCTTGTTTTGTTTCAGATATCTATGAGTGTTAGCAGTTTCCCATTTAAATTCCTCTGAAGGCCCAAAGAAGTAAATTAATGAAAGTATTTCACCTTAGACAAATCTGCATACATGGAAAGAGATCTGTGCAACAGACTTGTGCTTCCTTAAGGGAATTCTTGTACTTGGCTAGGGTTTTCAATGTAGGACTTTAGCTTGAAATGTCTTAATTTAGAATTGTATTGATAGTTTTTACACTGCATACTGGAGAATGTCTCTAAAATTAACTTTTCAAAATCAACAAAGTAGTGTTTATATTTCATAATCTGATTCCTGTGTTTGACATTCTCCAATTTGCTTTTAGATTATCTACGTATGCACAGTTTGTTTACATAAGAGGTTTTATCAATGAACTCTGGAAACTTTGCCAGGATTGTTTTGAAAACAAACACTAAACTTGAAGTTACTGAAAGCTGAACTTTTGCAAAGAAACTGTAGTCATTTCCTCACTTCTTCTCCTCAGCTCTGTATGAATCAGAGACCAGTCAAGAGGTGAGGGACAGAGGGATCAATGCTGTGAGTATCAGTTCAAATATTCTCTGTTATGTGTTTATACTGACCTGAACGGGCTGTAAACTTTCTGTTTTCTGCTCTCTGTTCACCTGCTGTTCCTCCACAGTGGCTGCTTCACTTCCTGACTGTGTGAAGAAGTTTTATGCAGAGGGTCTCCACAGTAAAACCAACAAAATCACTGAATGCTGTCCATTCAAAAGCACATGAACTGTATTTAAAACTGTTCTTCCACATGTGCCTTATTGCAGAACAGCATCTATGTGCTATGCCATTGTTTTGTTCTCTTTATGTCATTCTTATACTTCTGGATATAGCCTTGACATACCATATGAACTAGATTTTCTATATATTATTCAATACCGGATTGCACAATGAAATGCAGTTGTTAATCTCTCTACACTATACACACAGAGAAAGTACAAATATATATTCAAATATTAAAATAAGAATAAAATTAAACTAAAATATAAGTGTGTATAAAAGTGGTCAATTACAGCAAATCAGTCAAGATGTTACAGTGGTTGTAATAGATGTTGTTGGCCCACAGGTAAAATAAAAAGAGTGGACAAACCCCTTGTACTTGTTATAATATGCATGCCAGATAAACATAATGTATGATGATGTCCGTCTCTTTAATAAATTTAACAATTCAAACATGCTATTTGTAGCACTTTCTTCTTCTGGATTACTGAATTTAAGTGCAAATGTTGCATTTCAGTCACTGCAGCTGCATGTGGGTTAATGTTCCAGCTAAACTATATTTTGTAGTATTAACACCGTCAGACAACAGAGGCTTTAGAAAAAAATATGACTAAATATGTAATCCTTAAACAGAGGAAATTTGGATTAAAAGCCTGCCTCATATAAAGATAAGGTTCCTTCTACAGATAAGATAATAAAGGCCTCGGCCACTATTTGAGGAGATCTGGTAATATTGTTATATTCCTCCACATTGTAGTAAAATTTACTTTGTAACTTCAGATTTGAGTTTAAAGAGAAGAGCCCTTATTTCTTTTCTTTTTGGAGTATTTTTCTTTTAAGAAAATCATGCCAAAGCCCAAAAATGGGACATTTTATTACATTTTTTTCTCACAGTAATTATATTCTCAAGTTGCTCTTCAGAAATTTTGTAATGATGAAAAGGAAATCAAACAGAAATGGCACAAATAACTGTTATTACACAGCTGAGAGAAAGAAATCACTGCAACCCCAACAGTTTAGTCATCTATGCACATATGAGCATACCCTGGGTAATATCTGTGCACACACACACACACACACACACAGTCAGAGTGAGTACTGCCTGCCCCACTGAGGGTGTGAGGGTGATGTCTCAGCAGTGCTACACGCACCATCTCTATTCTTATCGCACTGACGCCACGTACAGCGTCAACACACACTCGCCCCCTCCTCCCTTACGTTCCCTCACTCCCTTCATCCATCCCTCACTCTTTCTCCCCCCTCTCCTGTTCTCTCTAGTAAATGTCTGAGTCTCACAATCTGCATCCTCCTCCTCCCTGTTACACACTGGCTGTACACAGGTGCCAGCATGCACATACACGCACGCACACTTACATTCGCAAGCAAGCAAATGTCCTTTTCTACACATGCTGCTATTAATAGCACCTCTTCCTGTTCATCGTTAGGTGAGGACACACAGGTTGTCCTCGGCAACCGTCCATCTACATTGTGATAGAGCGGGGAGGAGAGAAAGTAAAGAAAAGGAGAGGAGAGCGCCCCCATAGTTGCCTCTCAGTGTCTGGCCTCTCCGTCAGGTCTACATGCCTTATTATTTTATTTGTATCTCTCCAAATCCTGTGCTTTCTCTCGTTTGTGTGTCCCAGCAGGAGGTCAACCAATGTTTAAACTCAACAAGGCTTGAAAAACGAGGCATCACAAGGCCTTAAAGGACTCCATACAGAAGTCTTCACTCTTCTAAAATCGTTTGTTTCAGAAAGGCAAAGAAATATGACTAAAAATCTTGGACATACAAACAGCTCTGTCCAGCTTTACTTTGGTTCTCTTACTGTATAAAGACAGACAAAGTCGCTATTGACCCCTGGTGTCAGTAGGCTACAGGTCATAAATCCCGCCCTCCATGTCAGCAATTGGAATATGGACAAACTAGAAAAGCACATATGAAATAAAGTTTCCCCAGATAGTCTCAATCACTTTAGGTAGTTCTTATCACACTGTTCAAATGTTCCTTTAATTATAGTCACTTTTTTTTAATAGTTATTTGATCCTAAAAAAGGGAGGTGTTATGTTCAGCTCTAGAGGTTAGGTCAGGTGATCACCAACAGTCATTAAGATTAATCCTATACTGACCATTAATGTTTGTATAAAATTTCATGGCAATCCTATAATTGTAGAGAAATATCAGTCTGGACTAAACTGATAGAAGGTGCCATCCCCTGCTTGCATGGCTAAAGCCGATCAATAAAAAACATCAAAACCTTCATTCTGTTTGGCCTTGAGTCTCACAATAACATGACTAACATCAAGCCTAAAACTTAGTCTTTAAAGCATTCAGGCCAGCTAAAATGAGTCATCTCTTTTTAAACTGTTTTAAAAGATATAAAACATTACAGATAAAAACTGAAAACAAAAATAAAATCTCTGCACAAAAAAGGGATTTGGGTCACCAATTAAAGGTCACAAAGTCATATTAAACATATTTCAACATTTTTTGTTTTACTGTTTTACAACATTTAATCTAAGAGGATTATGTATTTTTTAATGCTTATTTTAGAAAGAACACTTTAATGCCAAAGTGAAAACAGATTTCTACAAAACAAACTAAATCAAATACATTTTTTTAATTATTTAATTAGCCTAATTTAAATGTTTGCTGTCAACCAATAGGCTATTCACCTCATTTAAAATGGTAAACCCAAATCATCACAGCTGCAAGCATTTGGTTTTAGGTGTCAGATGATGACACAGATGTGCAAAGTGACTCAAAGTAGACCTACTGTATGTTCTAACCATGAACATTACTAGTTATTTGATAGATAAGATAATTAAATTAATAATTTAACTACAATGATTGTGCAGCCCTATAAAAATACTTGAATTTTATTGTAAAAGAATACATATTTTAAGAATACTAATACAAAGCAAACAGTACTTTTCCTACACTCAGTTTTATTGTATTTTTTACTTTCCCTCTTCCATTAACACAAATACTGAGGTATGTAATCATCTTATGGTATGGATAATTAAGAGAAAGATGTATATTTTTTTTAAAAAATCTGGTGGGTCTAATCCGAATAGTCTCTGAGTAACTGACAGAAATGCAAAAAGTATTGCAGCCGTCCTCCGTCTCCTCTAATACAGCGAGAAAATCTTCCACAGAGTAGCATCAAAAAAAAGGACGAACAGTTTGTGGCTGATCCTCAATGATAAAAACTAAATTGCGTCTCCACCTTCGCAGTGAGAGTATTTATTTTATCTTTTCCCTCTCTGTTGACTCGTTTCTCTCGGCAGCGGCTGTGCTCATCCTTCCACCTGCTCCTCTCCCCCCCAGCTGTCCTGTGGGATGCGATGATGCGCGGACAGGCTTGGCGTCTGTTCTTGGAGGTGCTGGTTATTGTGCGGCGCAGCGGTGGGGGCTGCTACAGGAATAGTGCCGGAGTTGTAGTGTGTGGTGTGGGAGCGGGGATCTGGGGAGGGCTGTGATGGTTTGAGAACTGTGAGATTTTAAGTCATTGTATAGACAGGAGGGAGACCAGGGAGAATTGCGTAAGTTGGCTCCCTGACTGCAAATTTAGCCTGGGCTCGCTCACGCATAAATCTGATGAGCAGCGCTACCTCAGTCGTCAGAGCCGGGATATTTAAAGACGCTGAGTGTGTGTTGGCATGGGACGCAGGGTTTATTTTACATGCGTGTTTATTTACAAGTCGTGAAGACTGATGGCGAATCATCCGCGAGGCAAAGAGCGACGTCTGAATCTTTAGGCAGCACCTCTTCCCTTCACTCTGCTCTTTGTTTCTCATCATGTTGTTGCTTTTTTTATTTTCTAAAAGGCAGTTGGCCAGGTGTGTATGCACTGATGGTGCCACAGAAATATTACAGTGATGTAACATCTGAAAATCCTTTTAACTGCAACCTTCACACCTCGTCAAATATTATGAAATAGACAGCAACAAGAGATTCAAAATAAAATCAATAGATTTCCAGCCTTTATATTTTCCACTTGCTTCATTTGTTTTGTGTGTTAGTATGTATGGCTGACTATTTGCATTGTTTTTGTCTTGCTCTCCTGAGGCAAGACATAAAGATTACACTTTCCATGTGTCTGTATGTGCTTTTAACCAATCATATTGCTTTGGGCTGGTCAGCTGGAAAATGTTAAAGTTTTAACCAATCAAATCACATTAGACTGGTCAGGTGAGAAATGTAATGGCAACACACCTGTTACTAATCCACTAATTAGACAAGAGATCAGAAATTTCAGCCAGATTATATGAACAACTGAAGTCCTGTAGTATGCATGCCAGGCTGGTAGTTGGCAGTATAACTTTGTATTGACATGTTGAATTTGTCTTTACTTCCTGTTGCTGCTAAGTGTATCTTTACCATAACCAGAGCCAAAAATTCAAGAAATTTGGTCACAGTTTGACTTCTTAAATCATGCTACAAACACTCAAGCTCACCTCCATAGACTGTGGCTGCACTCCATTGACCTAGCATTAGCATTAGGTCAGTCGCTGCTTTCACAGGTTTTTCGTACTGCCAGTTTACGCAGTCAGTGTTTTGTTGAATTCTGTTTCCCCCTCATGATCAGGTGGGTCTATGGGGGAAACAGATCTCGACGGGGAAACACATTTCAACACAACACTGGTGGTTCTGGGGGCGCGACATATCTGGTGTTAGGCCTTGTTTTACAGAATAAACATTTCATAGCGGTGGACTTATAGGTAAGGGCAAAAAAACAAAAGAACACCAGTCTCATGTGATGTGATGTGATGTGATGTCGGGCACCAGTTCAGCAAAACTGTGATTTTCTCCACTGAAAGGGAACCCTAGGGTAGTGGTTCCCAAAGTGGGGGTTGGGACCCCCTGGGGGTCGCGAGATGCCTGCCAAAGAACAAATAAATTTTTTAAATAATTTAAAATTGCATATTTAACCCATCATTGTAGAAATTCTGGTTATAATTTTTGATATATTCTGTCATAAATTACTTTAAAATAGTATTATGGCTGTTAAGCTGTTGCTCTTTCGTGTTTTCATAGGCTTTATAGTGTGTGTGTGTGTGGCTGTGCATAATGTGCCACCTCCAAGGTCAATGGAGGCCACCAGTCTCTGGTTTCGTTATTTTGGGGGTCCCTGGCTGAAAAGTTTGGGAACCACTGCCTTAGGGGACACTGCATTATGTTCTCTCCACTAAAAGAGCACGCCATAGGGCTTAGTGGGCACTACATCAGGTTTTCTCCACTGGATGGGCACGCTGGTGGACGCTATGCCACATTTTCTCCACTGGCAGGGCACCTTAAGGGGCATGGCATCATGTTCTCTCCACTGACAGGGCACTGCATCAAGTTTTCTCCACTAGAAGGGCATCTTGGTGGGCACTGTGTCACGTTTTCTCTACTGGAGGGGCACCAGAGAGGGTTTAGAGGGTAGTGCATTAATTTTCTACACTGTAAAGACACTGTATCATGTTTTCTTGCACATTAGGCTACTGTCAGTACAATTCATAGAAATACAGTTTATGTAAATTAACATGAGGCCAGGGCTGCGATGGCAGAAATAATGATAACAGAAACATTTTATAATACTGACAAAAAAGTATATAATGTGGGTCATGTCCTGGCTGACACACATCAATGAGCTTTGGTAGCAGCGCTGATATCAACAGGATGTATCAGAACCATCATGTGTTCCCTAGAGTTTCATGCACGGGATGGAGGGTTGTGGAGTAGGTGCTGGTAGTATGTAATGAAATGAAAAAATAACTTCAATTTGCACCTTCTATTCTCTATACACATAATTTTGCATTTATCCTCAGTAAAATATAACTTAAAAACAATCACATTTGGCAGGTCTGTGGTTCAAAAGGGTTATTTAGTCAAGATCTTAGAAGTCTTGAACTGACTGTTGCGTGTTGAATGTGCACTATATTATACATCACAGCGATCTGCTACTTTTTAATAGAACATGTCAGAAGCACTACTTCAAATTTGTTTTTCAAATGTCATGTCTTTTTGGATACTGTCCAAACTCTGGCATTTTTCTCAACAGTGAGGTTTCTTTTCAGAGTCATTGTCAGTCTACAGAGGGAAGATCACACACAGCATTTTTTTTATCTT